>VZSF01005377.1:842061-1027559 GCA_013398295.1 Chionis minor
ATAGAAAGAATTTTTTTTTTTTTTTTTTTTTTTTTGGTGGGGGGGTGGTGAGGGGAGGGAAGTTGAGGGCTGAATTTTAAAACCATTTTAGTCAAGTGCGAGGAGGCAAAGGATGCGAGTTTGCCTTTGACATAAGCCTTCTGGAGTATGCAGTTTGTAGGTCTGGTGTTGCTCGTTGGTAGCTTTTTTGGTTTCTGTGTTTGTTTTTAGTTTTTTTTTCAGGACTGCTCGTAATGTAAACCGCTTTTTTTTCCCCATGTAGGTCTAGTTAGAGGGGAAAGTGTAATAAGAAAAAGTGTAGAAAATAGAAGTCTTAGACCTTGATATTCTTATTTTAAGCAAATGAGTATCTCAAGCTACGTCCTAGCATCACTTTGTAGCAGAAGTGTAAATATTGGTGAAGTCATGCCAATAATTTGCTTTAAGAGAATATTGTAGGCTTGATCCTGGACCGCCAGAGTTTGGGATTTTTGCCATTGACTTAAATTGGAACAAGGCAATTCTGTTACAGACAGCACTTGTAAAACAAACCCAGTGGAAAGGTTAGTGCTTGGATACTGTGAGGAAATACCTGGCAATGGGCTTTTAAAGATTTGAGAGGTACTTCTGCTAAAATGCTGGGCTGAAACATCCTCAGTCTTTAAAAGCCCTCTGATTTATGTGTGGACTAGTCGCTCACTGGAAGTGAGTGATTATTTTTTCCGAATCAAGGAATTTTTTCATATATGTTTGGGCTCAAAGTATAATGGTCAAACGTAAAAAAATCTGGCACCCTAATAAAAATCTGTTACCTGAGTGTGATAACAATGTAGGTATTTGTAAAATATTTGGAGAACTTTAGCTGTAAACCACCGTTTTAGAAGGAAAATTTTGAAGTATTATGAAGGTAAAGTTCCTAACGGTGATAATTGTGCAGGCTAAAAGAAAACAAGATGCACTTATTTCAGAATTCAGCCGCGTTGTACTCCAATCTCGCGTAATTCTGGCAGCCTCTCTGGAAGAGTATATGAGCTGATGAGGTTTGGTGGACATACCGCTGGTGTATTCTGGGTGAATGTTACTGTGGTGTAGTGCAATCAGAAATATTTTTTTAATGACCATCTGCATAAGTTACACGACTAAAGGATATCTCGGTTAGTGTTACTGCAAAGAGAGGAAATGACTGCTGTTTCAGCTAGCTGTAAAAAAAACCCCTGAACAACAAAACACTACAAAAATACTTTAAAAATTAAGTTCCTTTTGTGGTGTTTTTTGGTTTGTTTGTTTTTTATTAGACCAGCATGTAAACTAGCAAGGCCTTTATTCCCAGTGTTATTTCCAATGCGTTGTTATATGGGATGTATCAGAAGTACACACCAAATTTATATTCTTCTGGGTGAGGGTTTTCTGCTTTTTGGGGGTTTATTTTTTTTCTTTAGAAAATACCTCACGTCTTGGCTTTTAGTAAAAAAATATGCAATTCTTTATAAACAATCATTAGGCAGGGAAATGTATAAAAGATGCGCTTAAAACAAAGTTGGGAGAAGGAGGGAGTAGGGATATTCTTAGCTAGTGTGAATTACCATAGCTTCACTGAAGTCGATGGAGCTATGACAATTTACAGCAGCTAGAGGGTCTGCCCCAGGGATTTTTAAATATTTAGTGTATCCTTTTATTTTAAAAGGACTAGCATCGATGAATAAGTGCAGGTTTGAGGCAAAGGGAATGTAAAAATGTTGAAACAGTTAGAGCTGCTATTCAAATAGATCTGCTAGTTGTATCTCATCTTGCTGGGCAATTTCAACTTGCAAACGGGAAGTTCCTGGCACACACTGTAACAAGGTAAAATGCATGTATTTGAAATTTTTCATATCAGAAAGAGGGGGTTTTTTTTGTCTAAATGCTTATTTTAGGTATTAATAATTGAATATTAGGCATTTCAAGGAAAAAGCTACTCTTTCATATTTTGTACTGCCTTTAGTGAATTCAAGCGCTGCCTTTTTTTTTTTTTTTTTAATTCCTCTGCTTGGAATTGCTCCCCAGTTGGAAAACTGTGGGATTCAGACTGACTCGAGAATTTTGCAAATGTATTCAGTACCTATTAAACCACTGAAACTGAAACCATTTCTTGAACCCGTATGTGTAAATTTGAACAATCTCAACAGAATGTGAAAAACATAATTTGGAAAGGCATTTGTGTAACTTAAGGCAGAATCTGATCTGGTGACTTCTGAGCACGTGGGACTTCTGATAAAGTCTACTTAACGTTTTGGATGCCTCCATCTGTCCCCTCCCATATTAGGTTTGGTTGCAACAAACTACCTGAGCATCAAGACAGCTTGAATCTTCTAACAGACTTCTATGTTGCTACAGATTTTTAACACCAAGAATTTCAGAGCAAGGACTGTTTTAAAAATCTATTAAGCTTTTGGTACTCAGCTGGTGTATATGCAAGGAGCATCACCCATGTCAATGAGTCTATCAGTGGAAATCAATCTGTCTCTTGATATTTTTTTTCTTTTTGTTTGCTTATTATTATTACTAAAAATGGGAAAACAAAATGTAGTGGTTCTGTTCTTCTTTCCTGAAGAAAACATAATTCACCGGGAGTGAAGAACCTCTAATAGTTCCTGGGTGTAGGTAGTACTCTTCTGTACCATCTCCTGATGGATCTGCGTATCTCTGTACATATATGCACATATGATATATGCATATCAGATGTGTGTATGATATATATACCAATATGTAGATATTGGTGCATGTGCACAAACACACATGTACATACAGTTGTCTTTGTGTGTGCATGCACACAGAGATGTGGACATAACACAGACACCATTCTGCAATACGTCCCTTACTGCAAGCTCCTGAGGGCAACAGCATAATCTTGCCTTTTCTTACCAAGTCAGATAAATATATTTATTTTATGTTGTGAGCTCATCGCAGAGGGTTCGCACTTCTATGCAGTAATGTTGGTGGCCACACAGTATAAAATGTCTATAAATACGTGCTTCATCTTAAGGGCTTGTCATCGCTGAAACAATTGCGGAGGGATTTACAGACAACATGTCCACCTGAAAAACCTCTCTTCAGATCCTTAGTGGGGTCTAAGTATGTTCAGTTTCTGTGTTTTCATTGGTGCTACTATAGTGTTGAAATTTTCTGTGGGTGTACAAAACTTAGGGGTTACTAGGTATTTAATAGTCAACAAATAAGTTATTAAAATACAACAAATCAGTTGGTTGCTTATAGTCACTTCTAACACCTTCTTTTGATGAACTTTCAACCTGCATAACACAGTACTCATGCCTGTAATGGCATTATGACATCTGTTAATCATTTATTAAGCCTTTATAAATAGCATCTTAGTCTAAAGTGTGACTATATTGCTCTTCATTTTTGGCTGGAAATTTCAAAAAATACTATGGGGAGCCAAGTGCCAAACTCCAGCTGGAATCAACCAGGATTTGGGCACGCGATTTCCTTAGTTCTCCCTTCTGAAAAGCCTAGCCAGAATTGTCTCAGTTCCTTTTCTAGCCATGTACTGAGTCCTGAAAGTTGGCAGGCAAGACTTTTAGCTGGTTGCTTTGCTATCAACGGTCACAGTAATTAATTTTGGTTTTCTTTCTAGTCGGTGCTGTGAGAAGAAAAGTTGCGGCAACAGGAATGAGACTCCGTCTGACCCCGTGATCATTGACAGGTAGGATACAAATCCTCATTTTCCCACAAAAGCAACCCAAAATGGTCAGCTGTGGTTTGAGGTGGCTCAAGGTCTTTCTTGATGGTTATGTCAGTGTCTGCCATTCGGGGATGTCTGTGCTTCGTGATTCTGGAGGAGAATGCCAGCCTAGGAGTTGGTTAGCTTTAGTCCATCTGGGCTCACCTTGACAACATTGTTTATTTTTTTTAAATTAAGTTCTCTGTGTATAATTTTCATTGTGACCAAATATTCCATGTAGGCATCTGGAATATTTTCTAATCACTGGGGATATGATCCAACTGGATTACCGAGACAGATAAAGCTTTGAGCAACCTGGCAGCTTCAATAATATTCTTTAACAAAATAAGAATATTTTTTGCAGAAAAGTGGGAAGGAAGAAAGGGGTAAAGACAGAAGTGCAACATATTAGGCAGGGATTAAAACTGAGTTTGGGGATTGTGAACAATTTCATGTAGAACAGCAGCTTCATACATGACTCAGTTCCAGATCCAGGTCTAGGTTCTGCTTGCCAGTTTATGTAAATGACATAAACGAGGAGAGAAGCTGTTTGTTAAATCAGGAACTGGCACATTAAAAGTTGTGAGTATTTGTGGAGTCTTAGAAAACTAGACTTGAAGTGTTGTTTGAGATCTGGAGTTCTGCAAGGTTCAAAAAGAAAAAATAAGAAGACAGAGCTGCTTCAAAAAGTACACAACCAGGAGCTGTAGAAGAACAGTAAATAAGGAAAAGTCAGGAAGGGACCTTTCCACCCCAAGATTATTCCATAGGAACTGTTTAAAGAGTTTCTTTTCCCTGAAGCAGCTGGTGCAAGGGACCAGCGGAGAGCTGATGGTGAAGTGGGTTGATTGTGGATTCAGTTTTTATGTCTGTATGTGTCTGGCATGTTCTATCTACATTCTAATAAGCATTATCTGTCGTGGTATTTCTTGTAAATTTTTTTTGTCATTCGGAATGGTCGAGCTGGTTTGAATAAAGATCTACAATTATTTCCTTCATTTTTTTCCCCTCCCAGAGTCAATCTAAATAATGTTTGAACTTTGGTGAATGTGATAGGGTTCTTCCACTCCCTTTACCCCATGGTTTTCTCTTTTAATCTTCTACTTAAAAGTTGTGGTTGGGGCCAAAGTTGGAAATCCCAGCAAAGCAGTCTGTTTGTGTGGGTGTGGGGGGCAGTTTCCTGACTAGAAGCACAAGTTCTAGATGTGCCATCTTGACCTTTTCTATGAAAACTCTAGCTTATTTTTGGCTGTGTTGATGTTTGGTATGAATCTGCACTTGGGAGCTTTCCAGTTTGAAGTCTAAATTTTCTGAAACTTGTGTGAGTGCTGGAGAAGCAGCATGACATGAGGCAGTGTATTAGCCTAGGAGTTAAGCCCACGAAGGGGGTAATTCCTACCACTAACTGAATTTGTCATCTTGAACAACTTGTCCATTCTCATGCTAAATGAAGATTTTGATGCTTGCTTTAGGGATTTGAGATCTGTTGTTGTAAAATGCAATGGAAGTGGAACTATTAGAAAGAACAGGATTATTCTTTTTAATAACTGTGTGAAATGTGCATCACAAGTCATCTGTGTAGTTAGTGAGTCCTAACTTGCTCTAAGCCTGGAACTTTTATTTGTAAGTCCCCTGCTAACAGCAATAGGCATTCTGCCTACGGGCACTCTGGTTGTGTGGAAGCATCCTCTAGGTCTAGTCTGGTGGTTCTCTTGTTGAGTGTCAGTTCTTCTGTTTCATCGCTGCGTGTGCGTGGCTCAAAATTGCAAATGAAATCTGCAGTTCAGCAGGGGCAGTAATGAGGTAGATGAGAGAAATAGGGCTAACAGCCTGATAAAGCTGTTTGCGCTTGGTTTTAAAGGCGGCCACTAAATCAGATTTAGGCCACAGAGGAAAGAAATTATTACAAATCTGCACTGCTGTCTGGAGGTGGCACGGTTTAGTGAGCAGTGCGGTGCACGGAAGCTAATCTCGAAGCTAAATATTTTTTTCTTGTTCTACTGCTAATCAGTAGTGCAGCAGCTAGCAAATGACTCCCTCTTCTGTACAGTTATTTCTATTCCACCATTTTACCCAGTTAAACAAGGTTTGAGTGAGGGATAATCCTGTGTACTACATCTTAATCAACACATGTAATGCAAATATAATAACAAAGTTATGCTGTACATGTCTGTGCACTGAGGAATTAATTGTCTAGTCTGTCATCCTCAGACATTTCCACAGCAGTTAAGTACAACTACTTAGGAGTTTAACTGAACAGTCCGCTCTCCCAAGCTACAGTTGATGGGGCAAATCTTTCTTGTCTTTCAAACAAGCAGAAAACTCTGCTGGAGAGTCATGTGTGTTCTCAACTAGCCCGGGAACCTGGGCAGCAGTGTTCTTATTTATTTAGGGGGTCTTTATATGGCTTCTTTAGAAGAAAACATCCATGCTTAAGAACTTGGTAGCAGGTGAAATATAATTTCTGAAATGCAGCTTGCAGCCATCTGCAATCATGCAGGCCAATAACTATGGAAGGGTTTTCAGTTCGGTGTTGGCTTTGTGGTTTAAAATGAACCACAGTTTTTCATTAAAAATAATTGTTTGAAAAGATAGGTAAATGTAAAAATTTGTCATGTAACAATGCAGCTGTTGCATTGTAGCATGTCTCTGATAATTGAAAAACAAATGTAAAATGGAGAGAGAAGGGATTACAAAAATACATTTGTGTTGTGCAAAGCCATGTCTGAACAGTGTGTGCAAAGTGAAACGCGACTGGAACTTTCCATTTGGAATAGAAGGAAAATGGGGGCCAGAGAAGGACGTGGTTGTCTGCAGGTGCTACATTCTGCCTTGGAGCACTGCTCCTGCTGCACCAGTGTGTGAGCAAACTGTGGCTGGTGCTCGGGAGGTGCCATCTGCATCGTCTTCCAGCTGTGTGCGTGGGGAGACCTGCCTGGTTAAAACGTGGTTTGATTGTGCGGCATAGAAAAGACCGACGTCTTCAAAGCTAGAGTAGGTGACTGTCAGAAGGTGTGCGAGCAGGGATGGAACCTGGTTTTAGGCTGAGCTGTGTACAGCTTAGGTCTAGCAGGTTCTCTGTGATTTGCAACTGCCCCGAAGGCAGTGGCCTGCTCAAATAGAAAGGATTTGGGAGGGCACCGCGTTACTAATCTCTAAGCTACTGTACTGTCCAGGCAGCCTGTGTGTGGCAAGCGGGTTCCCTCAACAGCACAGGAGCTGCAGGCAGAGGGGTTTAGAGTCCAAGATGAAGCAAACTCGAGATGGTATTCAGAGGTATACTCCTATCATGAGCAGGCACAAGTTAAATGAACTACTTTGGGTACCTCTGAGGGTGGTGCAGAAGCAAGGAGAGGCATTTTTGCTGGGCAGACATGGACACAGATGTCTGTGCTACTGCAACTTTATTGTTTATTGTTTTTCTTTTTTTTGCCTGAGCTAACTCAGCGGCTGCATCTGGCACGCCTGTCCGTGCTCTGACTGCATGCTGCATGCTGCTGACCATGCTGTAGATGCATCCTACAAACCTCACGAGACCCATGAAGTGTTCAGATTGGTGGAGGTTATAACCTGCCATCCAGTGTTGCACTGAAGGAAACATGCACCAGATTTAGCTGAGTTCAGGGACTACGTTACAAGTTGCTGCAAATGAACATAACTCAACCAGCAGTACAGTGTTTTCCCCTTTATGTGTTTCTTTCCCTGCTTCCTTGCTTTTTGTGCTTCTAGAGCCTGATCCTTTAGACTATGGTGTCGGTTTACCTGTTTATTGCTGGGGGGAGGCACAACTCCTTGGTGTTTGCTAAATCATGGAAACTTGTTTCCCTGTTTAAAAAGGAAGAAATAGTTCAGTGGGGAAAAAATGTCAACCATGTTGTTGTTGTTGGGTTTTTTTCTTCTCCTTGAATGAATTCCAAAAGTTCTTATGCTGAATAAAACATTTCTGCGGTGACCTTTGCTCTGGGGACTAGATTTAGATCCTAAGGAGCTTGCAGTTATTTTTCCATTCACTCTTGGAAACTAGCACTTTTCTATATGAAAGGGAGTTTCTTTGCTGAAAACTACTGTGTACCCTCTCCCACCGACAAAGGTCTGCAGGATTAGAGTATTAGTCATTAGGGTACCTAGGTCCCTGCAACGTTCCGAGTCAGAATTCCAGCGTAACTCAGACCAGAATCTGACTTGAGAATGCTGCCTCTGTTTTAACACCAGTGATACAGCTCAAATCCTGCAGCGCTGCTACTGCAGGTGTCAAAAAGCAGAAACAGACATTACTCCACTGGAGCACGGGACTGAAAGGACCACCTGAACGTATACGGGAGATTCTCTGATAGATGTTTAGTTCAGAAGCACTTGCAAAATATGCACTTGCAAGTTTTTCAGACAACATAAGCCACTGTCACTTCTCAAAATGTTAGAGCAAGCTTTAACTTGCTCTAACAACCAAGTTTTATTGTGTGTACAAAATAAAAATTCATCAGAACTTCCTAGTGTGTATCAATGGTGGATCATCGTGCTGGTGGATTCCCAGTGAACTTAATTTCTATCTCTCCTGTCTTCCTGATTAGTTTTTTTCAGTACCTGTGGAATTGGTAGGTTTATGAGACTTCAGAAATGTAAATATAAATGTTTTTGTTTCTTTTTCTCGTAGCCAATGTGGTGGTTCGTAATGTTCCTTGTAGTTCCTGGAAATTAAAGTGTGAACTTTGCATACTAACGTTTCCTTCTTTGTTGAAATTGTGGACATAGGCTTTCCAATAGAAGGGTTAAAGGTTTGTTCTTTCGGAGATGATACTTCCATGAACCCTGTATTTTGTCATGCCTATATTATAATTACTTAGTTTTTCTACTTTTCCCACCCCAGTTATGCAAATGAAAAGAAACTTGGTCTCATGAGGTTGTGGATACTGCAGATGAATTTAATTCCTCATTTTACTGCAGATTTTCTCATCATTTTAAGTGAGTTGTATAGTTTTGGATATAAATTCCCCATTTGTCAAGTGGAAATGATCTTGTGTTTCTTGAAGATGTAAGCTCTTCAGAGCAGGTTATTTTGTGTGCTTGTTCCTCTTAGTGCTTTACCTAATTTACTACAGCTGTGATCTAATTGAAGGTTCCAGGGCAGTGGGGAGAACTGGGTGACTTTTGGTTGAACAGTTTGTGTCGTTCCTCCCTCTCTCCAAAATAAGAGATAGAGTCAAAAGAAATTTTCAAATGAAACATCTTAACTCAGTTGAACAATGCAACGTAACTGGGATGGGACGGAATTTTTTGTTACTACAGGGGAAATGACTTGGAACGCCGCTGCAACGTGTGAGCACAAGCTCTGCACTGTGTGTAGTCGGCTGCGTCTTTATGGTTTTATATGTGGAGGCTCTGGAGTCCTCTGTTATCTTTGAGCTGATGGAATGAGGTCATTTAGCTCAGATGCCTTAAGAGTCTGAGATACTGGGCTCAATTCCTCCTACTGTTAACCTAGACTCTTCCTAATTGTCCTGTAAAGGAGCTGATGTGTTTTATTACCACTTCTTATTTATTTATTTACCTAGTGCAGTTGTTCGATGGGGCAGTGGCTGTAGCGAGGAGTGGGGTCGAGTGAAGCGCTGGGCTGTGTGGAACGTTACCGTGGGTCTAACCAGTTACCAGGCGCTAACCAGTGGGTGGAGGCGCGGGGCCAGGTCTGCTGCGGGGACAGGCACCAGCTGAGCCCTTGGCACAGTGGTTTCAGTCCATGGTAAACTACCATATTGGTCAGCTGACGCACGCTGCAAATATTTAGGCTTTTATTGTTATTATTTTTAAAGAAACCCCCCAAAGCATGAACACAGCTGGCACTCTTGTTAGTATCTCTATAAAGAAGCAGAAGAGGCTGGATTACATTCTTGTGCCATAGGGGTCCATCCCTTCAACGCGGAAATAGGGCGGTGTGGATAGAGATTTTCTTCCCTGCTGATCCTCGTGCCCTACCTGCTGTATACATCAACAGAGGAGTGAACTCTCCCAGGCTGGCTGTCTGGCACATTTCACAAGCACTAAAACTCACTTTAGGAAAGACAGCTGTTGCCAGGCTTAAACATTCTGACTATGCCCCTATAGTGTCCGTGCTGTGCGTTAAAGTGCTCTGTGTGAGATGTCTACATTAATAGGACTGGGCTTTATGTCTTTTTGTGTTCCACACACCGCCACCGCCACCCAGTTCCCTCTCCCTGAAAAAGGCAAAAGGGCATATAGATTAGCTTTCATCTTGATGGATCTGGCTTGAAATAAGTGCAGCCGTCTGGCTATCCTCGGTGGTGGGCGGTTCCCCCCCTCCTTTTTCCCAATCTCAGCCACCTAGAAAGGACTTTATCCCTTCCATTGAGTAAAACAAGGATATTTCCTAATGTTTAGAACAGCGTGAATGGAGAGGCCTGGATCAAATTCCCCCTGATACCGAGTTGCCCTGTCACTTTAAACAAGTCGCGTAACTCCTTGCCTTAGTTTCCTCCTTAGCACAAAGTGTTTGCGATTACCTCGCTGTGGGTCGTGGTTTCACATTCTTGAATAGGAGTTTTTGGTTTTATTTTTCATGTTTCTACTGCAACGAGGATTTCAACTACACGGCAGACTTGGATTGTTCTTGTTCTACTGTTCTCTGTACTCCTTGTAAGCCTGCCAAAGTAGAATAAATGTCTCAAATCTGTTGCTGCTGTGGCGTGAAACGAGGAGCCATGGATAGATGCAGCCCTCCTCAGCTCCCCGTGCGCTCCAATCCCCCCTTCCAAGCCTCCAAAACCCACAATGATCTCTCCTCTTGTCCTAGGGAGTCAAAGTCCTTTGTTCCCTGCTAAACCCTGCTCTCCTGCAAAGAGCTGCTGTTGTGCCATCTGTCTCTTTATGAATTTTTTAGTAGACTGGATGTTTGTGGGGAGTCAGTAACTTAAAGTGCACTATCCTAGCCATTTGACAAGTGGTTCTGTTAGTGTGTAATTTATTTGTGCCCCCCACCCCCCTCCCCCAGCCAAAAGAAAATTTCCTTACTAGTTTGCTGTCCAAAGCATCTTGAAATCTTTGATGCATACAATCACTTAAAGCTTGTAAATTGAGTAAACTGCAGACTAGCTTGTGTCACTTAATCTTTTTTTTTTTTTTTTTTAACGTCGACAGACAACAGATTTTCCAGCAAGCTGGTGAGTCAAAAGAAGCATAAAGATCTCTTTGAGTGGGCTAGAAAAATTAAGAATGGACTTGTGGCTAAGGAACTAGTTTGAGCTGTGGAAATTTTGGGTTCTGTTCCTTTCTCTCCCTTGCGGACTCCCTGTGTTTTTCTAGCCATTCACATAGTCTCTGCTTAACAGTAAACCAAGGATAAGTGTGTGCTTTTCTAGCTTAGCTTTCCCTGGTAACATGAAGATACATATGCTGAAAATTGATGCGTGGGAATACTATGGTGATGTGGAAAACTGTTGCTGTTGAAGTGGAGATTGTTTTGGAGTAATTAAAAAAGTTATTTCCCCTCCTCCCCTGACTGCTAGTTGCTGCTGCCTGGGCTGAAGGTGTTACTGCTTCTGAAACTAAGCCAAAACCAAAGGAAACTAGTTTAAATCATTACTGATTCAAGCACAGATTTATTAGGAAGCTAACGAACAGGAAACTCGCTTCCATTAGCTTTTTGTACACGTGTGCTCCTAGCCATGTGCTGTCATTGTGCAGCACCTCACTTGAGCACCCTTGAGTGGAGCACTTGCCTTTTTGGGTATGTTAGAGGGAAAAACGTAAAGGGTGGGAGCGTTGAGCAATATTGATTGCTGTAGTTGCACCAAGTCTGTAACTGGAATAGTTGGCACACGTTCTGGTTTCAGAACCGCAAGGTGAGCGTGGTTACATCTGAGCAAGGACATATTACATAATTTAAAGAAATACAATCTGACTATTGCTACTACTGCTTGGAAGCCTTAAGAAAATAAGTCCAATGAAGACAAGACCCAAAGGATTTTAGCAATTCTGCATAAATCAGATAAGCTTCCATGATGCTTCAGTGCAGTTTGGACAGCAAACATGGATGAATTCCAGTCTTGTTAGATTAGTTGGGCTTTAGCTGAGATAAAAAACATTGATGGTGCTGGCTGGCCGAGTCCTGACTGAGCAATGCAAAGTGGTGAGCAAAGTTCAAACATAGTGTGGAAAAATCCATGTCCGCTTTTAAATTGAAGCTTTGTCCCTGCAGTAAGGAGAATTTGATCCAGTTTGTGTTGTGTTCTCATAAACAGCAAGCGAGGAGGTTAAATGGCTGCACAGCCAGCTGATAATAAGGGGTCTCAGAAGGACGGATGAGATAGCAGCGTAAGGAGCCATTAGAATCAATGAGTTTGGTATTAGTGGAGAGGGGAATGAAATAAAAGTTTCCCATGAACTAAAGCACCTCTGGGAATAGAAGCTGGGGATAAATTCCCAGTGCAAACAGCACAAAAGAAATTCTGGTCATGTAGAGCAGTAATGTGTGATGGGAGATCTCTACCACTCAACTTTTTGAAAATGGATTTGCGTTTGCCTGGATCCGTCTGCACTCATCACTAGAAATGCCAGTATTTCAGAGTATTTGCATCCTAATGAAAGCAACCTCTGTGTATTTATGACCTAAAATACTCTTCCTTATTACTTTTCCACTCCTCTCAGCCTCTGTCTAGACCTGGTTTTATGGACTTGTCACTTCATCTGCCCTAACCGTTTTTGTTACTGCCTCTTGCTTTCCTTTTGAACCTTTTGTTTCTGTCCATCCCTTCCTTGTGTGTTTCTTTTACCATCTGTTTCTGGTGGGATCTCATATATTTTCTACCCTGTAAACATCCCAGGATTTCAGCCTCTCTGAAGTGAGTGCTTCACATGTGAAGAAGGCCCCCCAATTAATGTGTAGTGTTTCCCACTCTCAGATAGTGTATGGAATAATTTCTGTCCTGCTCAGAACACCACCCAAAGTCCTTGTAAAATGAAGACAAGGTTGAGATGAAAAGTATATAACATATTCAAAACTTGCTTGTCAGCTGGAGGTGGGCTCATAATTTTAAAAATTAAAGTCAGGAGCTTACCTGACTTGCCCAAGATTGTGTAGGAGGTCTGTGACACAGTGAGGACTGGAATCCAAGGCTTGTGTGTTCCAGGCTGGATCATGTAAGCATGCCCTGGAACAGCATTTCCTCTCTGCAAGTGTAATTCATATTCCCATCTTTCTCTCTGATTTGAATCTCTAATGTGCTGCTGTCATCCGACCCATCTTTCTCTTTATTGTGTTTTCTTCTTTTTTTCTTTCCTCTCCATCTTCTCCTCTTTGCTAATTTCCTTCACAAATAAATGCTTATTTCTCCATGGGCATTCCATTTATAACTCCATGTTTGGTGGCTTTTCCTTCAAGTGGAGTCCATTGAGCTTGTAAATTGTATTGGATCAGTGAGCCTATAATGAGGCTTCTAAGTCCAAACAGTGCAAGTCTGCTGGGATTTTATTGTTCATAAAGCTTCTTCCCTGGGGAGTGATAGAGCCATTAGGTGTGTGCTGTGTTTAATATTTGGTCATGACAGGAAGCAATAATTTTCTATCTTTTACTGTGGCTCCTGAGTTGTTTTTAAGCAGTCGGCTTATTTGAGAATAAGTACTGTGAAGCCATTAGGCAAAGGAGTTTTTTCTCTTTCCTACATGGGTTTGTGGCTTTCCTACAAAGGCTGTTTCAAGAAAATAAAAATAAAAAGAAGTGGCAACTGATTGCTCTATGGTGGCTTTTAATCACTTGCCCTTCTCATGAACTCCCAAGCGCTGTCACACCTGACAGGAGATGGCATAAAGCTGATCTCACCAGATGATGGCATTTCTCATGCTGAAGGGATTTTTCAGCTATACCAGCAGAGAACAACCAGGGCTTCTGTTTGTACGGTATGTTACGGGTTTGGGGATTTACCTTGTGCCAATCCACATCAAGGCTTCCTTTAATTTCAGTGGAAGCAGGAGCAAGGTTGTATTTGAGTATTCTGGAAGTGGTTATATATATTTTCGCAGAAGAGAATTGAAAAGCAGCTAACAATTTTGGGTGCCTCCAGATTTTTTCTGAGGTCTAACAATGAGCCTTTTTCAAAATGTTCCATTTCTAGATGGCACCACATTTAGGAAAAACATTTTCATTGAAAGAATTAAAAAAGTGAAAATCATATTTTTAATCTGCACTTAAAATGTATTTTCATGGAGGGGGGGGGGGGGGTGGGGGGGAGGGGGAACCAAAACCGCCCCAAAAATCAGAGACTGAAAAAGAGTCTGCTTTTCCAGAAAAGACTTGCAATTTGGGAAGCAAAACTTTACACTTTTCCACCAGTTTTTGGGGTTTTTTTGTTGTTTGTTTGTTTGTTTGTTTTTTGCAGCCTTTACCCTTGCTCTTTGAAGATCAAGCTATATTATTGTTTTAAATCGGGAGTCTAAATCCACTTGATAATTCTCAAAGTACATGCGCGCTTTTATCCTTGAGTGTTTAAAACTGAGCTTTGTCCCACATTTAACCAGTCTAATGTTTTTGAACCAAGTGTTGTCCAACAGTGTAGTGTTTTTCCTTAGTAGCTTCCAGGAGACGTTTGGGGTAGAAACACCATCTAGGATTGTCCATCCAGCATCAGCCTGACAGACACCCTGTTTTTCTGAGTTGTTCCGGCAGGAAGCTTTCTGTGGGCTGTAGGAAATGGCAGCGCCGTAGTTTATACAGATTCTCCTTCCACTGTTCACTGCCCCCAAGGTACCGAAATAGGGCAGCCTGCAGCTGGGAAGAGGAGTGAGGCTGTGACAGTACAAACAGCAACACGCTGCCCAGGGAGGTGGTGGAATCGCCGTCCCTGGAGGTATTTAAAAGCCGGGCAGACGTGGTGCTGAGGGACATGGGTTAGGGGGGGTTTTGGCAGTGTAGGTTATGGTTGGACTGGATGATCTTGAAGGTCTCTTCCAACCCAAGTGATTCTATTCTATGATTCTATGAAACATGCCCATCAGCTCAGGCTCTGCTCCAACTGTGTGTGAAAGTCATTGGGTTGTCCATGAGCAGTTGTTCTGAGGGAAATTTGTGCAGTTTGAGGGGAGTTTAATACGGGGCACAGCATCTTACCAATCAGTAAGCAGAACTCCAAGGTAAGGGTTTTGCAAGATGAATATTTCTCCAAGAGGAAGAGAAATAGAATAAGATGAGGAATTTCAACTGACTTTAGAAAATCTGTAGTCCAGTATTCTCTTTTTGGCCTGTGTTTTTTTAAGCTGCTTGTTGCTCTGTTTATTCAAGATCATTCAACAAACTTGAGGAACTGTCCTAACCCATTCCTATCCTTGGTTTCTCACTGAAGCAAGATGAAACGAAAAGACTGAGTTAAAGGAAGTCAATAATGATGAGTGAAATGGGTACATACAACTCCTCCTTTTCAGCTCTTTCATGAAGCCTGCATCAATTAAAAAAGAGGTCATGTAGAGGAAAGAGTAAATTTGGGGCAACAAGCTATGTAAAATCAGACTCTGAAGACCACAGTGTTCACAGATCGGGTTGGGGGGCTGCCTTTTGTGGCCCTACTTCAGAGGCATACACCTGGTATAAACCAGCACTTTGGATTAATGACGTATGTTCTAGTGGAAGGGATGGAAATGAGGATGTTCGAAGTTCGTTTCCAGCACCCTTCCTGGGGCCTGCAGAGCAACTTAGACAAATCGCTTCTCCCTTGATGTGCTTTGTTAAATTGCAAGACCTTTGAAATGGGGACTGTTTGGCAAACAAGATGGGGTAAGGGAGGAGGAGGAGGAGAGTCTCGGCTAAGACCGCTAGGTAGTTCTGTAGTGAGAATTGTGATGGCAACTGAAATGACATTGATGGTACCTGTCAACAACAGAAGATGTTCTGAGCATGCTGACAGCTAGCTGAGGTGGAGCAGAGTCTGTCCGCACAGGCTGAATTCTTTCTGAAAAGAACATCTTTGCTCACATGTTTAGACACCGTGATGTCAGTTCAGTACGCACAGTTAAGTACCAATTAATTTATTTTTGAAAAAGTAACCCAGTGATTGAGCTGGAAGAGTCTGGGTTATAGAAGCTTTGCAGCCCAAAGCCTCAGAACTCCATACCCACATGGCCTGGGGCAATCAGTGAGAGAAGTGACTCCAGCCCTGCAGCGTACGGAACGTTGAGCCCTTTTGCCCCTGCTCAGTTTTTGGGCATGAAGGCAGAAAATTCCGCTCCATGGATTTTTCATCTCTTTAAAGAAGAAATGAGTAGGGTAACAGTTCTCATTGGACACGTGAATCCCAAGCAAACTAAAACGGTATCGTCAATTACCACAAATCCTTTCAGGATCCAGGCTCTGTAGCCTGATTGGAAGTTGCTCCTCTGACAGCCGTACCCTTGTATTCCTGGTGCTTCCCTCAAAGAACTCGTCACCTTTCTTCACAGGATGTGCCATCGGTTCTGCGTGCTTCTTACGCTTTCCATTGCTGCTGCTGACTGCGCCACCAAGCTGGTTTTTTTTTTTTTCTAGCCTGATTATTGTAGGTGTTCACTTGCTCTAGTTAGGGCTGTTCCTTTGCTCCAGGGGAAAAGTTTTCCACTACCATATTTTCCCGCTGGGTCCTTGTCTTGATCTTTGCAGCTCTGTGCAAGAGGCTTGTATCAGAAAGGAAAGAAATAATTGCCGTGCTCTTATGGCTCTGTACCCAAGAGCTATGTTGCAAAAGCATGACTGCACGAGGTACGTTTGCATTAGCCAGATACACACGTGTTCTTTTTAAAAACGCCAAACCTTAGAGGAAGATCGTTGAGTGTTTGAAAAGAGGTGGCATAGGGAGGGTAATTACAGAGGCGTTTAAAGCAGTCAAAAGCCAATACACAGTGAACAGATGAAATTAGCTGATGGCATAAAGAAATGAGACTTGAAGTCGAGAGTGTTGATGCCAATACAAATTGGATTTAATTATTTTTGAAGACATGTGGTTAGGTTTTCTTATGCAACATTGATAAAAAGCTATTTCAGTAAATGGGTCCCGATTCAGCAAAGCAATTAGCACTTGATATTATTTAGCATCAAGAAGCATGTACATAAATATTTTGTTGAAACTAAATCCTGAAAAGAATAACGAAACTGCTAAGATTCCCATCTGGGCTTCTGGTTTGTTTATACGTGCAAACTTTCTGTAAGAAACTACAGTTCTTGAAATTTTCTTTTTTGAAAAGATGAAACTGAAGATTCTTGTGTTCACACAAATCTAAACCAAAAAGTGCTGGTTTGGATGATGGGTACAGCTGAAGCAGTCTGCCGCCTTCATACGTGCTGTTTATCTTACAGATCTTACGTTTTTATTCTGCACAGCTTTAAACAGTCCTTGAATTTATAGCTACTAGAAATTGCATTGTGTCTTCAAACTACATTGTGCCAGACACCAATTTGGAGTATGAGTGCGTATTTGAATAGTGATGCTTTTCTAAATCTCTAGTCTCATTAGGAACATGGATGCTCAGTACCTTTAAGAAAAATAATGATGACTTTTAAGGTTGAGTCCATAACAGTATAAATCATTCTACTTGATGCTGACAAAATATCTGGTCAGTCAAAATTCCTCTGCTAAAGAGGGGAGAAAAAGTATACAGTGTTGTGTCAGTGTCACTTGTTGACATAGAACCTCAAAAAAAAAAAAAATCCTCTGGGACGCTTTGGTTAAAGGTGGAGTGTTTTTTCTTTTTTTTTTTTTCCCCTTTATCTCAAGCATTTCCCAGCATTCCTTCAGGGACATCTGGTTCTCTCATTTTCTAGCTTTACTTTGGTGCTTTCAAAAAGGATCACTGTCAGTTTCTTTCTATTTAGCCAAACAACACAAGCAGGATAGTAGCCCTGCCTGATAACTTGCCTAAAATATAGTTGCCCTTCAGAAGCAGTGACCTTAACCATTTCTGTGATGGCAATGTGAATGTGTTCCCCCTTATTTTCTTCTGTATCTTCGGGGTTTGTTTTTTTTTATAGGCAAAATTTATCTCTGTGTTGTATGTGAAGATATGTCAAGTTCTGTTCTTTTTCTGCACTCGTACATTGGATGGCTATTTTGCTCCACTTGAGAGCACTGCTTTAGCAAGAGGAAAGCAAACGGCATATAAATGCTCTGTATTTGCACAGATCAAAGCTGTTTTGGAGCAGTGTGGATTCTGGGTCCTTGGCTAATATGAATTGTTGGGCAGCTTGGATAGTTTCTATCAGCCAAGGCTTGCCTGTAACCCTTGTTGGGTATGTATTGTGCACAGTTTGGGAGCATCCCCTTGATGGCTTGCTTGCAATGTGGGGCAGCGGTACTTTTAATAAAGAGAATTCGGCTTTAAGGTTTGGGGAAGAATTCTGTACTGGACTAGGAGTCTTGACTGGAAGATTAGGACCTGATACCACGTTGGGCTCAGCTGAAGGCTGGGGAAGAGGCAAGAAGCAGCTAGAATGAGCAGGTAAAAATGGGGATGGGGGCAAGATACCTGCTGACACACTGGGAACTAATTATAATATAATTAAGGATTCTACTGTATATGTCAGAAAATTTAAATTAGAGTTACTTCTTTAATCTTAATTCTAGCATTTTCTGGCTTCTCAATGAGTTTTTATGAGCTCAGTAATATTCCCGTACTTCAGATTTTTGACATGTGACAGACTTCCCATTAACACTACTGTAAGCTGCAGGTGTGAGTGAAGTTTTGTCTTCCTGCAAGCTTTAATATGAGTGTTTAAAATAATTAATAACAAAAAAATCCCTGTATCTTTCGCTTATGTTATTTTTCTATATATAAGAAATCTGGAGCTGTTTCACGAGCTGTTTTGGGACAGCGTCAGCATTGGCAAAGAGCAGCAAGGATAGTTGTTAACATCCTAGTTCTACATAGCTGTATAGAACAGCCTGCAGCACAGCTGTGATCATACCCGTGCACAATACCTACAGGATTTTAACAGACTACCAAGATTTTGCTCAGCTTAACCCTACATGAATCGACGTTCTCTGTCGCCTTCTCCCCCCGCCCCCAGACGCAGCATTTCAGGTAGACCCTGTGTGTCTGTGGTGGTCCTGGACAGCAAAGTTAAAGCTGAAGCTGTTGGAGAGACGAGTTGATTGGAGTTGCAGCCCTTCCCCTCTCAGACGTAGATGTGAACTTGAAAAATTAACTGAGTCTGTTTCTCCCTGCAGCTGCTTCTAGCCCACACTGCAAGCACTAAATATAAGTCTGCAGAATGGAACGTGATTGGCAGCTACCTCCTCTAGCCGTGGAGGCCTGGAGAAGGATGGCGTGCGGATAATGAATTGGTGTCTTTATCCCAGGAGACTGAGCACTGCGATGCGGTACCCACTCTATTCTCCTGTCACCCATGGTGTCTCATATCCCCTAGATACAAAGGGAACTTCAGGTCTTAGTGTCATAAATCTAAGTTTTCGCTCTTAAGCGTGCTTCTCCCCTTGCCCCCGAAGATCTGTAGAAAATGTTTCTTCTTCCTCTATTGGTACCTGTTCCTTTCTGACTGCAATGTGTTAGCAGCACGTCCTTTATGTGTCTGCAGACCCATCTTGGAGCACGCGCTGTGAGCATTGTCCCTTTCTTGCATTTCTTAGAGCAGAAACCTGCCTTTCGTATGACTTGGCAGCATTGCAGATATCTTTATTCAAATTTCTAGCATTTGGGTGGGGAGAAGGGAGCTGGCGCTCTCGTGCTCAGTTTCTCTCTGTCACTGGCTCAGGCTGCCATCTTGTGCAAGTTAGTTTTCCTCCTGAGGAACTGTCAAAAGCACAGGTGGGTTGTATTGTCACCACTGCTTCAACGCCATCCATTGCCCGGTGCCGGAATTATATTGGAAATAGTGTCTTATTGTCTGTTTGAACTCTGTGCTTAGTTCTGTCCCTTTCAAAAAGGGTCGGATACGTAGAAACTTATTTAATGGAGAATCAGTCTAGAGACAACTGCAGTTCGCTGTGTTGCATGAACATTGGGGAATGCAGTACTTAAAAGGAGAGACTGTAGTTTGTTAGTATGTGGCAAAAAATAAAGATCCAGCTCTTATGTTGCGAGTCTTTTGCAGTTCATTGGCAATATTAAAAGCCTTAAATTGAGCTCTTGCTTATGTTAAGATCTCTTTTAAAGCTGTTGAGGACAATTCACCTGTTTTCTTGTGTTTCAGTCCTCCCTTCTGTGTCCTGTTTAGATGTGAAGCTCTGCAGTGCAGGGATTTTTGTACTGTGACTTTGTACAGTGCCTAATGGATTGGAGTCCTGCTCTAGCCTGAGTCTCTAGCTGCCCCTAAAATGTGATCATTTTAGCTAGCACCTAATAGTGATCGCTGCCATCCATTGAGATGTGTTTGTTTATTAAGTGAACCCGATGGAAAAGGTCTGCTTTCTCCCCACGCCACACTTGTTTGAACCAGTGTGTTCTGGAATTCTCCTGAACTTTTCTCCTAATTGGCAAAACATTTCAGCAGGTTCTGTCACTTGTTGAAACTGTCTTTTAAAATAAAACGGGTTTTTTTTGTTACAAACCTTGTTCCACCCCCAGTACGCTCTTGCAAAATTCTAATTTTTCCACAAAGAAAAAGTAGTCTCAGATTCAAAATCAGGGATAACTGAACCTGCATTAAATCCTTCAAGAAAATGATTCTACCCATATGTCCCAAATAATAACTGTTAATGATAGGGTCTCTTATTTCTAGACTGCTGCTTCTAACTGATGTTACTTGATCCTAATCTGTTTGCTGGTCATTCAGTGGCAACTGGAACATGAGGCGGCTTTGGGAGGGCCTGTGTGAAAGATAATTTACTACCATAGTAGCCTCACCGAAGAACTTCTGGCTGGGGATGAAAATCCTGTGAAGTTCTGCGCAAATACAAGCGATGGCTTTTAGTCCCTTTTTGTTTGGACCAACATTCATATCCCAAAATATTTGCTCTAAATAGCAGTAACCTTGTTTCTCTGTTTGCAAGGTCAGAAGAGGACCAGGTGGTCTACCTGTATGGTCTCCTGCAGCCAGGGACTCCTCTAGCTTCAGCACTAGCGGCTCTGTATTACTGCAGTGATCCAGGTGGAAAACTTTCTACCAGCATGTTATCCACCTAGAAGTCCACCAATAATAATAATAATAAAAAAACCCTCCTGCTTTATCCCATTGAAAATTTCATACGTTGTATAGTCTCATCTCTCTCCCAAGCCATGTTTTCTCCTGGAGTTCACTATTGTTTTTTCAGCCCACCCATCACAAAGCAGAGGTCACATCAACATGACCTTTTGCTGGTACAAGGAGGCTGCTAAATAATTCACGTGGCCAACTTGATTTCGGGGTCCACATTTGTTTTTTCCACTCTCCTAATCAAGATGCTCATTTAATTCTATTCCAGCACCTGTTCAGCAATTAACACCCTACAATTTGCATCTTACCCTGACATTTGCTATCTTTCCAATTAGTTTTTATATCAGTATAATTAGGTAGGGTTATTACAGTGCATCAAGCAGGGTTGAGGATATTCCCAAGCCTTTAAGCTCTTTCCCAGATTTGTTTAGGGAAGCCACTAAGGGTAAACGGTTGATTAGGATCACTGTTTTTCTTCTTCATTCAGATCAGGCGAAAACTGTTTCCCCATGTGGCTCATGAAAGATCAGGGAAATATGTCAGTCTGTAAGAACTAATATTATGTAGTTCATGACTTTTTGGGTGAATTTACAGGGGATTGTAAGTAAGGGTCAGGCTACGCAGCCACTTGCAGTAGCATTCATGAGAGGACATTATTCTCTTGCTTTATATTAAGCTAAGCAAATTGCAACAATGATTTTAATTTTTAAAATCAATTTTTGGGGTTAACGTGGGTGGGGGACAAATAAAAATTAGAGGGCAACCTGACCATATTGAACACTTAGCTTAATTGGTAAAGACTATGGGAGCGAAATGACTATTCTTAACACCTTTTAATTTAAATTTCACAGAAGGAAGGTCTTGCTGTTCAGCTGTGATTGGTTTGAATTGTAGGCTTTTTGAGTCAAAAATTGTCTTGCAGCCAATGTATATAGAGTGTCTAGCACAGTGGACCTTCCTAATCCTGCTGTACTGCCAATACAGCTCCTTGCTGCTACTGTTGATGTATTTATTTATTTTAAAAAATTTTCCCCCATCAATAGACAGTGATGACATAAGGGAGACTTATGTGCACGTAGGGGAAGTGGGACACTAGGAGGTGAGATCTATAGCATGGATCAGAAGGGAGAAGTATTTTTCTGATCTTGTGCCACCCGGCTCTGCGTGGTACTTCTTTCTTACCTTTGGTTTGAAATTATCTCCCTCCAACCCCCCAATTCCCCTGCATCTCTCTTAATTGTGTAGGTGCATTCAAAGACTGTATTATCAAGAGGCAATATTGCCCTTGGCAAGATTGCAGTGAAGAAAAGTACGCGATTGCAGGAAGATCGCATCTTGCTGGGTAAAGTGAAGAGGCGAATAAAACCCCCAAAAAACTTAGCACGCTTCATGACTGGTACATTGCTCCTGAACCTGGTTGTTATTCTAAGCCTTTTTGCGATTTATCTTAACGATGCTCTCTAGACCTTGGTGGGGAGTGATAGTGGGAACCCAGAGGAGGAATCGGCCCGCTCAAATCCCCCAGCCTGGAAAAGCTGGAGAGAAGCACAGATCTCATGTGCTGTATTGGTGCAGCCAGAGTTACAAGCACTTTTAATGTTTTCAAGTGTACCCTTTCAAAATTTACCCTTGCTCAATTTAGTCTTATAGATTTAATATTTATAAAAGAGTTTCATCTCTTCTCATTGTGTCTTTTTTTTTTTTTTTTAATCTCCAGTTGTTTTATCTGGGTAGCTGAACAGGCTTAGAAAAGTATAGGGTGGAAATGTCTTGGGAAATTGGGGCAACAAGGAAGAAGTAGACTGGGAAAGGAGGCTGGGGATGGAAAAGAAACCTGGGGAGATGAGGTTGACTAATGGGAATGATCAGATCCAGAGAAAGAAAACAAGGCCAGTGATCAGACAAGCAAGAGTTTTGAACGTAAAACCTCAATTTTGTGGGTTGGGATCTCCGTCTTAGTCATTTTCTCCAACTAATTTTTAAAGTTATGTATGTCCCTTAATGTTTTTCATGATAACACATCCTTAGGAATGAGTTTCCATGACCTGTTGGTAAGAAATTAAATCCCTAAACCTCTTAAAGGGTTTCCACAGGGCTACTAAGACCCTACAAAATTCTGTGGAAGTGCTTTTCTTTTTTTTTTTTCCTTAATATTCCCCCCCCCCCCCCCCCTTTCAAAGAAGAATCATGAGTGTCTGCTTTCCTTGGATGTTGTGCACAATACATGATTAAATCAAACCCCCGTACTAGAAAATTTTAAATCTGGTAGTATTTGATTTGGGCTGAAAAAACAAAAGTTTCACCTTTACTTTTACTGTGGCGGTTTCTTGATGTTTCTAAACCAGAAAGTGGGAAAATGAGGCACTAAGGAATTCCCGTTTGAAATTCATTCTTAAACCATCAGTAAGAAGGAGAGGTGTGTACAGGTGGAACTAGTAAATATACCAATCAGATAAAGGCTTTCGGATTGAAGGACTGGGTAAATATATAAACTGTGCAGCACTCAAAAAGGAGTGGTGATTTTTTGGGGTGTTTAGTTGGTTGTTTTGTCTGTGGGGTTTTTTTTATTGGCTTTTTTTTTTTCCCCCCCTCTCCCCATTTTGGTGACACAAGACAACAGGAAGGGGGAAAGCTGAACCTCTGGCTTCTGAACCTTTCCCCTTTCCTGAAGCCTGTGTTGGGCTTCAGTTATATTTCCAGGTTTGTCTGCGTTAGGATTTGCTGCGGTGGGGGCAGGAAGGGGGGGGGGTCCTGAGAGGTTGTTTTATGGAGTGGGAGGAAAGGGTTAGATTTATAGAAGGCAAAGCAGAACACTGAGATACTGTAATTCACTCCCTCTACTGGCGCAACGGAACTGGCCTTTGACAATTGCCTTAGTTCACTGCTCTTTCTCAGTCTACATGCGACAGCGGAATCTGATCTAAAAATCAAGGTAGCAAAGTTTTCCAAATTACTGCTATGAGCATTGTGTCAGGCTGAACTGGTAGAATTTACCTCCTAAAAATACTAGAGCTGCAAAGGAAGAGCGTAGAAAAGAAAAGGAACGGAGTTTTGTGAGGGTCAAAACTCAACCTGGGGGAACAGAATGAATAGAAGCCGCCTGGTGAAGTGCTCTGCGCAGGAGACTTCGCTCCCTTTGCTGCGAGCTGGCAAACAAATGTTCCTCTCTGGTGGCAGGGACTACGGCGTGTCTTATTTTCAAGCTTTTGTCTTGGCCAGTAACCTGGTTCTTTGACTGAGCCTCTTCATAAATTAAGTTCTACACCTAAATAGCTGTAAAGGTGCTTAGAGAAATGAGAAAGGACAATTTGTATAAACCTGCTTAAAAAAGGGGAAGAGGCTATATCGAGGAGATTTCCTATCTGATTTTTCAAACTCCTAAGCTTCATCTAAGCTAACCCCTGAGCAGCGTGAAGCTTTACCCCTGATGTTCACCTCTGTATCTTGTGTTAAAATCTGGAGTCTCACGTACTGGGGAGGTGGGTGGAGGAGAGAGTAAACAAATAGTTCAGTTGAAAATGGTAACCATATCCTGTATTGTGTAGGATAATGTCATTATCTGATCACCTTGTCTGCACTGAAATATCACACTTCATCTTTCCCCCTTAATAGGTTTCACCTTGGAATGCAAATACACTTTGTCACTGTTGAGCAATCTGGTTAATACAGCGCCTGGTTAGACTGGGCCAGGAAAAGAGTTTCCTAACATGCATCAGAAATCAGTTAGAGTGCTAAAAGGCCAGCAGCTGCTAACTGAATGGCAGAGAGACCATCTCAAGCTGATCATAGTGACATCAGGAAGGGTTTGGATTTGTACATGTGTGACAGCATGGCGAAGGGCTGAATCTTACTGGTGCTGGTTGCAGGCTGTTTCTTAACCAGCACGTGGAAACTTCCTCTGAAGCTGGCCTGCTTACGGACCAAGGCCTTGACCATTAAAAATTTAAGCTTTAGCGCCCCCGTCGCTATTTAGATTGACATCTTCTGGCCTAAGAGTTTATAATGGAAATAATAGTCCAAATGTAATAGCTGGTTTACAAAAAATTGCCTAAAGACAGTAGCTGACGTTACAGAAATTGCTGGCTCTTACAAACTTTTGAGAATTAAGCCATTTCTAGCCTGTTGCTCTTGAATTTAAGAATTTTGCTCTAAATCATCATCTCGCCTAATGGTACGTAACATTAGTGACCTCTTCTCAGGAGAGAGAATGAAGTCAGTCCGAAGCATCTTTTGTCAGTGTCTAAAGAGAAAATTTAACCTGTAGTGTTCAGAATGTGCTTACGCTGTACTTCTCTTCGAATCCTTAGTTTTTGGGCTGCTTTGTCAATGGAATCACTTAAAAAAGTTAGGTCTTTTCCATCTTGATTAGGTCATCCAGCGCTTTCCCTAGTGTGGCCCTGCTAAGGAATCTCTTGCTTATTAATATATTCCCCTGCTGTAACTCGGTGCGTTGCTTCCCTGAAGGCAGGTGTCCAACATTAATGGGAGTTACATTCACTAGTAGAGGGATGTATTAGATCCTCGGTGTGCTGTCTCTAGGAATGGAAGAAGAAAGAAATGAATTAAGTAAATGAATAATAATATTAATGATGTTTGCAAAATCTCTCCTCTACTGCACTAGCCAGTGTAATTGCTTTAGTGCTTTGTGTGAAAGCCAGCAGGCTGATTGAGAAATATAAACAGAATTATTCCTCTTCCCAAACAAGAAGATAGCCGTTAATAAAGCCTCTTTGTTTCCTAAAAACCTAAAAATAGGAGCATGATGTGTGAGCAGGCAAGATTTGTGTATCTAATCAGTACTAGCTATACTGCCAACTGTATCAAATTTCCTCTAGTTTTGGGGGATCTCTCAAAGCTTTCACAGTTCTGTTAATAGAAACGAAGTTTCTCTGTATATATGTATAAATGCTTGTGTGTGTGAGAACCTGCCGTGCTCAGGTTGACCTGTTTTTTCAACCCCCAGCTTATCATTTCAGTCTAATAAAGTGTGATGTGAAACTCTGCAAATCCTTTTTTAATCTTTAAAAGCAAACCTGGGGGGAAACAACAATGATAAAGGCTTACATTTTCAAAAGTTGAAATAAAAGTTTAAAAAAAAGACCTAACGTTCAGGTTAGGGAATATCAGCAGGATATATGACTTCTTAATTTCTCCTCCTTTAAATCTTTTTGGATGAGTTCAGTGATTGCAAGCTGTCAGGTACAAAAGGAGTTGGCTGCTGTTTGGAAATAAATTAATTTGTAATATGAAAGGTCATGCAAAATATTGGGAGTTTTGGAGGCGCTGCAGCTGAACTTGGTTGGCACCAGCAGAAGCTGTTGGGCTGGTTGGATTTCCTTCACTAGGTGATTGTTCCATGATTTTTTTGTGGGGGATATGGGGGGGGGGGCCGAAGTGGAAAAGGGGGAACCTGGTGAGTGTTTTGCTGCTTGGAGCAGGTGACCAAATTGATTAGTTGCTACTGTGTTTTGTTCAAGGAGGGGTCAGAGAAGAAAATGTGTGTGGGGAGGAGGGGGGGGCAGGCTCTGTGTGGTTGCATTTTAACACCTTCTCTGCTAAGCAGGAGGCCGGCTTGGGGTGCTAAATTCCTGTCTGTGGCTGTCTGTGAAATAAATCTGTGTGTTGTGTAGTCCCAAGCTGTCAGCAACGGTTTGCACTGATGGACTCTGAAAGAGGTTTCCTCTCCGCTGGTGGAGTAGTCGCAGCCGCTAGGGAGCTGTCTTTAGCTCGTATTTCAGAGTTAGCTCATTAGACCAATAGCAGCAGACACTCGCCCAGGTTTTTTTCTTCAAGAATTTGTCAAGTCGGAATGTATTTACAGAGTTACGGCCAGACAATGATAATATTACATCTCCCTTTACCTGTTGTAATGGCCTGGTGAGTTGGATGGTATGTGTTTTTTTCCCCGAGACCAGCTTTCCCGTTTGGTTGTTATTCCTGCCTGCTGTGCCCCCCTTCTCCCCATGGTGTGCTCTCTGTCTTATAAGGAGTTTGTGTAGGATTGCCAAATTCTTTGTCTCTTCTCAGAATCAGGCCAGGCCCTGATTCTATTTTGAACACTCGCTCATAAGGAAGTCTTTTTTTTTTTTTTTCCTTCTTCCCCTTTGCGCTGATAACGGACTGCGTTGAATGGGTTGTCTCATTCGCATTTCTCCTTCTGAACCTTTCTCTACCCCCCTCTCCCACCCAGCCGCGTTGTGCCAATAATATACCGTGTTGGTTCCCAGCAGCCTTCTTGTGATTCATGAGACAGTGCCAGGAAGAACTGCTGAGCTGAGCTCTTTTTTAGTTCCCTCTGTGAAGCTGCTGTTTGGCCTCTTTTTGCACAAGTTTACTTGACCACTTGTTTTGCTTTAAAATGTTTTCAGTGTCGGCTTTGGTCTTTTGCTCTTAGTGCTAAGGTGGCTGCGAGCACAGAGGTATTTTATAGGCATCGTTAAGGGGAAATGTCACACTATCACTCCAGCCATTAGTAAAATCCCTTCTGTAGGATACGGCTGTGCTCGCTGAAGAGATGAGACAGTCCTGGTGGCTCCAATGCAGGAGAAGACATAGAGTAACCAGAGGAGCAGAAGCCAGGAACTCTGGAGTTGTAATCTTAAATATCTGGTACAGTTTCCCTTTCCAGCCTTAACCTTAACCTTAAATGTCTTTTGCTTCAATTTCAGTAGTCAGTTTTGACTATTTTCAATTAGAAGTCTTTAATTAGCTTCTATAACTAAGAGAAAAAAAAAAAAACCTGTGAAAGAAAAATAATGCAAAACTTCATCTTTTTCAATGACAACTTTAATGTATTGAAAAATGTGACTTGTAGCTTTTCAGCCTGATTTAGATACTAAGCAGACCATTCTTAGCCTGTCTTGTTTTCATATGACATTTCAGATTGTTAAACCAGTACAGTAATATCAGGGCCTGAAGTTGAAGCGAGCAGTAAAGAAAGTCTGTGGAAATGTGTCATGTGATCTTATTTTGGACTTGCAAGCTACTTTGGTGGGCAGGTAGGAATGCTGTAGCCCATCTGTTGTGACAGGGAAGGCAGGATGTGATTTTAGAAGGAAGGATGCGAATGCACTGTGACCTCCCACTGTAAAATGTCATCACCCAGTACTAGGCTGTGACTGGGAAGCAGGGGATGTGTATCAGGGCTGGTTCAGACCACGCGCTTCGGCAGTGCCTGCTGTCAGACCTTGGTGCTCTGTAAGTTCCATTCCAAAGGAGAAATGACTCAGTCTGCCCATTGTTCCCAGATAGTGACGTGTGTTTAGGCCTGGAAGAGAGAGAGGAAAGTTGGAAATAACAAGGTCCTGCATTGGAAGGAGTGTCCTGTGGGTGAGTCGCAAGTCTGGAGCTTGGGAGACCTCATTCAGGTCCCCGTCGCTGAGGTGGTATTGGAAAAGCTCATTTGGTTAGTTTTGGTTAGTTCCATCGTCTCCCCAGAAGCCCGTCTGTCCGTACTGACTGCAGCACAGCCAGCCTCTGCCCTTTCTTCGGGTGGTTCGTGTCTCATCGATGGGATGGAGGAGTTATACTTGCCTAGTCACTGACTGTACATGCTCATCACTGGAAGATGTTTAGATACTGAAATATTAAAGAGAACTGGGGGGGAACTAGAGGTAGAGATTTGGTTAGATATGATGCCAAGTGGGTTAGGAGTGGTGACTATTCCTCACCAAACTGATGATACTGCTTCCTTTGCTGTCCCTCCTGTCTCCTTATTTGCCCTTTAGATCCAAAGGGGAGAGGTGGGTTTTGGTCGTATCCTGTAGCTGTGACTCCGGGAGCACTGTAGAACTGACACCAGAAATCACTCATCTCTCACCGTAGCTCCTCAGTTCTGTGTCCTCCTTTGCTCTTCCACGAGGGGCATCTTGGTGGGCTGGCACAGGTGGGAGTTCATGTGTGCTTCCCTGGAGGCACCAGTGGCGGGTTGGCATCTTGAGCTCACTCCCTGTAGTAGCGATTGAACAAACAAGTCCAACACAGCGATATCTGGCAAAAAGCACTGGCAAACTGAGTATTAATTAAACAGCTGATAAAATTTCATTTGGTTAATTTTCCCTGCAATAAAGCACCAATTATAGCAAAATGAGAGCATTTCTGAGCATCGCAGCAGAGTGGGATCAAAATGACCGTGATTGCGCTGAGTGCAAAACCACCCACCCAGTCCTCCCACATGCTGCCACGCTGAACACAACAGAGGCACAATGTTTTCAGAGCCAAAGTATGAAGTTTAGCTCAACAGAAAGAGGAAGTGGTGTTTTGTGATGGTTAAATCTTTCACTGAATCTTTTTGTTTTCAGTAAACAGCTTAGCATCTTTGTACTTAGGCTGATATAAGGAAACTTCCACTCAAATGTGTCGTGACGGTGGCAATTAGAAACACTTGGAAGTTGGTTGGTACTTTGTATTTGTACTATTAATTTTTAGACTTTTTATACAAAGTTTTCCTCTTAGCAAGAAGCTCTTGAAGCTTGGAAGTGTATTTTCAAGTATTGGAAGAAAAAAAACACAACACTACTTCTGCCTAGAAGAAGATGAACAGTTGCGCTGCAACTTGAGGTCAAAACATTTCCTGGAAGGAGCATAACTAATAATGGAGATAACATTATTATAACTGTTTCAGATTTTTTGGGAGAGAATTTGAAAAGGGCTTAGGGATCTGGAGACGAAAATGAAGATAAAATTGCAGGACATGAAGGAATAGAATTGATTAATACTGTTCCTCTAATGAATTTAATTAGTGTCTTTGTAGTATTAAAAATACTTTTCAGTTAAATTTTTCATTGCCAGCTTATCATTTTGATGGTTGTGTGCTTATTTCAGGACAACTTTCTTCATTAAGTACCACCCTGTTTACAACTTTTGAATTGAGTTAATGCATTTTTTGCTTCTGAAAATGTAAAATAGCTACCCTCACAGGGCCAAAATTAATCCATGATTAGGACTTTGATCAGTGCGCTTGGAATGTATGCCTGCAGAAGAGGAGACTATGTGCTAAGGCTGACATTCAAGGAAAGGTCAATATTCTCATCTTGAAAGGGTTACGTAGTTCTTTGCGATAGGAAGTTTGGTTTTAACCCTGGTTCTTCGCAGCTGTGTTAAGAGTTTGTGTTGCTTTTCTAGACTGCCAATTTCTTCATCTTGTCAGAAAATGCGTGTAGCCCAGGGACCAAAACAGGTCAACAAAGCAAACGCCTGCAGCTTTACTCAGAGAAAAATCCATCTTACAATAATTAGCCTGCTTATTTGCTCACTCCATTTGTCTGTTCTGCACTGTCAGTAGAAAGCTGTAGTTCTTTCTCTAGACTTTGTGTTGCGCAGATGCCTGCCAGCCATAGAGATACCAGTTTGGTGTCTCGCTGCCGCTGCTGCAGCCTCTGTTCTGTACGGACTAGTCCGGCTTCTCAAATATTGTCACCTCTGAGTATGGGCCGGAAGGCCGGCGAACGAGCTGATGTCCTTTCAGGGTCTGTTTCAGTGTTCTTTTCTAATGACTGAGAGTGATGTAGCCTAATTTCCTTCAAATAACAATAATGATGCAGCATTGACCGTTACTGCCCTGGTAGGGATGCTCCTGGAACCGGAGCTTTCTGGGATCCATCTGGCAGTCTGTCTTGCAGGCAAGGTCTTCCCAGATGTTAGCAGGGTGCTAGTTTCATGCATGATTTTCTGTAAAGGAAACCATGTTTTTTGGTTGTCTGTCTCATCCTTTCTCCTCCCCCATCTCCCCCGACCTAGTGTGGTTGTTGTTTCTCCTCTGAGGTTAAGCTACTGTTAGAGAGGATAAAATAATGAATGCAATAAGGAAAGGCAACTGGAGTTTCTTTTTAGCATTTCAATTTTATTTCTGTCAAATGACACTTCAGGAGATGGAGCCTGTTAATGCTCTCTCCAAGGAGCAAGGTTTCTTTTGAGAGAAGAACTATGGGGAAATGCATCAGCAACAACAAAAGTGCGCCAGAATCCTTCAGACCTGGGCATTCTCTAAAGAGCTCTGGCTGTCATAATTTACACACCTTGCCTAATTCAGAGCACATGTCTCAGCTACAACAGGCATTCAGTAGACACGCTGCTGTCTTCCTCTCAGTGGGCCTGCTGTGAGTTTGTCAGCAATGCTGTTAACAATGACAAAGTAGTTCATCGATATATTTTTTATTTTTTTTTAACACCAATATCCTAGAAGCAGCAAAAATCTTGCGTGCTGTTCCTATGCAGACTTCTGTCCTGTAGCCTTAGGGGGAAATGCAGTAGGTAATAGAGCTTCTGCTGCTGGATGCTGAAACCCTGTTCTCCTTTAATCAAGAAATTGGCAGTTTGTCTTTTAATATAACACTGTCTGTGGTTCATTCTTATATCTGTGAGTGAGATTATCTGGACTGGTGGTAAGCTGTTCCATTAGCGCAGAGCTCAGAAATCCTGTTGGGCCAAGGATTGTGCTGATCTGGAAGCAGTATTAAAGGCATTGAATGTATGTCTACACGGGTTCCAGGCAGAGCCCCTTGTACTTCTGCGTCATATTTTCCAGCACTTCTGGATCTGGAAGGACAATACTGCCTTGGATGCAGGGCTGTGTGGACGTGACAGTCCAGCTTTCAGGCCTAAGCGTGTTCTGTGTCTTCTGTGTGGTACCCAACTAAGTCAGTGCTCCCGGATCCAGAAGCACTTGCAAGTATGATGCAGAGATATTTGAGCTGGCTCTGCAGGAAATCCATCTGGATGATTCTATTTCCTGGGGATTTTCCTGCCACAGCAATACCTAATGCCACCTGAATTGCACTTTATAATTCAAAAATCATCAGTTGCGCTTCTCCATGGGCCTTTAAGCTGTCCGTTTGCCTCAGGGGGACTGATGGGAATGGAGTAGAAACTGGTTGAAATTAGAGAGTGGTGGTGACTTAAAAACAGCAGCAACAATAAAATTAAGTGTAACTGAAAAATGGTTTTGGAAGCTGGAACAGTTTGACACAGGTGGAAATAGAAGAGTGTCAAATAAAAATTCTGTCTCGCTTGAAACTTCTGATGAGTGCGATGAGCTGCATGTTTCATCCTAGAGGAACACTGTAAAAGTGGAAAAGGATAAAAAGGTAACGTGAAGGAATATAAAACAGTACATGGCATGGAACAGGGGCATAGTTTATTGTAAGTTAAGCAAAGAGACTATTCAATGAAATGGGAAGACCACAGACAAAGAAAGAAATATATTATTTTGAGGTATAGTTGGCCTCTGGCGTTTGTTCCCAGTCAGTATTACAGAATTCATGATTATCAAGGTTTATAAGTATTCTGTATGGATGTGATATTGAGAATAGAGAATTTGATTTTAGGAGGAATGTAGCTAACTGCTTGGTGAGTTCGGATACTAATCAATAACTCTGTAATCGTGCATCTCAGGACTTTCTAGAAGGGCTCATCATAGGATTGAAGGGTCAAATGTTGTGTTTGATGTGGCAACATCTATGATCAAAGCCTGTGTGTTTGGCAGAGCTGCTGAAAAAGTCCTGTTAGCAACAGATTGCCAGACCAAGTTGAGCAACTAAACCACAAATGCAATGGGAGGTAGTAAGTAGATAAGCCAATCCATAGCTGTGAGCGTTAGATTTCACCTGTTTCAGTGTGAAAGTGTGACATAGTTCGTAAGATTTATTTCATCGTCAGTCTCCGTTTATGGCATTGATCTGAGAACAGCCAGGAACCTGCGCACCTAACCTGGTCAGCTAAGTGTCATTTAGGACACGGTGACCCACTAGGAATTTACTGGACGATAAAGGAATGAATTCCACAACTTTCATACTGCTTTTATGAATTTCTTGTTGGTCCTAAATTTTCAGTCGCTTGGTAGGACTGTTTTGAATGGGTGTACCTGTGTTGCTGCCAGGCTCTGGTGCTGCACGAGGTGGCACTGGAGTGTGGAATGGGGATGGTCTGGGAAATGGCCCCTCTCTTAGCTGATAGAGGAACCCTGCGCTCTGCCTACCTTCTCCCTCCCCCTCCCTACTGCTTAAGGAGCTTGGTCTGACTCACGTCTGGCCTTTACAGCATGTGGTAAGAGTTGGGAGGAGGAAAAAAAGTGAAAAAAAGTGGGGGAAGGGTAGGATGGGAAGGTTCCACAGAATTTAATAAGACTGCTTAGAATTTATGCTAAAATCCTACAGGGAAAGTATATTTCCCTCCACCCCACCCCCGATGTTTTTGCAAGTTTACAGCCAAGAAATGTAAAATTTGGGTGGAAGTGTCAGAAAAGATATGGAGGTAGGGCTTGCAGGTAGAAAAAAAAATGGAGAGAGGGGGTGTTAAAAAGAATACAAAATTAGTGGTGGAAATAGCCTTAAAGCTGTTGAAGTCACATTCCATTTTATACCAGCTGGAGGTCTATTCCTCTCCCAAACTGCTAGGGAACCAGCACTTGGCTGCAATGTTGGGTAAGCGTTGAAGGCAATAAAATGGATGTTGCTTGAGCCAAAGCTGCAGAATCCATGTTTTTGCAATCCCATCCATATTTTTCAGCCCCATGGAAGACTGTTTCGAACTGTTTCTAAATGCAAGGATTTGTTCAAAAATACAGTTCGGCTGCAGAAGTTTCAGGCCTGGGTTTACTTTGTACCCAGCCTTTCCACTGCCTTGATCCAAAGTTTACGGGAATTGGTCTTGAGTGCCTTGCGAAGCAGGGCCTTAGTGGTGTGCTTGCTAGTGTACATCCTGCAGGGAGAGTTTGTGTTTTCCCTTGAATGTCTTAAGGATACATTTGCTTGTGTTACCTCTGTGTGGGCTTTTTGGCTGCTCATGTACTAATTTGTTGACATAAGAATATAACCGTCTTTTCAAGCAGCATCTGCTTGTCTGTCTTCCATGAATTCTGCATGTTTTCTACTCTGTTTTTCCAAAAGCCATTGGGCCTACATCCAATAACCTCTCCCCAACTCTTCCGAAAACTGTTTCCGGCAATTGCCCAACAGCCTGAATACGGATGAGAAAAAAGGGACTTATCTGCATGAAAATGATTGAAACAGTGCAACAACTTTGAATAAAGTTAAGCCGCCCCCCCAGCAAAGCACGTGATCGGTGAAGTCCACGGCAATGAAGTTGAAAAGCAAAGCCGTAGGGTACGGTTGCAGCAGTGCTATAAAATCAGTTTGAAATCTTCTCACTTAGGGCTTTGATTTGTGTTTATTTACAGTACATTAGTTTCAGACGGTGCCTCTTTCTCACTGCGGAGCTGGTGGAGTCAAGGATGCCTGCGTCTTATTCAAGTGACGGACAAAGACGTAGCTCGATGTGCCACTGGAGTTGTGTTTGAGCTGGGCTTAGCTGGCTCTTCCGGGCAGGCAGCGCCAGTAAATGCTGCTTAGCGCCTTCTGCCAACTCTGCTCTGACAGAGGTGACCCCCAGAACTACGAAGGGCAGAAATTCCTGACAAACCTCGCAGGTAGTTGTGTGAGAGCTTGTCTCTCAGCGTGTTTCTCGTGCAAGTTTCTTGATGAAAACCAACATAAAGTATGTAAAGGATGAACTTGCGCGGTCCCCTCGTGCTTCATGGGTTCTGAATGTGGATCATCAAGCTCCTTTTTGAAATGAAATCAATCTTCTCATGCGGTGCCAGATACAGCTCTTAATCGTCCTGTCATAATGCGTTATTCCTTTGCTAATAGTTTGAGTTATTTCTTTGTTAACCTTTACACAGCCAATAACAAATTAAACATCATTATCTGAGTTTAAAACAGGCTGTAAATCTTGAAGCCCTGGTTAATACTCAGGTACTTACAACGAGGGAGCAATAAAAGGGCATTTAATGACACTCTGAAATGCAACGTGGGAAGGGTTATAAGCAAAAGAGAAGAAAACAGGGCAGTTATGAATTGTCCATGGAAGATGAGTTTACATAAATGATGGTGTTCTTAAAATGTGTCTCTGATCAAAGTGGAGAGCTGCTCTTGTCACGTTGCTGGCGAATAACATGGTTCCAGTGCTCTAAATTGCTTTTACAAAATTGAAGGTGTGTAGCAAAATTTCCAACAGAATCACTCGGTATTCTGCAGATAACATTGGCATGAGAGATTTGAAATTGTGGTCTATTCTCTATTATGAATATTTAATTCTCTCTGCTACTTGCACCTTTGGTTCGATACAGCCGTCTTCTCTTTTCCAAGGGCGATGCTTTGGTTCCAAAGCTGCCTGTGACATACGCCGTTTTGGCAACCCCTACTTCCAGCACCGTGGGGGGAGAAAATTAAGAATTCTAGGTGAAAGGATATCAGAAAAATTATTTCAATGGCAAGTAGAAATATCCCACACAGTTTGAAGTATTTGTTATGCATCCTTTGCTTGATCAGGATATGATACAGCACTCATGAGAGGAGAGACTAGATAAAGACTCTAACTTAGAAATTATAAAGATGATGAAGGATTAATTAGAGAGGTATAAGAAATTATGAATGACCCAGAGAAAGTGAGCAGGAAATTGTTGTTAATTGCTTCTCATTTTCCCCGTTGGATCACCCTAGCAAATTCTTATGTATGGCCTTCAGATAAATAAAAGGGTCTTGACCGTGGAGCCCCATACTAATCCTAACAAGCAGACTTCTTAAATTCTGTAACTTTATGTCTTTGGAGTTTTGTATGTACCTTTGTGTACCTCAATTTGCTCGTGTATAATGAGGCCTACATTTGGTAAACCTGTATCTGTTGTGAATGTTAAAGGAATTTATCTGTGAGCTGATTTATAGGTGAATACAGGAGACTGCAAATATTCATTATTAATCAACTGATTTGCAAAGGAACCTTTCCATGTACTTCATTTCGCTTGAACCGTTTGGGGCTATAATTAAAAGGAGGGCTTAAGCCATGGAATTCAGATTGGGCTGTAATGTTCTTTGTATTCAGACTCGGAATTCTGGTTGATACCCATCTCATTGCCCTGCTTCTGCTTCTCTCTGATATGGTTGATGTCTTGTGAGAAGTGCTAATTTAGGTGGAACCTTTCTGTTATGTATGGGAAGAACTCAGAAGCTTAGAAGACTGTTTAGAAGCCCAAATCTAATCTTGTCATGTTTAGATGATAGAAAGATAGGAAACGTTTATTTGGGGAATTGATTTTGTTTAGTTCAGTTCTGGAAAGCAAGATCTGCTAGATTTTTACCAAATGGGGCTGACTGGATTTACTCCTGGTACCTTTCATAAATAGCTCGTGTCCTGACAACCCGCTTTCCTTTTTCTTCTAAGAACTGATGAATCTTTGTTAATTATACATTGCATCCTTTGTTTTCCAGCTCACTGTACATGTACAACCAAGCCAGCAGTCAAATAGTTTGCCACAGGCCTTGAATTTCTTAGCCAAAACTTGCACTGTGTGCTTTTTGGTAGTGTTTTTAATAAAAAACTTACGTGGTTGTGTATTCTAAACCTAGCAATGTGTGACCTAAGTGGGCTGTAGTCATGCTGCCTGTGCGAGATAGCAAGGCTGGAAGCAGACAGAGGCATAGCCAAGTCTGGAATAAGCAGGGACGGAGCATGTTGTGGCTTCACGTTGCGAGCAGAGTGAGTCCAGGCATCCCAACTGCCCCTTACTCCCTGTGTACGCGGTGGCGCGGGCTGATGCTCGTGGGACACTGCCCATTTGGGTCACACACGTAGCAGGTCCAACGCGGCTGAGTGCACGGGGTCTGCCTTCGACCTGAATGTAGACGGGTGCGATAAATTGCTCTTCTGGGTGGAAGGTTTTGTGTAAAGGTGTAGCGTTATGTGGGACTTGGATGTGACTGTTGGATGTGGGCTAAAAATCTCAGTGCTTCCAGACTGGAAGATGGCAGGAGAAATGGTGGCGATGAGTTTGGAGGGTGTTTCACTGGAAGAGGTTGCCCAGAGAGGTTGTTGAGGCCCCATCCCTGGAGGTGTTTAAGGCCAGGCTGGATGTGGCCTTGGGCAAGCTGGTCTAGTGGGAGGTGTCCCTGCCTATGGCGGGGGGGTTGGAACTCGATGAGCTGCAAGGTCCCTTCCAACCTGTACCATTCTATGATGATCCCCCTCTGGTGTTGAGAGAGCAATTCCCTCATGTTCCCTACTCCTCACCCCTGCTACCCTGCAAAAAAACCCACTATAAGATACCACAGAAACTACCTATAAAACATTAATTGGTATGCATAAATGCAGTAATGGTTGCTTTAGAACCAAGTAACGTACTGCTGGTAGTCTCAGAATGATGACAAGAGGTCAACAGAGGTAGCCTTGATGCAAGACAGTATATTTGTCTTTCTGTGGCCTCTCATGTACCCAACTTGGGAATAAACAAGGACCAACGATCATCTGATTTTCTTCAGCATTACATTAATTTCAGTAAGACTGGGAGCCGGAGGGTTAACAGACATTTAGCTATATCCCTGGGACTGCAGAATGAGTGTGTGTGTGTGTGTGTATGTATGTAAACCCACTAAATTTTTCACTTGTTTGGAGCACGATCGCTTAAAAATCTAGCCAGTCAGCAAAGTGTTTTGGTCTTCTCTTCGTTGTGCCTCAGGGGTGGGGACCTGGAGCACGGCCTCTTCTGTGCCGGGAGGCTTGCGGTTCCCATCATCTCTAACCCTACTTATCCAAAGGAACCTGGGTTCCCCTGAGATGGTGGATAAGTGGGATTTATACTTTTATATGAGCTGGCCTGGCAGATAGTTTTCAATTGAATATAATGAGAGAGTCTGTCCAAGTTGGGGATGGAGGTCTGTGTGAGGAAGAAACCCTTTCTAGCTCCGTGTATTTCTCCGGGTTTTAAATGAGTTTTACCTTTACAATTGTAATTTGCTTGGGAAGTCAAGTCTGTCCTCTTGCAACCCAACGTAACCCAATATAAAGGCAAGTTTCCTTCCTGCAGCACAGAATTACTTTGGGCCCTCAGAAATCTTCTTACCTAAGGGGCAAACCAAGGCACAGGAGGAGAGCTGGGCTGCAGAAGGTGTTAAAGAAAAGCAAGCACAGACTTTAATTCATCTTTTAAAAATACACATGCATATATTTACATATTACAACAACAAAACATTGTTGCTTGTTCCTCTTGATTCCTTGTGTTACGTTGCCATTGAGAAAGCCAGCTGTGATTAGGATCAGGCTTTTGAGGATCTGAAGCAGAGCGATGGGTTTGGTTCACTTGGCCATTTAGGACTCTCTAGCAGAGCTGAGAGCAGAACCTGGCATTTCTGAGTTGTAATATTGTCTCTTAATCATGTCACTGTGGCGTCTTTTCCCTTGTAATTCATCCTAGTGATAGCAGCTGTAAATTAGAATGATGTTGTCTAAGGCTGTTTCCTACAGTAGGACTGTATTGCTGGTGAACTGTTAAAACCAAACTAGTGGTGTCTGTACACGGCTCTAGATGCTGAATTTTGCATCTTTTCTTCAGTAAACTTGAGGACCACAGATCAGAAAGTGTTTCCAGGCATTTCCAGGGTTTGTATGCATCACTTGCCTGTTGAATTTGTACTGCAGAAGAAGAAAAAAAACCACCGCAACCCACCAGCTCACACCCCAGTGCCTAATGGGGTGCTGGTGACTGGCTTGGTATAAGACAGGTTTGAAGTAGATTGGTTTTTTTCATATGTTTCCAGGGAACCACAGTGTCTTAAGTCCTATTTTATTTTTATTTTATGCTGAAAGTATATTGCGGTATTACAATACCGTGATGGTTTGTTTTGGAAGAAGAATTGTTGGCCCTGATGTCCCAGCCAGATCCCAGTTTAAGAACTGGGTCATTGCATTTTCCTACCTATGATTCCTTAGGAGGTTACTGAATAACATCTGTCCTCTGTGCTACGATCTAACCCAGTTTAAATATATTCCACCCCGTATGTGATTGCATTTCTATAGGAGACAAGTAACTCCTCCTTGCACTACTTGAAGATATTCCTTCACCTGTATTTTTGAAAAAAAGATGAAATGTAGTGCAGTGATGCAAGTGATTATGCTCTGAGGTTGGCTTGTGTAGAGGAGTATGTTTTCTTTCCGTTTTTGGCTGTTGGAGATGCTTTTGCTATCACCAGCCTAAGCCAAAGATGAGAAAAATGTGGGTAGGGAGAGGCTGGCTCCTGGAGATGCTCGTTGCTGAGCTGTAGGCAGCTCTTCTGACCTCCTGCGTCTCGATAGTAAACGTTTGCTGGATTATGGCTTTAGACAGGATTTTTATTGATTTTTATTTTTATTTAACGGTGCTTGGTTAGCTTTTTAACTGTTTAACACCTGTTATCTTTTATTGCAACTTGCATTGGAAATATTTTTAAAAGAAAAAAAAAATATGAGCTGCTTGTTTTTGAGTCTTGTGCAGTCTATGTAATACTGCGGAGGTTACGTTTTGCCTAGGACAAAACCTACGTAGATGAGTTGACGGTAGAAACGTGGTTGCCCTTAATTCCACTGTATTGCGGTAGTATAGAAGTAAACGAAAGTGGCCTGAAAATCTGAGCACGACACTTGCCTCAGTGGGCCAGAAATGTATGCGAAGTAGCCTTTAGCGCAGCTTCTCAATGCTGCTTGACTCAGTTCTTTATTTTTTACTTGAAGGGACTTTGGAAAGTTTGTGGTGCACAGGGGGCAGCAGGACGTCAAGGAGGTGGACTCCAGGCATCATTAAAGGTGTCAAAGGTCAGCGATCTCAAAATTGACACACTTGACCCATTTCCTTGCCATGCTGGACCTTGAGTTTGGAGTGAGTTCCCCTGGGGACAGTGCAGTGGGTTTGAAGCTGAATCTTCAACCCTTTCTTCCCATGAGGTGTATAATTCGATATTTATAGCCTTTCTCTCCAACAAGGTCTATGGCACCTCAGGGACCCATTCGGTAAAGAATGCTGATTCCCTTTATGAATTTTTGATGGGGGAGGAGGAGCAAGGGACGCCACAAGGGGAACTTGTGAAATGTTAATATTTTTTTCTTTTTAGCAATGTTACGAACGGCCCCGGTGATTGTGTTTGCTAGGATAGAGTTGTCTGAATTTTCTTTCTCCTCCCTTGCCCCGTTCTCGCCTGCAAAGCAAGAAAACGGATACAAACATCTCCCGCTCCGCAACTTCAGTAAACCACAGATTTTTCAGCTGCTGTCCTCCTCCAAAAATGAAAGATGATCAGCTAACAAGATATTTTCTTTGAATAGGGTCTAAATGAGCCTCCTTTGTTCTGCTTTCTTTTGGTGGTCCATGGGGGTGGCACTCCTGGGACTGGGAGCGTCTGACTGTATTTCAGTGCAGAGGAGGAAATGAGGGGTTTGCTTTTACTTAGTGTGTATGAGCGCACATTACTCATGGTTGTAATTTTTCTTCTTCCCATCATATACACAAACAAATGTACACCCCTGCTTTCCTTTTGGCAGGTGAAATGTTCACCACTGTGACTTTAACCACAGTTTTCCTCACTGAGGGCTTTCGGGCTTTTTTGGTGTTTTTTTAGGGTTTTTTTGTGTGTGTTTATTTTTTTTTAACTTAATTTAAACAAAGCTTTGCATAAGTAAATCTGATTTTGTGCTTTTTTTGGTGGTCTTGGATTTAATTATAGTTTTCTTTCGCTTTGGGTGATATACGGTCCATCTTGTAATCAAGTAAGAGGAACGACTGATGTTTAACTTTTGTAAGAGAACATCAGTCAGGGGTCAAACAGGGCAAATGTACCCAAGCTTTTGTCAAGAAAAGCCATGGTTAGATCTGGTGAAGGATCCTGATAATACAAGTGCTTAGATGGTGATTTTTGGGGGGAAGAATATCTTTGGTTTTTAAAAGAAAAACCATGACGAAAAGCGTGTGCATCGGAGAGATGGTTTGATACGATTTGTCATGGGTGGCATATTCTTGTTGAATATCAGCAGGGACCTGATGAAATAACGCTGTATTCCTGACTCTGTGAAGAGCCTGCTGGACTGACTGACCAGGACACCTTTCGCCCTTTCATCTCTCCCTCTCCTACAGAGATTACCAGTGTCTGTGGTTAAGTGCCCAGTCCAGTAAGCTTCCTGGCTTTGACTGGGGCCTCCTGCTGCTTCTACCCTACAAGCAGTAATAATCTAGCCACGGGGTGTCCTGTGGTTAGGTGAAGTCAGTGGGGTTTGGACTATAACCTTCAGGCCAAATACTGATGCGCTCCTTTTACTACTGTGAAAATAAGTGTCCGTGATATATGGCAATGCATGAGATGCAGGGCCAGGCCCAAGTTTTAGTAACCTCCTGCAGACACACCGGCATCTCCTTTGCTCTCTGTGTGAGGCTGCACCACCACCGGACATCCTTACGCCTCTACCGCATCCTCCTTGGGCCATTTGAGCTTGGGCTACAAGGCCTGGGTTTGCTCCACATTAAAAAGTCAGATTTTATTTTTTTTTTTTAAGCTCTGAGGGCAGGTTGTGCTCTATAAGCAATGTTTCCCCCCTCCCTTCATGTTTTGAGGGGAGGGTGTTGGACAGGACATTTTGTATGATGCTTTTTGGATGCAGTCTGTCAACAGGCAAACCTGTTTTCTTCGCTGGACCGCACAGTTAACCTGTGAGCTCACTGTTGAGTGAATTTTTTACTGGGGCTAAGTGCTTTGTATGACACAAAATAAATTTCTTCTCTTCATGGCAGAATTCAAATGTTAGATCAAATAAAAAGAAAAGACTTTGAGCAACCTGCTCTAGTGAGAGGTGTCCCTGCCCATGGCAGGGGGGTTGGAACTTGATGATCTTTAAGGTCCCTTCCAACTCTAACCATTCTATGAAAAAAAAATGCCTCACCTACTTCTTTGCACAGGGCTGCTGATATAGCTGGCTGGTCATTCTGATGTAATTAGTGTTCTGCTTTCGCTCGTGTTCTGCCCGTTCCTACCTCGAGGTAGGGTTTTGTGCTTGCTTTAAAATCCCATTTGAATGTTATCATCTGGATCTGTCCCCAGAAACCTTATCCACTTGCTTCCTCCTTTAATGAGAAGAAGACTTGCTCTCTGTGAGCCGTGAAGCCTCTAAGATGATGTAAAATGATGTTGCAAAGCCCCTGTCAAGAGCTTTGCACAGGACGATGATTGCCTGAGCTTCCTTTTCAGTGCAAGGTGATGCAGGCGTTGCTGTGATTAGTCAGATAACTCCAGGAGGGGATTGAGATTTTGAGACTATTAAGGGCTTTTTACTTTGGATGGGTGAGATAATAAATCTAACATCTGTAACGCACTCTGCTTTTCCTATTGATTGACTCATAAAACAATATTTGTGAAAGCAGAGGTAGTTATTAACTTCGCCTTGATCCTGGAGACGCTTAAAACAGATGCTTAACTTTGCTCTCATGAGTAGTGTGGGGAGGTAAGCCTGTGCCTGTAGTTTTGGGGTCTTATTGCTGAACTGGTAGATGAGAAAACTGGAAATTGGGACTCTCAGTATCCTGCATTGCTCTGAGAGGTGTATTGTTAAGTGGTGAGATGAAGGACAACAGGAAATAGATAAGGTCTGCTCTGTTTGTGACTTGAGAGGAGGCAGAAGGGGGAAAAAAAAAAAGAGATTTGTATCTTTGCCTTAGATTTTCCCATCTGTTCAATACGGATTAAGACACTTTCTCTGCCTCCCATCAGGGTGTAAAACTTAATGGGCTACATTGACTGCTTTTTGATTCCACCTGTTAGGTGCTATGTTACCAAGCTTGTTAGATGCTATGTTGTCCAACAGCTCCTTTCTGTATAATCTTTATCCTCATTGCTTTTTGCAGAGTCAGTCAAACTTTTATTTTTTAGTTTGTTTTATCTTCGCAGACTGGTATTCCAGAATTAGACTCTGTTCCAACAGTTTCCTCCCTTACACAATCCTTTCCTCAAACGTTCCTCCTTTGTCACGTCTATTACATGTGCTTAGTGTTTCCCTGCATGGTCGAGACTTCCCCTCGTAGCTCTGTATGCCTAAAGCTATGGCCTTGCAAGGGAAAGCTGACTTCTATTCTGACAACAATGTCAGATTCTTTTCCAAGAAGTTTTAGTTCTCCGTTACCTTAAAGAATCACAGGCTCAAGGTTCATCTTAATTTCTTGTTTCTTGATAACTCTGGACAGCATCCTTCGCCTGGTGATTTGTGACCATGCCCTTGATACCTGTTTCAGCTTTTCTCCTTTCATTTATGTTCATTTTTGTTTTGCCTTTTCCCACTACTGTCTCACCGTCTTTGTAGACCCCTCTTTAAAGCAGACCTCTTTCTTCTCCAGTTTAAGACTTGGCCATTTCGGACGTGGTTTACTACAACTTCTTGTCCTCCCCAATCAAGTAAAAACCATTCCCATCATTAGAACTTTACTCTGCATCCCTCTGGGTTTGCAAACTGTTCCTGGTTTCATATGATCCTCATGCAGTTCCTCTTCCATTTCATCATTCCTTTTTGCTGCGCCAAGTCCTATTTCTTACCTCTTCAGTGTTGCCATCCGTTCCAGCAGTCTTTGTGAGGGTTTTTTTTTCTTGTTTCCTGTTCCTAACTTGTTAAACACCTTTGGGAACTCAGAAAAGATCTCCCAGTCTTCTCTATCAAAAAACCCTTCAGCACGATAACTTCTGTGTGAGCCGCCCTGCCATTTTGGTACGGTATTGGTTGACTTCATCTTCCTTCTTTCTTCTTTAGTATGTTAGCTTGTGAGTTTGCATAGTAAGCCCTATGGACAACCAGTGTTTGTGCAGTATATTGCCAAGCATGCTTAAATTTCTACCAGTGCTTTGCAAATATTTGCAAAGGCTTGCTTTACATTGAAATCTTGTTGGGAACAGTCTATGGATCTAGATTTTAGTATTAGCAGAGATAGGGACAACAACTTTCCTACCTACTAAAAACAGCTGAATGTAAAAGCCTTCACACAAATGTGTTAAAAGGAGGCTGTTAGGACCTCTTAAATAAAGCATCCAATATAATTAAAGTGAAGTAGGCTGTTAAAAACATACATTCCCGTCATGATGAAAGTAGGCTAATACAAACATTGATAAAATCCACACCATTACACAAGTAGACACGGTTCTACAAACACCTATATAAACCTCCCCATTATAATAAACATGAAGTAGACAGCAAACATTTAACAGAAGCCTTGTTCGCCATAATAAAAGCAAATTAGCCAGGCAAATACCACAGGCATCTGTCAGTAGAATCCCTGATCTATTTTGAGTAACTTGGAGCATCTTGGTTCCCACCAGCCATCTTGACGTGTGGCTGCACTGTAAATTGCTTAGGGAAAAAGCCAGGCATTTAGCAGTCATAAAAGGGGGAAGGCTGCCTGCTGCTGCTGCTTGAAAGGATTGCTGCTTTCTACCTTTTATTGTCGTGCTCCTGCAGCAGGCCTGCAGCCCTGCCTCTCCTTTGGCTTCAGGCAAACGTGTCTCAGGTTCTTTCCGGCACGTCTGTCTGTCTATTGAATGCTCCCTTCCTAGAGAGATTGGAGATTTGTGCACGCGTAACTATTCCCTCTGGTTTCCATGGTGTGCCAAGGGTTCAGGGACAGGCACTCCGGAGGACTCCGGGCTGAGGCTGACCTGCCCACTAGCCCGTGACGACTGACTTCTCTGCTGGCTGGGGTCTGTGGTGCTTTGCCCACTACTTCAAAGTGACAGTGGGTCAAAGTCATTTTCCTGAAGAGACCAGGAAAAGGACGAGTAAATGGGGATGCGAGGAGAGAGGCAGATTGACTCCTGGTTCTTCTCTTCTGGTCGCTATAGCAGTATTGCTTTCTCCTTAACCCGTTCACGGAGCTCGTGGGGGTGAAGTGCCACAAGCGTTTCTCATGCTGCGATGCTCGCAGAAGCAAGGTCCTTGACAGCTCCCAAATGGGTATGACGTTCAGTTTCCAAAGCAAGATGTGAACTAACATTTCCACTCCTATCCTGGCACTTAGGAAACCGTTTGTATCCTTAGCAAAGCTCACAGCAAGGCACTCAAACTCAGCGGCAAGACAGCTAATCTTTGGGTTTGATGCCGGGCTCTGATCCCTGCTGCCCGGCTGCAGCTCCCGTTTGAGTTAGTGGCAAGGAGGCACGATGCGTGTGTCACCGCAGCAAAGCCAGACACCTGCCCGATTCCCTGGCCATTGATACGGGATTTGTGTAGCATTGACAGCCTTTTGTTCCACGTGAATAATAACCTGCTATATCTGCTTAAGTGGATAAGCTCTTTGTTGTTAAAAACGCTGGTGAGAAGACAGGAAGGCACCCCCACGTACTGTTATGCCAGTGTCTATGTATTGTATTGATTCCTTGTGGAAAGGCATTGGAACCTAGCATTTGTTAGAGGCCAATACTTGCTCTAGGGGGACTGATAATTTCATCTGCTGTGGAAGAGGAAGAGTGAATGATCATCTGAAGTTAAAATTTAATGCTTAAGTGGCCTGCTTTCAATTCTGTACTTTGTCACAAGCTTCCTCGATGACTTGAGGTTACTCAGTTCACTTCCCCAAGCCTTAGTTTTCCTGTCTATGAAATAGTTATTGTGGTGCTTTTCTTAGGACTAGTAAATGTCTGGGTTGCTGAGATTCAGTGCTGATAGTGTTTCAGGTATGGATTGGCAAGGTTGGTCGTAAATGGACTAGAAATTGAACGTTTAGTGTGTACAAGTATTCCCCATCGTTTGTTTTGAAGATGGTTATGTGGCTGAAATGCTGATCCTGCTCTACCTGGGCAATTATTTCTGTGGAGCTATTACTGTTTTCGATCGAATGTCTTCCCAGCTTACCCCATGGTTAGTAAACAGAAAGTACCGACTGCTGATTGTGGTTACTAGTGAGTTACTGCTCTGGGTTATTTTGTTCAACTCCAGCTTTGGAAATGCCTCTTTTCTCTATTCCCTAATTGGATATCAGTCAGAAAACAAGCCAGTCCTGGGAACACGAGATTTTAATGTGCAGTGAGTAAGTACCTTGAGACTGAAGCCTGTCACTAGAGCTCATCTGGAATTGCTTACCACAGGGTAAATTTACTAGAGCTGGGGCTTAATACTGGAGTTTAAAAGGTGGCACCTAAAGAAATCCTCTTAATGTCTCAACAAGCTGATGTTGACAAGTTCTTTGCATTAAGGACTTATGGCAAAGTCCAAACCCTTACTGGGTATGTTAGACAAATAATTATAGAGAATTTTGAGCTTGATACTTTGCTCTGAGGTATCCATTCATAAAATATTTACAGTAGCTGCAGAGAATGCAACAACCATTTTGGGGGTTCTTGTTCCTTTCTTTTTCTTCTATCTTAGAACTATGATTCTTATTACTGTAGAATTGTAAGAATAAAAATCAAGCTTTAAATTTTTAGCAAAGACACTTCCAAGGTGAAATTTAACTTTTTTTCCTGTAAACTTCTGTCTCTTTTTTTTTTTCTTTTAAATATATAAAGCCTGGAAATTTCAAGCACTGGAAACTCTGTAAGAATAACTAATAAATGCAAGAAAATGTGGGGAATTGTACCCAAATAATAGCTGTGTTCAGCTGAAATAGACGGTATATTTTTGCAGCTAACTCCCAGTTTATGTCATTTTCCTAAGTCTCTTGCCCAGAATATTATGAGTGCTTCTAAAGATGTCAAATAGCCGTTCAGCATCTATTGGGGCCTACAAACCTTTATGCAGGTCAGAAAGCTTAGCACTTGAATAGTGTTTAATAGCAGTCTATGATGGGAGATTGCCAAATTGGCTAAATTATACTGATTTTGATTCTGAAGTGGGGAAATAACATGGAAAAACTGCATGTGGTTTTTAAGAACTATATTCAATAATGATTTAACAATGTTAACCACATCCTATTCAAAAAAATTAATTTATTTTTATGAAACGCATGATGCAATGTGATTTATCGTAGGAGGCGTTTATTCATTAGAATCAGAAAGAACAAGTCAGGACTGACTCATAATACGTATTATTTATATATGTGTGCATGTTTGTCTACTTTTTTATTGGATATTGGTTTAAATATTATTTAAGCATCTTGTAAAGATTTAAGCCAGAACCATTAATTCATTTTTTGGGCTTAAGTTTTTACTTTTCATTGGTAGCTATATAAACGCATATAAAAACCCCACATTTATGAAAAACTATTATTATTTAAATACAAATCCATGGCTTGCTGGTATTTTTAAAATATACGTATAATTTTGTATCGTGTCTAATTCTTTATTTTGAAAAATAACATTGATGTAAGGTAGTTAGCAAATGCTTGGGGTTCTTTTTAATTTGTTTGGGAAACTATTTTGGAACAAAACTAACAATGTATTCTGAAAATTACAGATCAGTTAAATAGGAAAACATTTATGTGCTTTGGGTGCCTCTTCTCAGTTATTTTGCATAAAAAGTTTAAAGTTCTTTCAGACAGAGATGGGTTGTATGGAATATTTAAAGTGTTTGATTTAATTAGTGAACATACTGAATGAACACACAAATACATGTGTTAGAGAATGGAAACGGTGATCACAGTATGGATTCTTAGTTAAGGTATGCAAACAATGTCTTGTGAAAAACGGAGGAAAGATTGCTCTTATACCTATTTGCTTAAAACTTTATTTCTTTTGGAGCAAATAATTTTCCTGCCTAATTTATCAAGCAAACGCTGCTAGTTTTTAGCCAGAAATATGAGGCTCAACACGAATAATAATGTTGGTTTTGGTGGTAAGTATTTTTGCATAGAATCATAGGCTAATTTAGCTATTGCTGAATTTTCAAAACATTAGCTTCTTTGTTCTAGGTGCTTTCTGAATGGTCCAGAAAAAAGGCAGTTCCTGTCCCAAAGTACTTACAAGAGTTTCTAATTTTACTTCATATAAGGCTATAAGAAATTTAGAAATTCTTCCCATACTCAGCTTTCGTAGGTGCCAAGGAGCGATTTGGGATGGGGTTACTTTCAGCTGGAGATTGGTAGAAAGTTTTATTTAGCTTTTTTTTTGGGGGTAGACGTGGGTTGTGACTTAAAAGAATTAAGCCAATAGAATCTAAGAGAAACAGACTATCTCAAATTAATCTTTTGCCTCTGGATTTCTCGTTCCTAGTGGCAGTGGCTATTTCTCTCCCCCAGTGTCAGCTTGGTAACGAGGGGGGAGGCACAGCCAGTAGCTTGATTGTTCTGGATGAACTATCAGTGATCCACTGGGAATACTGGTACCTTGACCTCTCTGACCCTCAAAGTGCTGAGTGTGGAAAATGTGAAGTCTCCATGGACCTCAATATGCACAAGATGTCAGAAAAATGCAGTTCTTGGAAAACTGTACCTTTTTTTTTTTAAGGTTGCATCGTTGTGCTAACATTACAAGTTTTCCTTCTTTTTGTTTTGTTTTGTCCCCAAATGAATGTTTTCCTTTTTTTCATCCCTTCAATAATGTTCGCATTTTTATTGCTTTTAGGGTGTTTGCAATTGTCCCACGAGAAGAAAAATGTAATAGAGGATTTTAAACACAGTTACATTGCAAAAATGTATTCTGTTTCTTCTGCCTCCACCATGGAGCTGGGATCTCTTTTAATAATGTCTTCTCCACATTTAGCCAAAATCTCTGCTGAACTTGAGTAAACTTCCTACAGCTCCTTTTGGACTCATTAAGGGCCAAGCTATATTTCAATTTTGATATTTGGGTGTTTCCTTGGCAACAGCTTTTTTCATTTGGACACATAGAAGGTTATGGATCATACACTTGCTTCTCTGAATTCCCAAGTATTGTTCAGTGTAGTAGAGCGCAGCCTGAGACTGTATAATAACAAATCTGATTGCAGACTAGCTGTTTGTGACTGATGTTGCAATTTAGGATTTATAAGCATTTCCAGATTTTTTGCCAATATCCAGAAATGTGTATGGTGAGCATACAACTCGCAGAAAGTTTAGTCAACAGTTTAAGATTTCAGTTAGGGAGCCAAGATTTGATTATTTTTTTTTTTTCTCCCCTCCTCTTTAGAGGACAGAAGGGAGTATTTGATTTAAGGCTTATACAGTACGCCTCTTTGGGGTTTGCTTTTTTTGTTGTTTGGTTGTTTTGTTGTGGGTTTTTTCCTAGGAGCCATTTTACTCTGAACACACCTGCCCTTTCTCTTCGCGCACTGCATGGGTATTCTCTCCTGTTTCCAAACGTGCTGCCTATGGACTTAGGAGTTGAGAATAAAAGTTTATCTTAGGGCTGACTTGAATAAATCATCTTTTCATTCTATATGCTTTGGTTTCTGTATCTTGAAGGGAAAAAACCCCGACTTTTAAGAGGAGCTGAGACTGGATTTTTAAGGAGTCTAAATGATTTGCTGTTGCAAAGGAGAACCTTATCTCAGCGTAGATGCTGAGATGGCAGCATGGTCTAGTCATTGTACTGTATTTGCTAAATCATTATTAACATTCCCTAGTTTTTGATGTAATTTCATTAGTGGATCTTGGAGCATCTTACAAAGAACGTACAGTAGTTTTTGGATTTGAATGATTTTGACATGGATAGTGAGGTTTGCTGGGGTTTTATAAGATGCTTAATGATGTGTAATCATTTAGATATGCCAAAAAAAAATCTTAATAACTGAAGAAATCAATAGATATAGCCAATACAGTTAATATATATATGCACTGTATACACAAAATCCTGTTCTTTTACTGTTGAAAGAGGAACAATTCTTAGTGTGCAAAGTCTGCTACTTGAGAATAAAAATACTAGAAGGATGCCAAAGGAGTAAATGCCATTTTTAAGCTATACAGGAAAGGCAAAGGGCTTCTGTCTTTACCATGGTCACTCTATACCAGTCTGAAAGTTTGTCACAACCGTTTCTGTTTTTCAGCCACTTCAGTATCATCAAAACAAGGTAGTGAGACCCTAACGTAAATTGGGCTTATTGTGCTCCATTATAAAAATAACATCATATATATTCAGTATTTTATCAAAGGAGTCTTAAAAAAAGATATTTGAATTCTTCATTCCTGCAGACTAAATCCTTATTTACCTGAGAGACCAAACATCTCCATCGGTGGTTTTCTGGTCTTCTAGGTAAATAATGAACCCTTTACAGAACTGCTTAGTTAACATGCTTACCCTAGATACAGTGTTGGTCCCTGGCGTAAATTATGTGTTTTATGAAGCTGGTAAGAATTAAGTACACAAACCAGCATTTAAATAATATAGGTAGGGTTATGTGTGTGTACTTGCACTTCCATCTGTGTACAAGTGGGCTTGAGCCTAAAGATGAAAAGTTCTGGCAGGCATTATTTATATAGTTCATGCCATTTTGTCTTTGCCTTTTATTTTTCATAAGAGGCAGAATTTGTTAGTATCCGCCTTTCAATTTCCTGCGCTTTGTCAGCTTAAGCCAGACACTTAACCTTACTCAAAAATGTTTTTCTTTATTTAACTTTTTTCAGGTTTTGTTGAGGCAGAAATGTTATGAAAAATTGAAAAAAAAAAGGCTTGGCTCAAACAATACTGAAGACCAAAGTTATTTTTCCGTTTCTTGAAACAAAGGGGAGTTGAAAAATGCAGTATTTTTACCACTACTTCCCCAGAGAAAAAGGGGAAGTTGGGAAGGGAAAATGGCTTGTCTCTGTTTATGACTTTGCAAATATAACTCTAAAATCCAGGTGTATAATTAAAATTGGTGACTCAGAAAACCGTAAATAATTACTGCGGACTTCACTAGTGCGAAGTGTGTATATCTGATGGCTTAGAGGTAGTAACGAGTAGGAGATGAGGGGGTTTTTGGTTCATGAACCTTCAGCAAGTGTGACATACATTAAGTTATCAATTTTAGTGAGTGATTTAAAATGCCAACCATCATTTGCCTGCAATAATTTTTCTTGTAAACTACTCCTCCTGGACTTTCCTACAATATCATTCAGGGTTCATAAATCAATATCCGGAATCACTAGTGTGTTGCTTGCACCTTGCCTCCCTGGATGTTCCTGGAGCTTTTCTGTTGGGAACCCATTCGTTGTGAGATATTTTTTTTTTCCTGTTCTCTTCCTGCCTTACGAACACCCCAAGTGTTTCGAAACCTTTCTAGATCTAGTAGAGTTTAGCTGAAGTATTTGAGGAAAGCTTCCTATCGGTGTTCAACAAATATTGCTAAAGCTGTGGAAATGGTTGCCCTCAGAGATGCCGTAAGTTGAATTGGTTGTGGGCATGGAGTGGCTTTACACCAGTAGAGCTCGCTCTTGCTGGTGAGGGCTGGTGTCTGTTGGCAAAAGGGTGCGAAACAGGACGCCTAATTAAACGTGTGCTCCAACTGTTAGCGGCGCTCTGAATCAAGAGAGGAAAGGCCAGCCATTAGGACAAGGTGAAATAAGGAAAGAGTTGTGGGTTCAGTTGTGTTTTGTTGTAGGCTGTTTTTGTGACTCTGGGTATCTGTGGTCTCTACGAATGCCTGGAGAGTCTAGATAAAAACAACTCATTAAGTTGGTTTAGGGGGAAAAAAAAAAAGAGCCTTTGCCTTGCTGCATCTCAGTTTCCGGCATATGGATCAGAGTAATTGCACTTCTCTGCTTATAATGGAGGTGTTCAAAGTTTGCTGCAGTTAAATACTGAAGAGAAATGGACAAATTATATATTAGTTTTTTTTAAAAAAAAAGAATTAATGATGTTCTTCCCACTGCAGCACTAACGATGCTCAGTTCTGGTTGGAAGGGTTCTGTCCGTGGAAGACTGTGTTTTCTCCCCAGTTTGCAGGGTGCGTGGCACACCGGGGGCCTGGCCTGTGATGAGGAGTCTTGGGATTTTTTTTCAAGCCACAAACTCAGATTTTCCCAATTTCCCAAACCCAAAATTTCCCCCCCACAACCTTTTCCAAGAACAGAGGTGCTTCAAAAGCACTCCCTGAGCACTGTGGCCTTCCTGCCAGAGGTGTGAAGCCGTGGGAGAACTGACCCGTGAGCAGTTCTGTTTGTTGTGGGCTATTTTACTAGGGAAAGAAAAGCAACTCTCCCAGTTTGCAAGCCTGAGGAGAGCTTAATTAAACTGATTTTCTGTTACTTAAAATACGCCTACACCTGCTTCTATGGTGCTTTGAGAGGCTCCTGTTCCCAGAAGGCCGGGGCAGATGTGGGGAAAGGAGAGGAGAGTCATATTGCAATTTGTTTTTTTCATCCAGGCTTGTGACTCTTGGGCTTGTATGTTTGGGCTCAAATGTATTCATGGTGGAAAGAAAAATGGAATTTAGGTGACTTTCGTGGGGGGAAAACTCCCAAAAAGTGGCAAATTCTGCATTCTGTGCTTAAAAAAAAAATCTTCCAAAAAAAGTTCAGAATTTCTCAAAATATAGTGTTTATAATTTGGTCATTCACAGCTTTTTAAAATAGTCCTTAAACAATTCTTTTTTGCTTCCTATTTTTCCTGTTCTGGAACTTTTATATAGAACACTGTGGTTAGGGAGGAAGACAGGAAAAAGAATAGAAAAAGAACAAAATACTGTATTTCTCACTCTTGCCCAAACACGGGAAAAATTTGGGAGAGAAAGCGCCCTTAATGAAAAGTTTAATTGAGGGTATTCATTATTTAAGAATAAAAAAGTTAGTCTAAAAAATTAGTTTAGACTTTTTTTTATCGGAGCTGATTTTAGGAGAGGTTGTTCCTTGTACAGCTGAATATTATGGCTGAATTTCACTGTCATGTTGCAACGTAATCTGCATTGAATAATAAGTAAATTGTATACAACACATGATTATATGTTATATTTACATTCTACCTGTAATAAAACTAATTTAATGACGAATGAAATTAAATGTGAGAAAACTGGAATGTTGAAATATTGTGCTTAAAACGAATTGTTGTCTGTGAAACCCTGTGGTTTTGATTAAACAGGGTTTGATTAAACAGGATTTTTCCTACAGAAAAGTAGGATTCTTCTTTCTGTGCAACTTTACGTCGGAGCCGGCCGAGGAGGCAGAGGGTTTAACACTCCGCTTCCCCGTACCGTACGTGTCTCCCAAGCGCTCCAGGCGGCCGGAACCAGCGCTCCGTTGCTTTCTGAGCATTTGCACACCCTCCAGATAGAAGCTAAAACTGAGAGAAGGCACAAACCAGTGTTTGATCGGGTCTGGTGAGTATTTGGAGCAGATTATTGAAGCCACCTGGTGCGATGCTGAGGTATTGCAGCCAGGTGACCATCAGGAAAACAGGCTTTTTCAACCGAAATGCAGTTTGAGGGCTCCTGGAAAGGACCGCTGTTGGTTGCCTCTTCCCATTCCTTGTTTGTGTGGGTGGCTGGGTGGGACAAGGAATAAAGCGTTGGTTTCACTCCCCCAGGGTCTTGGTTGACATCAGGAAGGAAAAAGGTTGTGTCAGGAAAAGGATTAGAACCGCCTGGTTTCCCAGAGGACCTGCAGGTGAGGAGGAGCTCGTTTGGGACAGTCGTGGAGACACGTTCAGTCACCCTGGGCACAGTCCCTTAGGCGAGGGGGTGGGTAAATCTGCCACACCGGTGCCCAGGGAGCAGCTGCATCGACTTTGATGAAGTCCCTTTATCTGTAGCAAGTGGTTGCATTAGCATGCCCTGCAATAAACATTTAATTACTATAAAAGCTTATTAACATGAGTAGTTCCATTTAAAACTGATGGGGACATACCAAATGCCGGCTTTGTGCAAAATATTTGCAAGACAGTGTCCTAATATTAAATTGTATAGCTGATTTCCTGTACTGTCTAAGGCAAATGTTGCTATTTCTTGGGGGGATGTGAAAATTTGGGGGGATTTCTTTCTTTTTCTTTTTTTTTTTTTTTAAATATTTCTCTTATAGTGCATACACTGTCATCTCTCTTTGTTTTCTCACCAGCTGAGCCTCAGCTGCAGATTCCCAGGCTCCTCTTTCCCCCCTCTGTTCTCAGCAGTGATTTAATAAATATATTTAAAAATCACTTTTTCCTTTCTCCTCCAACCAGCTGCCAACTCCCACCCCCATAATGTGCGTATGCACATGCATGCATGTGAACTGAATTCACATCCGCGTCACTGATAGGTCTGATTTCACCAGAACTTAATACAATCAAGACTTTTTTTACTAGTTCCTTTCCTTTTTTTTTTTATTTCTTCTCCCGCTGCCTCTGTCCTTTTTGGATCCTGGGGTAAAAGTCCATCTTAGAGTGAGGATGTAAACTAAATATCTAGTGTAGGGACAGTCAGCTGAGAAAGCTAGAATGACCAGGTCATGCTCACCACTAGATACCATGAAGCTTTTGATGAAGCCTGTCGGCACCAAATAGAATTCCCTAAACAAATTTGCGTGGTGCTACAGTAAATATTTTAGGTTTTGCTGCTTAACTTCCAAAAGCATGATGTTTGAATGCAGTCTTGTGTAATGGGATTGCCTAATGGGTACGTGTAGCTCTGCTTTCCAGTGCTTGGATATTTATGGGAATTTTCTGCTTCTGAGATCTCAAATTCAATTTTCACTGGCGCTGATCTGTCACAATTCCCATGGACTGCGGTGGCGCTTGTAACACACAATCTCTGAGTAGTTGAGTGTTACGGGACAGGGATTCTGGAAAGAGGAAGAGTTTAGCTCTGCGTTAGGCTGTGCTTCGGTGATACTAACCACAACGCTGGCTCTTCCATCTGGCCCCTGGTTTTTGGTGCTGGTGACATTGCTGTCACCTCCGCGTTAAAACTCCTTCTGCTGAGGTCATCCACGCATGCAAAGCGCAAGATCCGCCCGGCGAGATGCTCCAGTAGAAATGGGCCAAAGCAATGAAATGGGAGAGCAGGGAAAGAGGCGCTTGGAGGAAGGAGCTGACTCGCCACACCGTCAGGCTACGATCCTCACATCTTCTGAGCCCCGTCACTGGACTATTTTGTCTGGCGTTGCCTTATCTTTAGCTTAAACTTCCTTTAGCTTCTAGGATGCAATCAATTTAGATCAAATTGATGTCTACCAAGGAATTAAATAGCAAAGTTCTTGTCTTCTGTTCATTCATCCCGATGGCTATAATGACCATAACAGAAATCCATGCAAAGTAAGGAGCAGTTGGCTAGGAATAAACTTGGGACAGAATATGGGCCCGAGATTCCTACATTTCATGTACTTTTGAGACATGCATATCTGAGCTAGTCCTGATGCCTTACTGGTGCAATGGTGTATAGCGAAAGCATTAAGGATCTGAATGTAAGCGAAGTAATGTAAGACAAGATCTGTCAGCACAGGCTTTAATGTTGCTTAACAAAATATGTTACAGTAAATCTTTATAGACTGTATAAGTATGTTGAGTTCCAACAAAGTAAACCAAAGTAAACATTTCTCTTATGGGAAATTAAATTCCATGTGGTTAGGGCAGAGCTATGATTAATTCAACGGCAATGAGAATATAGTAAAGTTATTGACTGTGTCTGAGAAACAATTTAATGTCAGAAAAAAAGAAAAAGGTTTAAACACCAACTAGTAGGAGCGGAAAAATAGAACTGGAGTTTCTGATCTTTAATTATAAATTAAAGCATCGATGCTGTAGGTATTAAAGGCGCATCAATTATTGATAATGAGCTCGCTACAGTATTAGTAAGGAACCATTGCAGCTATGAAGGGGTGTGTGTGCGCTCGCGCGTCTGTGTGCGTGTGATTTCGTTTACTCCCTTAACCAATATCAACAGGAACAGTGAGCACTCGGAGGGCTGTTGGACTGAAGCCTCAACCGGAGTGCATGGTTTCATAATGTTCGTTTTAACTTTAAATGATTTTTAATATTCTACATATGGTTTCATGGTTTTAAGCCTCCTCACTGGGAATGAACAAGGCTGTGGTATTATGATGAATAGTGGATCAAGTCCAGGAACACCCACTTGCTTCCCTACATATCAAACATGTGGCGCTCCCATTAAATATGGGAATCTCTCTGGGGATTAGAGTTGTCCTATCTAATCCAGTCCTATTTTGTTCCCCCGACCCGGATTGAGTAGGATGCATTGTTCCCATACATTCTTCTTTTAATTAAATGCAGTAGATATGTCATGTCAATGAAATATTCCAGGTCTGTTTTTACATCTGTAGCCATTTTCTCCTCCTTTACTTCCATTTGCCTTCTTGGAAAGAAATTCTACGTTAAATACAGTCTTGGATTCGTTGATTGGCTGTGTGTATGCTGCCAAAACAGTTCAAATAAAAATCTTAATGTTGTTTTTTATTTTTTTGCCTATGTAAAACTAGACTATAATGTCACAGAGACGCTGTTCCTCTGAGAAGTTTCAGACCCACCAGAAAACTCAGCCTCCAAATTACCTGCCTTCTTTTGTTTGTTTTGTTAAGTGGATGGCTTTTGCAGCAATCACACCAAACGTTTTTCTCCTTGTTACTTCTGTAATCCCTACAGGTATTAGCATGGTGGACGCTGGACTGGGTTGTTTATTAAATTTGCCAGAATAATTTGGTAACTGATCCAATTGATACAAAGCTTCATCATTATTTAAAACAAAAATCCTCTCTGAATATATGCCAGGCAGATTATCCAGGTTTGAAAACTGATCTCCTTTTAAAAATGCCGTGTTCAATTATTATTTTTAAAATGCTGGATTACAGCTATGAATTCTCTGGAGGTTAAACTGGAGCCTTATTATAAGGGGAACTACAAGTAAACATTATTAATTATAAAAAAAAAAAAATTGCTTAAATTAGGTTTTTTTCACACCTGCTTCTTTCTTAATTAGCTAGTAGTCCACATATTTCAGTCAGTTGAACTCTTTAGTATTTATTCAAGCATACTTGACATTAACATACTGTTTGATGTTTGATATCCTGAGTTTTTAATTTAACCACATGACAACAAATGGTATTTATGAAATACCAGTGAGCTGGAAAAATATCCTGTGTTGCAGTCGTGCGCTGTAGTGAGCTGAAAGCTGTTTCCTTTCGGAGGTTTAAGAAGGGCTTAAATGCACAGGGGGGAATATGTGCCTTGTACCGATACCCCTATTTTTTTATCCTTAGCAAGATTTACAGGCCGCCAGGGGTGCAAAGCTACCAAGAGAGTAGCCGGCTTGCCGTAGGATCTGGGAGGGGAAAGAAACACAAAAATACTTTTCAAATGATGTCATCAGTTAGAGGGTTCTTACAAAATGGAATTTGTACTGACACGCAAGTCATCAACAAAATATGTGACATCTATTTGTCTGGGTTTATTAATGTTATGACACTTAGTATTTGGAGCGTACCTTCTCCTCCTCCCCCCCTCCCCCTTATGATTCACAGGAACTTACAAGTTTTTCATCCAAATTTACAAAACTCGTGTTGTTTGTGTTACAGTAGTGCTCGGAGACTAAGCTGGGATCAGGTCTGTCTGTGTAGGTGCTGTTCACCCTCAGAAGACAGTTCCTGCCAAGGAGAACTTGCATTCAAAACAGATTGTATAAACACAGGGTGTTGAGCCCAGAAACCACATCGGCATGTGAAACAACTTCCTTAGGATTTCACAGCGGGGTAGTGGCAGCGCTAGGATTAGAGCATATTCCCTAAATCCCAGCCTCAGTTATGATAGCATTACTCCATGGATTTTTATTTTTATTTATTTATTTTTTTTAAGTGGGGAAACTCAGGTATGAAGTAGTCGGCTGGCTTTTCAGAGCAGCTCTGTGTTGAGGACAAAGCCCAGTCCCTCAGCTTGTATTTGGGTTCAGCGTTAACTTCAGGATGTATCAGCTGTCTGTCTCCAAGTGAATAATCTTACATTTGTAATTACAAAGCTTCATAGCCAACAATGACGGCTTCGAGAACTGGCTAGCATTAAACTTGCAGAAGCTTTGCCAGAATCTTGATACCTGCTGTTTTGGTCTTCATATGTCATCCTGTACAAGGTTTACAGGGAATGGCTGGTTTTGTGGGTAAAGGTTCTCAGTAAAAGGGTGTGGAAGGTCTGAGTCATTTGTTAAATCTGCTACAGATTCTCTTGTGCAAGTCTCATCCTTCTCAGTCTGTTTCCTATCTGACAGCAAAGTTTTATGATTCTGGTGTACGGCTGTTACATTAAGCAGAACTTAAGTGTTTTGAACGGAGCTATGTTAATTGGCTTTATTGGTTAAAATATTTGAGACATCCAAAATGAAAAAGTTTTGAACAAAGTGGAATACGAAAAATAGGAAATTTCAAGTTGATTTAGACTTGAATTTTTGTTTGGTTTTGAGTTTCAAAACAGAAATCGTTTTAAAATCAAAGTCCTTACTTTAAAAAAAAGTGATAATAAAATATTATTGTACTTCTGATACCTCTGCCTAGTTAGGAAAAATGTAACAAATTGTACATACCTTTAGCCTTTTTTGCTTTTTCTTTTGTGTTGTGCATTGAAGCTTCCTATATGTTTCTGTTAAAATGCTATTAATCATTATGATGACACTTTTTTTTCCTAAGCCATTTGGACCGTTACAAAGGTTAGAACTACAAAATATTTGAGAATAAATATGTATCACCTTCTTAAGGGTCAGGTAGAATCCTCTAATGAGGAAAATCTGGTATAATGCCCTAGTTAGGACTAATAACCTTTTTTTTTTTTTTTTTAAGGATGCTGGTTGTTGTAGTAGACACCAATTTACATATGATCTTGATCACCAGCAGATCATTTTAGCCTCCGTCACGTGGATGTGTGTACACACTTTTGTTATCACTATCTTGCCGCTGTTACAGTTTGACAGCGGTCGTTAGCTCAACCTGCTTTCTGTGCCATTAAAATGTTGGCAGTGAGTGAAAGACGCCCGTTTGTGTTTGCGCCCTGCGTCTCGAGTGTGCGTGGTGCTCCTCACCGGCGACATCCCTCAGCTTCTGGGGGGGGGTTCGGTCAGAATCAGGCCATACTGTGCAGCAAATGAAACACGCGTAAAGAAATACTGAGCATGGGTTTAGAGAAAATCCCTCATGTTAGTGGAATGTTCTAAACTGAGAAGAATATCTTCATAAAAATAAATGGGAGACAGATGCATGGATTTCAAGTGGCAGGATAAATTCTGAGTGAAGAGAAAGCTTGTTTTTAATGTTCGCACGTCTTACCAGGTCAAGATAACCCTAGAGAAGATGAAGCTTTATTTAGACTTGCTAAAACTCATTCATCTCAAAACTGCATTGGCTTTGCTAGGATCTTAGCAATGCTTTATCAAGCATCGGAACAGGCTGCTCAGGAAGGTGGTGGAATCGCCGTCCCTGGAGGTATTTAAAAGGCGGGCAGACGTGGTGCTGAGGGACATGGGTTAGGGGTGGGTTTGGCAGTGTAGGTTTATGGTTGGCCTCGATGATCTTGAAGGTCTCTTCCAACCCACGTGATTCTATGATCTTAACTTTTAATAGCTACCTGTGCCTTAATTAACATGGGGTAAGAATGCACTTCAGTGGTTTTTGTTACTTCTCCAAAAAACTGAACTCCCATGATCTTCAGGAGAGGGAATGGTTTAATCTGAGGCTGTCAAAATCTGGGGCCTCAGAGCACGCTCCATCAGTGCCTTTGCATTCTGAGTGGGCAGTTTTTCTAGTGTAACATTCCTCAGATGGTCAAGGCTGAAAGATGATGAAATCTTGAAGTATCCTTTGCTTAGCACTGGTTGATTGTGACCGTGTGGTATTCGATTCCCAGGTATGCCACTTAACACCTGTTTCTAAAGATGCACTCCAAAGGCCACTGGTGTCCGTGGAAGCTTTTCACTGATCTTGGCTGAGTACGTCTGGAACATAGAGTTGGAAGCACTAGGTTGGTAGTGTCCTTGGTGCACTAATAAGCATGGAGGAGCCCTGTCTTTCGGAATTTGGGAAAAGACAATACCTGCTATGATGAGCTGCTAGTCTAAATGGAGACAAACACCTATTGACCTGGCAGAGAGAGTGGCAGGATTACAGGAGAGATCAGCAGAACTGCAGACAGTCCTGTAGCGTTACTCTGATTTCATCAAAGGCGCGTTGCCTTTGATATCCTATTTGACTGTCTTGTTCAGAGCTACATCTAGAAAATGGTTTTTCCAAATCTTAACCTTGCCCCCTTACCCGCTAGGGCTGTGTTACCCCCTGCCTGGAAGTTGAAACTTCGCTTTGTTTTCCTCATAATTAGCTCTTGACTCTGTCAGGTGGACTTGGACAGATGATGATGGCCTTTGGGTAGAGCACGTGACAGAGCTGTGCGATGCAGTGTGGCAGCACAAATGTGGAGACAGGACCAAAACTGCGAGGAAGCATGTTGCTTTTAAAATTTATTATTACTTTCAATAGAATAAATAAATAAAAGGACAATGTAGCTCAGCGAAGTGTGCAACACATCTGTGTCATAAAACCTTACAAGGAGGCAAACTCCCTTTGAAAGTCTGAGATACACCATCAGCGCTGCACAAGGCAGGGACAGGAGAGTGTGTCGGAGCACATCTCAGCTCCCCTTGCACTCTGCGGGCCTGAAATTTTCATCTGTGTCTGGATGTGTTTTTAACACAACTTTTGTTTGAGTTCTCTCTTATCCTCTCCCAGTGAGGTCAAGTGAGGAGCTTAAGGGAGACAGTGGGATCTGGTTTTGCCAGAGCTCCCACCAAAGTGCAATAAGTAGCATTCCCCCGAGTGTCCTCAGAATTAGGTCCTCCAGTGTCCGAAATGAAGCAGAGGTATTTGAATAATAATGGTTAGCTGACACCAAATTTCAGGTGTACAGTCCTTAGGTTGAAGGAGAAAGGCCCAAATCTGGGAAGGGTGAAGGTGCTGAAGGCCCCTAGAAGAGAGAAGTTGCAGCTGTGAGTTACACCGGAGGGGAAAGAGCAAGAAATTGCTCCTTGCTTGCAGGACTTACTTTGGAGAGGGAAAGAAGGCACGGGTGCTACAAACAGCAATGCCAGGAATATTTATTTAAGTTTTAAAAGTCCTTGAATAAAAAAGTTTGTGGAGTGGTCAGCTCCTCCAAGAGTGGAAAACAATGCTTAAGGAGAGCTGGAGAAGTTTGTGAGCTCTTCCAGCAGATGAGGCAGGCGACTTTGAAGTGGGTGTCTGAGAAAATGTATAGGGATTACTGGAATCCCTACACCTAGAGCAAGGAGGTTTTAAGAAGTTGGTCTAGAAGAAGAGCCAATAAGCATGGAAGAAAGGCACCAAATCCAGTAGTCTGGAAGGAGAGATGCAGCCCTTTCGGTTTGCAGCTTGAGGGAAACCTGATGTCAGGTGCAACCCTAGTGTTTGGGGCTACTTGTGCTTTAGTATCTCAGTCCTTTACCTCTTTGATGATGATCTTTACTGATCCTCTCGTTATCTGTTGGTAGATGACATCTGCTTAGGGTGGATGAGAGCACTGAGACTCTGGTTGCTATTTATTAAAAGTATTTCCTTTATGTGTGAAAAGGGGAGAGGCAGTTTGCAAACCCACCAGAATAGTTCTGTGTAATTTAGAACTTGGAAAGTTCCTGCACTCTTGACAGTTATAGTGAGGACTTACATTCTGCTGCAGCTCAGCTTTTGGGTTTCACCTGCATGAAATGTATCTTTCATTGAATCACTAAGAGGATGATTTTTCTTTAAAGACCACAATCCTCATACCAGTTTATTCCACAGGTAGGAACAGAGCCAGATCAACAGACCTGTGTAAACAAGACACCACAGACTTTCATCTTGATTTTTTTTTAAAAAAAAAAAACAACCAATTTTTTTATATATATAAAGAGGCTACTTCAGATTCTGCAGAAGTAATAATAAAACCAGACCTAATGGGTCACCATATGTGGAGAGGAGTTCTCTTGGGTCTTAGGATATACACTTAAAGAGTGAAATAAAGAAAAGGAAAAAAGCAGTAATATTGGCAACTGTTGTTAGGTAGTATAAACAATAGCCAGCCATTGGCTTGGAGCAGAGGATCAAGTTCCAATAGCACTCAATAGGGAGCCTTCCTTAAAAAATTAGAAGAAGCTGGGCTGGAGCTGGTCCATGCTGGGAATGGCAGAAGAAGCAAAAACAAGAGTAAATGAATGGAAATTAAGCAGCAGGAAATGGGGATTTGGCACAAGGCTGGAATTTGAAACTGCAGAGAGGTGTCAGTGATAAAGGTTGGATAGAGTTTCTGGCCAAAAACAGAAAGAAAGAATGCAGATGTGTTCATTGAATAAAGTACAGATGTAGAAAGTGGAAGGGGGGGCTGACACGGGGAGAGAGGATAAAGAAAAGGGGGGGGGAAATTGAGGGGAAATAATGCTGAAAGTAGGTGTATTCATGTTTAATGTTTTTTTGAAACAATTTTTCTCTGTGAGTCTGCAGAGAACGTCAGCTCTAGGCTTAGTTCAGATTGTTGCATTCTACAGGGAGCACTTTTTTGCATATAACTTGTTCTTGCCTCTCGTGGGTTTTGGCGCCACGTTCTTTTGGCTCGTGCAGTATTGAACATCTAGGTGTGAGGTGGGGTGAGGGATTTGCTCATTTATCATCTGACAGTATCTCTTCAGGAAGAGGAGGTGATGTCATTTCAGGGACTACAGGGTTTATGCTTCTGGACCTCTTCTGAAAAGACTATGATGCAAAAGTCTTGTTTACAGGTTTTTCTTGCTGTTATAATTTTCTCAATTGTTTTTGTTCCTTTCTACCTCTCTGCAGCAGAGTATTTGTGCTGAAGTCTAGGCATATGGTTGCACAATCAAAATTTATCATGCATTATTTAAATAAGCCCACATTGTGGCAATTGACAGTGGGTATGTTCTTCCTAATTACAAAGTAGGCTTATTTGCTTAAACTGTTGTGAATATGAACCCATTTTTCCCTGCAGTTGGGCAGGCTAATCGCAGTTTTGTTTCCGTTTCTGTAGTTCATCTGATGAGTAATGTTGTTGTATTCTTTCCCTAAAGTCCTTTTATGGCCCACATTATAGTTGCTTCTGAGTACTTCTCTATATATCTGGCTTCAGATTGCCCCAGTGGCAGAGGGAAGTCCTGTCATTCCTGTTGTACGCTCTATAAACCCAAACACTGCGGGCTTTGAAGGCATTTAGCCATTTGTCTCCTATTGATTTGAGCACATAAAATAAGAAATACGGTCTCGGTGACTTGCCAAATAATCACATAGCCTGTGGCAGAGCCCAGAGTAGTATCTGGGCCTTCAAAATCTAGGCTAGGACTTCAGCTGTTGAACCACACACCTTCAGTATTGTGCTCATAGAGCTGCGGTTTAGGGAATAAACAGTCCAGTCGCAGTGTCCTCCTAGCAGCGTAACGGCGTTCACCCTGGAGATCCTGCAGGCTTAATTACTTTTAACTGACATATTGTGTCTTCAACTTATGTATTCAAATATGTATGTTATAAGTGTCATGGTGGGTTTCTGAAGGGTCTGATTCTCTATTGACCCCTGCCTTGTGTGTTGTTTCCGACGTCGGAAAGTTGGCATTTTGTGTCGACTTTACAGTTGATGTTAATAAATGAAGTGCAGTGCTACGCAAGACCACAGCGCTCTGAAAACGGCAGCAAAAATGAATGGCGGTCTTTGAGTTGTGTTTGACCAAATTATACTGTGGTTTATAGATTCATGGTGTTAGGCCCTCATCTTGTAACTTAATCTGCGCTGCGCCCTGTTGACTTTTTAAGAGCCTGTCCAGGAAAATTGTTTTGCTACACTGGGACCCAAGGCAGTTGCAAAGAACCGTGCTCACTGATGTATTCGGCATTCGCACGAGAATAGGTGGGTAACCCTTTTTGCCTACAAATGACTTGGGTTTTGCCTTGGTTTAAAGCTCACAAACGGAATTTCATGTATTATTGTGATACACGCAACACAGATGAGGAAAGCAAGACACGGAGAGGTTGAACAACCGTCTTGACAAAGATGGCAGTGAGTTTAATGGACAAACCAGTGTTTTAAGAAGAGAAATACTTGTATAGATTTAAATCTGTTCCTTCCACCAACAAGCTTCAAGATGCAATTCATCAAAGTTGTACTGATTATGAAAAGGCAAGCTATGAAGAGCCATTCAAGCTCTCGCTGCAGGGCTAAAGCCAACTTCTGTATGGCTTTAGGATGCGCTACGATCTCGTGACTAAATCTGCTGGCTTTCTTGTATCTGGCTGTAATGGTGCCTGATGCTGGCTCGGGTCAGAGACGTGGTACTAGGTTAAATGGCCCAACGCTACAATAAAAGCTGGCAAATTTCTACTGCAGCGCTGTAGCACTGGTGGGGACAACGGGGCTAGTCAGTGCTACGTTAGACGTACAGTTTTTAAGAGAAAGAAATCCACGTGCTTTAGTGCCCAAACTGACTGCTACTAGCCTTCAGAATGAGCAGAAATTCTCTTTGAGCAGTTTTTGCAATAGTTGTCTGTCTGTATGCTTCCTTCTGGAGACGCTTGGAACCGACCATTTTAGAATACGGAACAGCGTAGGATTTGATTTGGTGTGAGCCAGTCCTTGTGCTTTCTGGTTATCTGTGTTTTTATGTAACCGTTAGACAATTTTCTGATTCAAAAAGACTGGCTATATCTGGCGTTTTGTTGGTATTCAGTGAAATCAGTCCAGCTTTCCTAGATGATTTTTTTGACAGGCAGTTGAATAGCTGTGGCTAGATTGTACTAACGACACTGCTGCAAACTGCCGCAGCTGCTGTTAGCCTGGATCAGGTGAACTGGAGCCAAAGTACGGACAATTCAATTGTCTCTGAGCTCTTTACTAGACCTTTATGCTTTGTGCAAACTATTCTAATAGATAGCTGAGACTTAAACAGAGCTTAAATCTCATGTAATCATGGCAATTAAGCAGGCTGTTTTTAAAGGAAGTAAGACTTTAAGCAATCTAAAGCAACAATAATAAATCAAACCTTCATATTACTTATAAGAAATTAAATATTAGGTATTAACTAGATCATTGTAGGTTTGTTTGCTATTTTATTTCTAATTTCTGCAGTTTAGGACTTGGCTATCTGACTCTGGATTTTTTCCATTAAGACAGAAAATAGGGGATATTTTGGTGTCTAAGCATCATTTAATATTTTGCTCAAGTATAAAACGCCTTGACTCCAGAAAGACTGTTGTCCTTTGTGCTCTAGAAGGAATTTGTAGTGCTTTTTCACAGCTGTTGTTTTGCTCGTGACTATGAGTGGTTGTTGCACAACGTTTCCTTTATATTTCGGGGTATTGTTAAAAAAAATAATCCAAATATTTGTCTTATATTAATATCTATTATGAATTTTTCCCACTCTCCTCTGCCAGAACCATCATTCTCAAACCCTAGAGAACTCTCAAACTAAGAACTGGCAGGTGGGGAAAGCTTCTCCGTCCTGCAATAACAACTCCTTCTCAACCCTTAACATTTAGATAGTCCTGATACTCAATGGATGTTACGGAATTTACCATGGCGGTACTCAGTGACTTCTGTATACCGAACTCCTGTGCAAATTTGAAGGCCCTTGGCACATCTCCAGGATCTAGATGTACAGATCCAGTATTTCAGCCGTTATTCTGACCGTGCTCCATGGAAGTGCTGCCTAATTAAAGTTTGCAGGATCGATCTCTGATCATCTAAACCAAACTTCTTAGTCTTAGCACATTCAAAAATCTCTTCTACACTTTCTTGTATGTAATAATTTTAACTAAAGGCTGTATCCTGCAAAATAGTACACTATAAATTCCCAGAATTCAGAATGAGAAGTTAGATTAATTAGATTTGTTTGCATATAGCCAGTCCTGTGAAATACTGTGTATTCTCTGCCCTTACTCCCCGATTTTAAAGATTACCTGAGAGAATGAGACACGCAGGTCGTGCCTGGTTCTTGTGGGAGGTGAACACCCATCTGGTATTCAGCTGGTACTTGGGCAGCTCTGGAAAGCTGGAGTCACCAGCCCTGGCCAACCAAGAAAGGTGCTGCACAAACACAAGCAAAAGTGGATGGCAGCACTAAGGATTTCACAGCTGAACTCTGTTAAACTCCTCTGTGAAGTCATTGTTAGGTGGCCTAAATATTAGCTGAGAATGCTTGCTTCTTCCTATGTTAGCTCCTGGATGACATTAATAAATAAGGAAATAAACCTGCAAAATGAAATGCCTATTTAAGGGACACAAATCCTGGTCTTTAAAAGGGTTGCTATCCCCGTTTTTAAAGCAACATCTGGCCACCTTCCTTTTTCCATTTCTCCATTTCTGCTTCGTATCTCTTCCGCTCTCCGCCCAGCCTTCCCTTTATGGAGTCTTTTAAGCATAGATGCTACTTACATGCCTAAACAGCTGTAAAACTACCAGTGCAAACCCCTGTAAATGCCGAACAGATGCGCAGTGGTGAGATCTGCGCACGGACAGCGCTATCACCACGCTGGAGGCCCAGACTCTTCACCCTCTTCCCTTCCTGAGAGGGCTGTACGGAGCAGGGCTCTGCGCCGCTAACAGGAAAGTTCATGCTGAAGCCTTGGACTAGAAGGGAGTATAGGAATATTTTATTATGAGTTGGGGTTTTGGTTGGTGTTTTGCTTTGGGTTTTTCTTTTTTGTGAGGTTTTTTTGTTGTTTTGTTGTTTGTTTGTGTTTTTTTTTTTAAAGAGAATAATGGACAAACTTACCAATATTGTGGTGGTGCAAGATGACAAAGCTGGTCATATTCTGACATTCCTTCCAACTCTGTCTTTGATCCCACACCAAGGATGCAGACTTGGTTTCACAAACACAGGGCTTTGACAGTCCTTTCACCAAATCCCTCAACTTGCCCTTCCCCATTCTTTGCTTTATGCAGGTGTCCCATTGTCACCGGGAGAGTGGTAGTGGTGTAAATGTCGCTTCCCTTTTTAAAAGGGGTGTAACGTACACCTCCGAGTCGGGGTCCTCGGTGAGCAGCCTGTTACCTTGGGAGTTGTGCTGGCACCGTGGAGGTGGTCAGCCTGCGTGGCAGGACAGGGAGCGCCTCGCTGCAGCCCAGCACCTTCGTGAAACCTCCAGGAATTGCAGCAAGAAAAATCCTGCAAAAAGCAAGCAGTATGCTGGCTAGTTTTGAAGATCATCCTATTTCCTGCGAACTGTTTACATGGAGACAAAAACCATGCGCTTCTCTAGCAAAGGGGTTTTGTGAAACTTTGCCCTGTCTCCTGGAAGCAGCGAGGGTTGCGGCAGGAGGTAGGAATGGAGAATTTCTGACAGATCAGGGCTTTGCACGTGGAGTCTTCTGTCACAGGCTGGGAAGTACAACCTGTTGATATTTAATAGTAAGCGTCTTTATATACCTAGGAACTGCAGATGGTTAGCCATAACTCTGGGTAATGCTAGTTCCTTACCACTTACTGCATGCCCAGACATCTGGCTTATCGTACTCTGGATTTCAGCTTTCTGTAACGCATGCATCTGTGGATTCTTTGTAATGCATTTGGCACAGGACTTCTAATTTTGATGCTAGCCTGTCATTGCTCCTTTCTCATGTGAAGTTCCAAGTTTCTCCTCTTTGCTCTCCCCCCACCCTTTTCTGTAACCTTCTTATTATAGCTAAGGAATGCTTCTACAATTATTAGCCATAATTTGTTTGTTTACTTCAGTTTAAAAAAAAAATAGAGAAGGAGATTGAGGTTTTGATCTGACCTCGCCCAAATATCTGGGGGTATTGTGATGGATTGCTGGCTTGTGTGAAGTTAGAAGTGAGACCAAAAAGGGAGAAGTTCTTGTTACAGCACTTCAAAAGAACTAACTTGGTCAATGCCTCTCTCTCCATCATTTTCTGCATTAATAACATGGGAACTGGGATCTTCTCCCACTAAACTTGTGTTCAAAGTCTTTGGGTGTCCGGAACGGTCCTGTCCCAGGAGTGGGAAAGGACATTATGGCCAACTAGTATTTATCAATGCCCCAGGCCTGAGGATTTAAGTTGTTGGAGAATGGCTCTGCTCCTGCATCCTGGATTAAAGCTGTGGACCAGATGAAAGTAACGTGGGAGAAAGCAGTCTTAGAGGATTATGAGTGACAAACTGTGTCTAAATGCAAGGCAGAGGTGTCAGAAGATGTAAAATAAATGCTTAAACCCCCTCAAACCCTGAGACTGGAGTTGATGAGATGATCTTGAAGTATAGAAATGTATTAAAAAAAAAAAAAAGCCCAACAAATCAGGACAGGTGAAAAATAGGACGTTATTTTTTGATTTGCAGAATTAAAAAAAAAAAAAAAAGAAGAGGGCAAGTTAGCTGATCAATGTGTAAACAATGGTTGCTGATCTGCTCTTGACCAGGGCAGGATTTAGTGGGAAACTGAAGCTTTTAATAGAAGAGCTGAATGACTGCACTGTAAATATCACCATCACAAAGAGCCCATTTTCATCAAGCTTTTGCAGGTAGATACATTAAAATATCACTTCATGGTTATTAAAAAAAAAACCCCAAAACCAGCAGTAAAGTAAGATAATCCTAGAGGGGCTGACACCAAAAGCAGAGCGTGTTACAGCACAATTAAGAGAATTTTTTTTGTGGCCTGCAGTCAGATGCTCAGTGCAGCAGCGAACGGTGACCTTGACTTCAGGAGTCAAGGAGCTCCTGGAGGAGTTGTGAGCTCTTCCTGCTTCCCAGGACCTTCTCCTTACGGCAGCGGCGGTGCCGGTCACAGAGCAGGACTTGAGACCTGGTTTTCTATAAGGTAACCAAAAGATGGGAGAAAATCAGTGCCTCAGTTCTACCTCCCACTAGCCACTGCAGCTGAGGCTGGAGGGAAACGTTCTGGTTTACCTTGCAGAGGCGTAAAGGGTTGATGTTTAGTGTCTGTTTATCAAATGCTTCGAAAGACTCTGTCTGAAGACACATTCCTGTAGCTAATAATATATAACCACATGTAATAATAATGTGTATCTTATAGTATTTGGCAAGTGTCAGCCCCAAAGTGTTTTGCAAGAGAGAGACAAGCCTGTTGAAACGCAGCCAGCTCTAGGGTGGAGGACAGCAATCAGGCAGGCAAGGGCTGTCACGTGGTGGTAATGTGAGGGCAGAAATAAGTCCTCAGGAGAGCACCAAACCCTTCCCACCTCCACCAAAAACTCACTCGATGAATACCAGTGCTAATACTGGGCAGACGGAACGCTGCCTTTCAGTCTCTGCTTGCAACATCCACACCCTGTATAGAGCACATGAATACGGGTCAAAGAAAGGAGATTGAGAAGAGAAGCAGCAGTTTACTTAAAAAAATAAATAAAAATGAAATAGAAATAGTGTTTGAAAATAGAATAGGCTTGAAAAATCTGCCTTCTGATTCGCGCTGCGGTGTGCAAAGCAATAGCCTCAGTGAGTGGGCAGCAGTTGTGGGAGCTGTGGGAACGGAGCGATGATGATGGAGGAAGGTGAGAAGAAACGCTGGGGTGGTGAGACTAGGACTGGGCTGTTGCTTGGTCCTTGGTGGTGCTGGCCGTGTTTTGTCGCTTGCCCAGCTCTGACTGTCTCCCCGTGTCCCATGGGAAGCCCCTGGGAATGAGGAAGGCGATGAGTAGCCTGGGGCCAAGCTCCCTCACGTGCCTGGGGGAGGAAGGCTCAGGCGCAGCGAGGGTGTAGCCGCTGCCCGGTGGCTGTGAGCAGTGCTGGAATCGGGGACAAGGTCTGTGCAGCTGCATACCTCGTGCTCTTGAAGGATTAATGCAGAAGATTTGTACTTGTTTGGATTTGTTGCTTTGCAATTTACATAATGTGAGGATGAGAATTAACAGTTTGGGTTTTTGCCTGTCCTCCTTCTGTCTGCCAGTAGCTCTCTGTACAGGTTCTCTTACTGGTCCTTAAAGCCTTATACCAAAAAGTTCAGTTGAGGTGTTGTCACTGAAAAAGATAATAGAGATTTTTCTGTTCCTTCCATGCAAATAAATTATTTTAGTACCTTTTTGTCAGGAGGGTTGATTTAAACTTCAAATCATTGAAGTTTAAAAACAATTTGCCATCCTACCAGGGAAGAGATGTACATTAAGGCTGCTTCTTCCTGCACGTAACACCTTTTAATTGCAAAGTCATCTTTCAATTCCGGTACATACAGCGGTACTGGAATGCAGCCACGTCTGGGACACAGCACAGCAATTTGGTGCACTGTCCTTTGCATCCACAGAAAGAATTCAAAATGGCAGCATAACAGGACTGAGTCCCTTCCCCTAAAATAAAGACGGTATGTGCACACTATCCATGAAAACTTTTGCAACTGTGAGGGTTTTACCTCGCCCTGCCCTGTGTGCACGGATTGTGTTCTGCTTAATTTGCCTTGGCTACGCAGAGAGCTATTGCTGGGATTCACAAGATAAGAGGGTTGGCTCCGTGCGGGCTCCATGAAGCCGTCTGCGGGGTTTACCCAGTGGTTTAAGCTGAAATCTGAACAAAATGCTGACTCGGTTGCTGATCCTTACGTGATCAGATGGCCTATTTAGGGGAAGATTCTTTGCTGCACCTCTTCTGGGAACCCCCCCCTCGGCCATCTCCCAGTGCCTGCCGATTCTGATCCGCCTCGTTATGCCCACTGCAGCAGGGGTGCTGAAGGTTTGGTTATGTTACCCGTCTAATAGCTGTGCTCTAGGGGAATAATTCCTGATTCGATCTCTTTTTCACAGCCTCTATCCCTTGCCGAAGATGGGTCAGACACCTTTTCTTAATCACCCATTTTATGATTAAAAAAAAATCATTTGCTGACAAAGAAGCAGCGGTTTGTCAAGAAGCAGTCTTTTAATTTAGGGTGATCTGTTAATGCCGAATGGTATCTAGATTAGTGACTGAAAGGTTATATCATTGACTGGAATCAGAAATGTTTCCACAGCTGAGATCCTTGCTGTGTTATCCAAGACATGTGCAATTCTGACTGTGACAAAATTGGTCGCAGTTTTAAAATTGCAGATCTTTGCACACATGCTTAAAATGAACTGATTTCGTTTGGGCAGTTGTCAGTCTGAGATGTCTCTTGTTGAAGGACGGTATGTGATGTGATTCCCATTTCACTATGGATCATGCATCGGTTTGGTGGGTACCTGATTTCTGGGGATATCCCAGTTTACCGATTTAAATGTGTCTGTGGGATTGTTGCCTGCAGGATAAGTGTTGTAACACACTGGGACTCATCTCTAATTAAGGTTCTTGGTAGTTGTATTCTATTAACAGTGGAGGAAGGTCAAAATTCCCAACCTTCACATCAAGGTGCATGCGAAAATCTTTAAATCTTAGTTTGTGTAAGTTGGGGAGATTGATAGGGTGATGACTGGAGAGGGAAGATGGTACATTTCCAGACTCAAAAATAGGACCAGATTTGCTAATAAGGTTGAGAGGACTTCCTGACCTGCGTGGGTGGCTAATGTTGCTGTTTTTGTGTTGAAACTATGTGAAAACTGCAGCTGCGAGTAAGGATGTGTCTCAGCCACAAGGTTTGGATTCATTTCCAGATTCACAGTCATGGGCGTTGGGATGTGATATTACAGTCTGAGCTACTCCTTGGTTCAGATCCAGTGGAGATTGTTGTTTTGTTCCCTTAAACTCAAATTCACAGCGTATGTTCGTGAAGGTTTGCAGCTCTTGGATTCGGAGCCCATTGTCGGGGAGGGCAGAATCACCCCGAAGCGCGGCAGCACGTAAATGTGACTGTTCTTATGAGGAGGGGTCTCGGTCTGGCAAAAATGCAGAGCTGTTGCGTGCACAGGTCGTATGTGCAAGAATGCTTTCACTGGGCATGGTGCTCACGTTACGTTTGAATCATTGTTTCTTGCATCGTCCACGCGTGATCCTTGCGCGTTTCCCAAATTTTGGATTGTAATGTGCAAATTGCAATTCCGGTTAGAGGGAAGCTCTGCTGAAGTTGAAGTTCTGTGCAAACAATCACTTCTGTTCCAGTAGTGCTTCAAAGAGATCTCTGGAAATGAGTGCGCCTGCAGCAGTAACGTGGTATTTTGTTTTTCCCCCAAACTACAGTTCCATCATACACCCCTGATTTTAGCAGTTTGGCCAAATGTTTAATTGCTGCAATTACAAAAGGGCATCATACTGCGTATCAATCATCTTACATCGCAAATGTTTGCACATAACCAAGATTGAGAAGAAAACAAATACACAAGATGTGCATATGTTCTAATTTCAATGTGAAATAATAATCTTCAAGCCTGTTAATATGCACCTGGATTGAAGCGACACTGTTTCCAGAGAAGATCTCTGAACTTGCTCACTGGGATTGCAAAACTAGAATGAGCATCACTTTTTTTTTGGGAACATTTCAGATTAGTCCAGTGAGTTTTCTGGAGAAGGAGATCCTTTCTACAAGTTTTTTGACACTTCTGTGTACATCTTTTAATTTTGTATCTATGCGATTTAATTCACCAGAGTAGCTGGAAAAAATATTTATTGCTTCCCTCTTGGAATTTTACTGAGTAAATATCCATAGGATCCTACATGCTAAATTATGATAGAACCATATGGTTTATTCCCGACTGAATATAGGACTTTTGAAAAGGAGGATGGTGGCATAAATTTTTTCAGCATAACCATCATTGTCTATTTACATCAGCTTCACAAGTATATATTAGGGAAATGAAGCTGTTAAAAGATTCTTTTTTCCTTTTTTTTTTTTTTTGAAGGGCCACTGTGGGCTGTTGGGAGTAAATTTTGATTTTTGAGAGGCGTTCTGACAGTCGAGCTTGTGAACAAATACGGAAGAAGAAAAATCTAGAAACATGTGACTTCTTTGTTGGCTGATACTTGATTCTCTGTCGTATCAAATTGTTATAATCAAGAGACCTCTGCGCAACTGCTGAAAAAACCTTCTCTGGAAGGTGACATACAGTTGCACTCCTACTTCTGGGGCTTTTTCCTCTATTAAAAAAAAGATGTCAGTAGGGCTTCCCTCCTGATCCTTCATTTCTTTCAGGTGTTTATTTGGTTCTTGTTCTTTTCAGCTAAAGCTCACCAAGTATACCAGATGCATCTGTATCTTTAAGATATTGTACAAGGTTAAGATATTACTCATCTATGTGTTTTTTAACCCAGGCAGACTTTTTAACAGCTGTGTAGCTATACTGATTTATATTTTATCTTTCTCCTTGATTTCTTTTGACTCTTGGGGGGCAGGGGAATAAGCAGAGAGGAAAGAGGAAAAAAAAAACCCCACATTAACACAAAGGAGCACTTCTTATTAAGAGTAGGTAGGTAAAGGCATTGGAAAAATAATACCTCAAGATGCATTGAAACATTTTAGGGAATTAGGGAATTCTGATCTCCTGCAAAAGAAAAAAAAAAAAGAGGAGGGGGGGAGAAAATTAATATTAAAGACAAGCTGTGAGTTTCCATCTGGCCTTGCCGCTTTCGACTAACGCTTCCATGACGGAATTCATCTGTCCATCAACTGTCAAAAATTCTCCTGTCAGTAAATCCCTGGGTACTCTTTCTAGCCCACCCCACTCAAAAATATTCTGAGCCACAAAGTACTCCGAATTCCCCCTCCCTTCCCAGCTCTGCTCTCGGTGGTACCAAAGTTGTGGGTCCCGGTTATTTATTTATTTACATCCTCTGCCTTCAAAATTGGGGTTCCGGGAGGAGGGGAGCTCTGGTGGAAAGAGGCTGGGGAGAGCGTTCAATCATCTGGAGATTAAATTCCCACCAAGATCCTCCTAAGTCTTTCTATTACGGTCTGACAGCAGACAGCCCACATCTGTTTTAAAACACTGAGTGGTTGTGAAGTGTGAACTCCCCACTGTTTAATGTAACTACATGACTATTTAATGTACACAGTGGTAGAGCAACTCAGAATGCCAAACTGTTGTGACATGCCTGAAGGACATATATAAACATAATATACAGTGGTTTATTGTGACAAAGTGCATCTATACCACAAATAGAGAAAGATCAGTTTGCTCTTGAGTGGAGTCAAATGGGAGCAGAATACTATTTACCACAGGTTTTTTTTTTCATTGCAGACGTAAGACAAATATACATGAAACTTACGTTCCTTAAAATTGCACGGAGTCTATTTAAATTGCCCAAAGAAAGATTTTTAGCTGAGGATTCATGCCAGTATAGGTATTCTATGCTGTTATTGATGATAGAAATAGAAGCAGGTAGAGGATTTAGGAAATGCACGCTGCACGCTCGATGGGTCTGACTTGTGGGAGCCTGCATCGCTGGATTCCTCGCCCCAAGAATTCCTCATTTCATGTTCTCGGAGATTAAAGGGGTTACACTCCACCAAAAAAAAAAAAAAATCACCAAAAAACCCCCCAAAAAATCAAACCAAAAAACAAAAGTGGGTTCTCTCTTTAAGCTTAATGGATTTGAAGTTGTGATATTTTTTTTTATTCTTTTTTTTTTTTTTTCCTGACGATGCTGAAAACTAAAACTGCCTTTGAAACAGCTGCCTTTTCTATGGTGGGAAGAGGAGTGGGAGAAACATTAAATCTTTAAAAGTACATTTTATTTCAGTGTTTTGCCTTCAAAAAAGTGTTGGTTACTTGTGGCTTCTGACACCTCATTAATCAAGTGATCAGAATTCAGTATTTTACAGCAGCAAGACCAATTAACCTTTGCTAGCTATATAGCAGCCAAAAATAATTTCTAATTGTCAAATGGGGGAAAGGACCCCCACCCCAAACGCTGAACCTCTGAAGCACGGGAAGATTAAAAAAGTGGGATTTCTTTTTTGTTTGTTTGTTTGTTTTGCAAGCATTTAGTCAGAGAGAAATTCTAAACTCTGCATGCCTGCATTTATTTTTGGGTCTTATGAAAGTAATGAAGAAATTTGGAGAGAAGAAAGTTGAAAGGTTTGACTGCCCGGTTGCAGAGTGCCAGCCTGTAACGTATCTCTAAATCCCTTTGGATGAAAGATTGGGCTTTCCTCCCCTGTAACTCGAGAGTCTCGGTTCTAAAAAAAAAAAAAAAATCTCCCTTTCACAGCTAGGATATTAGCAGGAGACAAAAAACGATGTGAAAATCTCAGCTCAAACCATTTTGTTTTAGCTTAAAACCCTGGACTGTCCGACATTCGCTGTTGGGCTGTGCCTTATTGCCACTGGATTCCTGGCCTGCGGCGTTCCCGGTTGGCCCATGAGCGGCAGATCGTGGCAGCCGAGGTGGAGTGGACTCGCTCAGCTCCGAAGCTGGGCTTTGTTTGCAGCTCCCAACCCCACAACTGAAAATCAAACCCAAGGATTACTACTTCAAGCTTACTTTTCGGGGAAGACTTAGCGCACTTCTTAAAACTAATCAGTTTTTACTTATGAATTATGTTTCATTATTTTGAGGGAAATTGTCATTTTAAAGGCAATCAAAACAGTAAACAGTGTTTTGGGCAGCTAATCGGAGAGATTATTTTAAAATAACTCCTTCAAATATTAATTGAGGGGGAAGGATGGCACAGTAACAAGAAGTTCTTTTTGTAAAAAGGAAACCTTAACAAAATTGTCCTTATTTTCTTGTTATTATTTCCGAAGAGTAAGTACATAGACTCTGTCAGAATTCCATTATGGATCTTCAAATACACACAATTAACCAGTTTTAGGGGAAAGGATCCCAGGATGCAAACTGCTCATCTACCATGCAGCAACCGCCTGTTTTCTTATTTAACACTAGTATGAGCTCTCCTTATTTACCTAATATTTTTTGCTTTTGCACTGTTGTTTAATTCTCTATTTTTTTTTTTCAATCATGTAAGCCATCAGAAGATCCGAATACAAAGTCACACTGACATTCAAATCCTATCTAAGCTTTGGCATGGACTTTCAAAAGTCTGTATTATTGCAAGCCTTTACTTAAGGTTGGGATGAAATCTGCAGTCAAAACTGGAGCTCAGCTCCTTCAGCGCAATATTGTCATTTAATCCTGAAGCTTAGCTTGATTTATTTTTTCTCTGTAGGCTGATAACTTTAATTTTTTACGCATTCATCATAAAACAAAATTTGGTTCAACTATTTGTGTGGACTTCTCCTGAAGAAGCAGTTCAAATCCCGGGGTTTCCCGTTAGTTAAGTTTCATCAATCACGCTTTTAATCAAAAGAAGGGCATCTCTGGCCTCACTTGGGCCACAAAGTGCATAATGAAACTGCGTCTCGGGGAGGACCCGTGAGGTTGGGGGTTTTGGTGTGGTGTTTTTCTTTTTTCCCCCCCTCTCCAGGTTCCCCCTCCTCCCCCTTCCAGGGTTGTTCAATGTATTCTGAGCAGAGGAGGTCAAAAACGCTGGTGCATATGCAAGAGCCAAACAAATAGCCTTTCTGATAGGGTTGGGTGACATGTGTCAACCCCTGTCATGCAGGAACAAGAGAGGCGATGTGCCCAGACAAAGGAGAGGGTGGAATCTCAACACACTGCCAGAACCTGACCCACACGCAGGGGCTTTGTGCAGCAGATGCCGCCTCTTATTGTTTCCTGCCTCTCTCCCCACCACCCCTGACAACAGCCACTGCCGCTGGCATTCCACCCTGACATCTGTTCAGCTTTATTGATGCTCTCCTGGAGGAATTCCCAGTGTAAACAGGGAATTCTCTACGGGAACCCCATGTTGTAAAAGGGATGAGCTGCATAATGCAAAGATTTAACCACTATTTAAAGGTGTGACACTTGATTGAAAGTGACTTGATTTTTTTTTTTACCCCCTCTCCCCAACCACCCTTGACTATATTTGGCACAAACTGTCTGGGTTGGCCTTTTTTTTTTTGTGTGTGGTTTTTTTTGTTTTTAAATTTTGGGTAGGATTTCTCCTCCTCCCCTTCCTTTCTCCCCCTCCTCCCTTCTTTTGTTTTCATGAAGCAGAGTTGTCAGGATGAATGAAAAGTAGGAAATGGAGCGCACCAAAAATGGAAAAGGAAGCAAAAACTTCAAAAAAAACCTTGGAAAGGTGGGAGAGAAAAATCTGGTTTGGGTGTAGTGGGGTCTAGTTAGTTCTATAAAAGCTGTGGAAGCCCACCCGCTCTTAGGACTGACAGCAAATGTCTTGGAAGATCTTTGTAGCTCTTGAACCCAGGGTGAATTCCTTCTGAGGGGGCTGAAAATTGAGACAGTATATTCAATCTCTACAGCAACAGGAAGGAAAATAACATATTGATCCATAATACCTTTTTATTAATGCCTTTTAGCTCTTAGTATTTTTTAAAAAGCTATCCTATCCGCCTCCATCCCGCGTGCTGCTCTGTGCGGGTTTTCAAGCTACCTCTGTGAGCAGGCAGATCTGCTCTGTAGAAAATATTTAGCTGAATTTTGGCACCGAAGGACTTGATCCAAAATCCATAACAGCTGATGAGAATCAGTCCATTGATTTGAATTGGCTTTGGGGCAGGATATTAGATGCTGAAGTGGCCAAAATAGCATGAGGACTGGGAATTGCTGTGTATTCTTGTCATCTAGGGACCACTATGAAGAGACTAGATCTGGCATTATTTTGACTCCCTGATTTGTTTAAATAAACATGTGAAAATAAACGTGGATACTTGAAATGCAAACAGTAGGCTGTCTGCTAATCAGATCAACCAAAAATGTACAGTGGGAAAAAAAAAAAAAAATCACACTACAAAAGTCCTGTAGAATTTTAACGGGATATAAGCTAATATTATTCTGTTGCAATTGCTCTATAGAGCCATCGTGTCTGATGCTGGAGGTGCAGCTGAGGTTCTCCATGCCCACAAACAAATGCTTATTTAAATTAACTAAAGATCCGGCCTATAAACCCTCATTCTTTGTGAAAGTTCTGCCTCTGTTCTTTATTCTTTTAAGTAAAATTGTATGCTAGGTATAAATATTTCTGTTCTTGGACAAGATATAAGAACATGCCCCAAACAGCGAAGTACGATAAAAGAAGACGGCAAACTTACAGTAAAAATTGCGCAGAAGGAAATAAAATGTCACAAATGTATAAGTAAGAGGAACAAGTCTGCATTACAGAGAAATCTCTTAAGTCTGAAAATGTTATACTTAAAATCAGTTCGGGGTTAGACTGTGTTAGGCATGGAGAATACCATGTAGTTATTTTGGTTCTTAGTGTGATATAATCATCCAGGCTAGAGTTTTTATTAGGTTTATGGTATCACTGGGATGAATAAAGTAATCTCAAATTCACGGTGAACATGCGTAGTCTGCCTTGGTTTAGACATAATAAAAATTTCTGTGGTAGCTGTTATGAGGGAAAGGTCTTATTGAAACGATAACTTGAAGTTTTATTGGGCTGTGTATAGTATTTGATAGTTGTATATTTATTCTATAATTCTATTGGATTGTTTAAAAAGAATTTTGCTAAGCTACTGTTAGCAATCTCATTTTAAATAAGTTTTACAGGATTTTGGAGGAATTTCTTTTAGGAATATTTGGCTAAATTATTTTAGCATCTTTCGGACTTTCATCTGAGAAGGGGAGTAAATATCTAAGCTTGTTTAAAAGCAAAAAAAAAATAATCAAGGAACATTAATCCCCCTTAAAGCCAACGGCCAACTGGGCATCTTTCTGTATTAGTGGAGCTGATAGGAAACGAGAGGCCTCAGCGACCAGAGAGATGGGTCTGTGTCAAAACAAGTTGTTAGCCTTGAGAGAGTCCGAGCTCCCCAGAAAATCGATGCGGTAGGATCAGGCCCTCAGAGATTATTTGGAGACTAACCAGAGGATTGCAGGAAAAGAAATGAGAGACTCATAATGAAGTTACGGAGAGGTAGATTTGATGGTATTTGTAGGAGCGTCTCTAATTAGAATGTCTGATTTTTTCCCCTTGCGTATGCTTTTCCCTTGCTCCTGGTGGCTGAAAAATAACGAATATAAATACCAAAGTGTTGATGGATGGTCAAAGTCATGGCCAAATCCCACTTTGTGCTTCCTGTGCAGTTTAAACTAAAGCACAAAGCGAAGTCACTACTAGAATTCTCAACAGCGGTCAATCAAGAACAAATTTACAATAGAAATCCAGCTTCCCCGAGGAACAAATCACTTAAAGATTTAAGAAGGTAAACAAATATCTTGCAAGATTTGTTCGAAGCATAAAGGGAGTACAGCTTCACTAGAACAGGCCTCTTGATGGTGTTCTTAAATGCAACTTTTCTCCCCTACTGTGTGTGTATGTTTTGGGAAAATACATATTTTTGAAAAAGCAAACATTCTGCGTATCTGTCTTAATGTGAGAAGAGTGACAGGAATAATACGTGGATGGATGTGTTTACGCACTTAATGCGTTTCTACGCACGTGTGTGGGAATATGTATATAGTATCTATGTATATATGCATATGTGCATAAATATATTTGCATCCAGGTCAAATAACAGCTGTTATTACTAAGTTCAGCTTTTATTATCAATTTGTTGGTAGATTCAGGCACTATTTAAAAAGGAAAAAAAAAAAAAAGTCCACATCTGAGCTTTTTCCTAATCAGTTCCCTCATTTTGCTAATATTCTAACGACTGTCAATTTACTTCAGTGGTGCCATTTGCAGAATTTTCCAATTAGCAGGAAACCTGTTCCACCTTCTCCCATAATTACAGGGGACTTGCTTCAGATCAGCTGTGGCCAGACAGCATATGATGTACTTGCCAAAATCTGTGCACTGTGGGTTTGTGTGTGTGTAGAATTTTTTTTAACCTTTCCATGAGCTGGCACAGACTTTACATCTCTGTTGTAGGCAAGGAGCTCCCTCAGTAGTGGCATGTGTCAAAATATCCAAATAATTTCTAATAAACACACCACAGTGCAAACACAAATACGAGCCTATCTGTGGTTTGATGGGTCTGGTGCGCGATGGATGTTCAGTGCCGTGTACTTCTAGGAGTCCGTGTGCGTGGCTATGAAAAATCAGGTAAATATTCAGGAACTGCTGCGTTCCGTTCACACTGGATGATTTTATTCCAGAAGCATCCGTTTGGTCACTTTTTATCACCTTTATGCTTCAGCATCCGTGTCAAGCAGCACAGCAAGGACAATGTTGTTCTGATACTCTCTGATATTACACTGGCTGATCAAAAAGCAATCAGCCCCCTTTTTTTAGAGCTCCTTAACCAGCTGATATTACAACTATAACAATGGAGCAGCGATAACTATTATTGTTACATGAAAAGAAAATATATTTAATAATAAGCTCATTGATTTTTAACAGCATCTCTGTGTTGCCTAATTGATGGGAAGTTGTATGTTTGTGTAGCCAACGGGGGTTATGAATTAAATATGGTCGTCATTCCTTGAGGGATGCATGTCAATGCAAGAAAGATGGAGGATCTACATTTCCCCCAAGCTAAACAATCCCCTTGTAACAGACACAGGAAAGCCTGGAATGGGAGGAAGGGGGGAAAGGGAATAAAAAGCATCCATCACTGTTTATTAAGTGCTGCTACTTGAAGGTAAAAGGGGTATTGAACTGTTTTTAAATTGGAAGGAATGTAGCTAGACAAAACATTCATGGTAATATTAGGTTGGTGACAAATTTTATTCTTTTGTCCACATTTATTACAGTAACAATTTGAAGTGATTTATACCTCTTACCCTCTAAGCATCTCTCTTTGCATACACACACGCATGCAGGCGCGCACACAAAAATTCAGTGTCTTCGAGTAAGGAAATGAGCTCTTCTGTCAACAGCCACAAAAATAGGGGGTAAAAGTGTCTGTAAAGGTTGGATCTTAAATCTAAGACGCTGAAGAGGCTGGAAAAAATCAGGCTTCTCTGAATATATCTCAAACTGGGCACTTGATACAGAATCACCGGACATTTCTGCAAACCTTGGCTGGCCAGAGCTTAGCTCTGAGGTGCATGTGAAATGTTGGTGGATGCTAAGTACGGCAGCAGCTTTTTCTTTTTCCTTTTTCCTTTTTTTGTGTGTGTGCGCGTGTGTGTGTTAATGGCAGTGGGAGTACTTTTTAGACAAAATTCTTACCGTTACTTAGTTTTAAGATTTGGGGTATGCTGAGCTCTCCTGGAAGCCCAGCTTCCTTGGGTTTTGATCTTGAACTGTAAGTTAAAGGGAAGTTCTGAGCTCGTTACACTCATGATAAACAGTTACTAGTGGAGTAACTGTTCAGCGCTTGTATGAGCAATTACCACTTTCTCGCTCACATATGTATGTAGTCTTCTGTCATATAACCCAAAAAACCTACACTCTCACGTGTGTGTTGGTGTTCTACAATGAAGAGCGTTCTGCAGACTGGACCGTTTCACCCTTTAGGAGGCAATTCTCAGTCTCTAGTGAAGGCGGTTGCTGTTACTTTTCTAAGTACCTTTTGTCTGAGTTTTTTCTCGGGCTTCCCACATTGCATGATCATTTTCTGGTGAGTTTAATTAGGCCAAGGAGGGTAGGGCTTGGTGCACACTATGGGCAGGATCCGCCTGGCCGTCGGAACGCGTACGGAAGGCTGAATGACTGGGCATGCTCTTGGCTGTCCCCAAGGAAGTACTGGGGATTACTGGCCCGTGTGAGTCTGGGGAGTGATGATTTTTAGGACGTTTACAAATCTTTGATCTGCAGCCTCATGAAACAAATTCCTATTCCAAAATCTCTGAATCATAAATGCCATTCTTTTTTCTTCTGAGTGCTACTGTTTTATGGTCGGAGCTATTATTTTCCTGTGATTAATTAGGGGATAACGTAATGCAGAGCGAAGTTTGGGGCGATCGTTATGTTTGCAAGATGTATGCACTGGAGCTCGCAGATGTCCGAATTTGCACAACCCTAGCTACAGTAGAATGTTAACTCTTACTTTAATCAAGGAATTCCTACTAACTTTAAGTAAGACTGCTTGAAATTAAGCTGGAGTGGTAGTGTTGCTCGGAGCTGGATTTGTTCTTATAAACAGCTATTACAAAACCAGTATTAACTGCCACTGGAGATGCTAATTATATGGGCAGATTTACATTAAGGCTGCAAAAGGCAGAGTTTGCAACATTTAGCCCAAAGTTTAGACCGAACAGGGATTTCCCTATAGGATGCCGTAGAACAATGAAAACCACCCTCCCACCCAAAAAGGAAAGAAAATGCTCATAGGGAGAGGGTTGATTTGAAGAAACCAGGAGAGTTTATTAAACAGTAGAGTTATGTTTTTGAATAACAACTTAGAGACAGTTTCACTTTCTACTTCTGATTTCAGCTGAAGGCTGTAATGCCTGAGCTGCAAATGTTCTGAGATGGAAACATTTATTTGTAAACCAAAAACTTTTGTTGGGTCTGAGCAAGGTATTGGAACCAATTTCCCCTCATTGTTAGCTCCTTAGAGGCTCAGGAAAGGGACTGTTCTGTCTCCTATTCTTTTATAACTGCTGGGACAATGAGGCCCTGATCCCTCTTTAAAGGTTTTGGATAGTCTCTTAGTAAAAATAATTTTTGTCCCTAAGAGGGAAAGATGTTCACAAGTCCCCAAATGTTAGCCAGCTCAGCTTGCCAGTCCTGGCGAGCCAAACCAAACCGTGGCAGTGAACGCTGGAGGAAAAGCCTTCTAGAAAAACAGTTTCACTTTTTTCAAAGTTTTGTCATTTTCTAGGCTAAAGTAAAAACATTGCCAAACATAATAGCTCCACTATTTTTTTTGTTCAGGTGCTCAGGAATATCAGCTTATTCAACAAGTAAAAAAATGAGTAGGCTTTTTTTTTATGAGAAAGAAACCCTCTGTTGTGTGTGAAAGACACTCTTTCCCTAATATTTTACTTACTAATAAATAAGTACAAAGTAATTACATAGGACAGATTAAACGGTTTCTAATGCTTCACTTGGAGAATTACAGTGAATGTTTTCCTAAGGTGTCCTCCAAATTTGTAGTCTAATTAAGCAACAAAAAACTATGTTGGCGTTCACTGAATTATTGTAAAACAGAATTTAGACTGAAACTGTTGACAATTTTTTTTTTTTTTGAAGGCAGAGAGGGAAAGGGGGAATAGAGAAGGGAGGGATCTATTATTAGAGCAACTGATTAATCTTCTAAAAATGTCTGAGTGTCCTGGCAGAGATCAGAGTTTCTGCCTTGACATTCATTGGTTTGATGATTCCTTATGAGCGTGATTAGTAGATTTAAACCCCAAGAGCTTCAGAGCTATGGCACATCTTTTTAGCATGTATATTAAGATGTGCAAGTCTTACGGCTCATCTCTATCGTAAATGCTGATCTTCTAGAAAGAGACGCAACGTTTTTCTTTTGGGTTCCCAGGAAAACACATTTTGCAGCAATTAGCGTCTGTGAACTATGTAAAGAAACCGAACCTTAAACTTTTGTATTAAACTTAATTTTGGGTTGTAAGAATTCACACAGCAAATGTTACTGTAATTGTCTTATTGAAACAGTGATGCCCAGTTTCATATCCAGGTCCTTTAAGAAGCATTTGCTGGCAGTCACAGTGGAACCCCGAGTCAGAATGGTTTATCAGATGCTCTTCAACTTCACGGCATTCATCAGAGATGTAATTATATATTTATGCCAGAAGAAACTTTGCCGAGTTAATTTTCTTGGTAGAGGAAAATATCTTTGGAAATCTTGTAGTCTTTTATGGAACACTTTCTTCTCTCTTGCTGGCTTCTTTTAAAAGATGGATTTGGGGCCCAGTGGACCGTAAATCCTGTAAAATTGCCGTTCCATAGATATTTCAGTAGATACTTCTTAACAGTTCCAAAGGAACCTTTACAAGGGATTACATCATGATGTGGAGCCATTAGGATCTTTTTGCATATTGGGGGGAAAACACAGTTGTGCCACGGAGGAGGGAGGGAATAGACAGTAGTTGACTTTTCATGGAGCAAGTCTTTACCTGGTTCAAGTCATTACAACCATAACAATTTCTGGGTCAGTTTACATAGCTGAGATATGTCTGCAAGTATCTCATTCAGGGAAAATAACTCTAAGAAATCCTAGAAAGTTCAGCGATCACAAGGCTGGTCACTATCCTCAGTTACAGGAGTGTGATTTAAAAAGTGATTTTTAAAAATCAGTTTAATGAAACTACTGCAAACCTGCACATAATCTTACTTCCGTTTAAGCTGACTTGACTTCAGTGAGGTTAGAGTTGATTTTGAGGAGGCTCAAATTAAAATGGAACAAGAGTTTTAACAATGGAGGCAAAAATCAGGACAGCTGAAGAGTCACGCTGCAATTTCACAGTGCTTTGAGTAGAGCCCAGGTACCCTCAGACTCCAAATTGCTCTGTCAGTCGCAAAATCTTCAATCAGAACAACCCTACTTACGAGCACGTTATGCAGCAACTCCAGTATTTCATTTGGGAGCTTCAGAAACCACCCTGGCTGTTACATGAACTTACTGAACGGCTCTCCAAGGTGGAGAAATGGAAATAATTACTTTTTTTAAAAATTTTTTTTGAAGTTTTCGTGTGCAACTAAATTAAACTGGATGGGGAAGTGGAAGCTTTTGTCATAGAAAAGCTCACAAAATACTTCTCATTACAACATTGTCTCTAAGTGTCATGGATGGTCTTGCATTGATGTGTAATGGTTTTCAACCAGCTCTGTGCCTTCGTTCCTCTAACCTGTCCTGACATTGTAGGGAACTGACTCCTTGGTCTAATGTCTCGTCATACAAGTTCTTTCTAATGACAGTGCTACTCCCATTAGCCTCCCTTGATGTCTATTTACCAGAGCAGCTTTTCAATTATTTAAAATGCAAACATCTGGATTAAATAAATGAAGAAAACATTCAGCAAATGTTGCATGCGCTCGCAAACTTTTCTCCAGAAATTACGGCTGCGGGAGAACTTGAGAAGGAAAAAATTCAAACTTGACCGCACGCATCAGCCTCTCGGTGCGCCAGGGACACAGGCAGAAAGTCCTTGAGTTGGGAACTGCCAGGAGACCTTTTTCAGTAGAGCACACGTTATGATGATGCATCTGGAGCAATACCTTGTTATTTAAAGCATCAAAACACGAGTATTTTCCAATCAATAAGCCAGCTGTAGGCTTAACGTTCATGTTGTCCGTGGAAGTGTGTGTGCCTGCATTTGGAGTATATAAAACATGTAATATGTATGCATAAAAATATGTTGTATATCTCCAAGAGATAAAGTGGATTGGATTTTCTCCCTGAGAAGTCTTTAAAGTCAGTTAAGTATGGGGTTTGTATCCAGCTTTAACACTGCCAAACTCTTGAAAGAGCCTTATCTCTGGCTTTTGCAGTATCTGCTTAAGCATCGAGATGAATCTGTCCCTGTGATCTCCACAAATCAGGGAAGAATATTAGAATTTGAAGTGAATGAAGAATATAGATCATAGTTGCTGCATTTGGAAACATCTGGAGCCCTCACACAAGCTCATTAGTCTAGTCATAAAGCAGAGCACTGCAGAAGTCTTACCTTAACAAGTTTAAAAACAACACAAATAACCCAGTGCGTGAATGACCACTCCAGTCGGGCGTTGGAACCTCTTGGTCCTGCTGGTTACACGGGGTATTTATTGATCGTTGGCTTCAGTCGTGTGATCAGAAGCTGGGTGGGGGGATAGAAAGTTTGGCCAACCAAGACCCGGTCCCAGACTCTCCACATTCTGCAGTTTCCTGCTGTTCCCCTCAAGGACACGTAGCCAAGTCCTAAGTCAAGTCTGTATCTGCCGTGTAAAAAGGCCCAGTAATCAGATACTTGCTTTTTACGTTTGGTGTGTTTTGCCAGCCTCGTCCACTTTCAGTAGGTGGAAGATCAGGAACGGAAATTCCAAAGTGTTAACTCAGCATCTCTCACAGAAGCCCCGGGAATGCGTTTTGCGCTAGTGGGTGGGTAAGGCACCGCAGCTGAACGCAAAGCTCTGTAACAACTTTATGAATATACACGTAGATACGCTGTCGTGATCAAGGGGGAAATCAAAACTCTCACCTTCACCACAAAACTGTGTCCAGTTTTGGACACCGCAGTATCGGAGAGACATTGAGGTGCTGGAGCGTGTCCAGAGAAGGGCAACGGAGCTGGGGAGGGGTCTGGAGAACAAGTCTTCTGAGGAGCGGCTGAGGGAGTTGGGATTGTTGAGGCTGGAGAAGAGAAGGTTGAGGGGAGACCTTCTCCCTCTCTACAACTCCCTGAAAGGAGGTTGTAGCCAGGTGGGGTCAATCTCTTCTCCCAAGGAACAAGCGACAGGACAAGAGGAAATGGCCTCAAGTTGTTCCAGGGGAGGTTTAGGTGGGATATTAGGAAAAACTTCTTTACGGAAAGGGTTCTCAAGCATTGGCACAGGCTGCCCAGGGAGGTGGTGGAATCGCCGTCCCTGGAGGTATTTAAAAGCTGGGCAGACATGGTGCTGAGGGACATGGGTTAGGGGTGGTTTTGGCATAGGTTTATGGTTGGACTGGATGATCTTGAAGGTCTCTTCCAACCCAAGTGATTCTATGAAAAGCGTGGGTGCCGATGGCTGTGCTAGAGGAGCAGCTCGCTTACCAGATGGGCGTCTTGGAGGAGGCCACTGCTAAAACCAGCTCTGAACATGTGCACTCATTCAAGTGAACGGCAAATTTTGCATTGTCTAAAGCGATGTGGGAATAGGTATTACATATACACACTAAAATGAAACCAATCTCATGCTTCAGGGTGTAAATTGATCACTGGAAAGGTCAGGAAGCAATTTTCCTCTCCTGTTAACATCACTGCACAGTCAACTTGGGGTGCGTGTGTGTGCGCGCATGTGAGCGAGAGAGAGGGATGGAGTGAAGAGAAGCAATTTCTCTGTAGCATAAAGTACTTGCCAGAGGCAAAATAACTTGCTGCAGCCATGAGTTTATAGCAAACTGATTGCTCAAGTGTTTGAATTTTACCTCGTCTTGATTTCTGGGTGCCCAATCTAAGACACGTTAAAGGAGCGTGGCTTTCGTGATGTATTTAATGAAAATCCGGGCTCCTTTCAAACACGGAGGCTTGACGCTGTGTGCGGTTGCACCAACTGGCTCTTCTTACATGAAACCTGTGCGTTGAATTTGGGTGGGTGGGGAGTGCGGGTGTATAATCACGGGTTTGAATCGTGTGCCCAGAGGTCTCGCAGGCCGGTGTTTGGACCGGTTGGATTGTGGAGACGTGTGTCTTGGTACAGTGTGACTCGAGCCCACTGAGAATGTATCTTATCTTGTCATGTATCTTCATAATCATCATAACTTTTTAGGGTCAGGAAGTTGCCCTGAAATAACCGAGGAGTCAAAACAGGCAAAGTCAAGTCCCCTTGAACATCAACCCCACCAGAGATACTCAAGCGAAGGCAAGTGGGTTTGCCCTTGTCCTGCCCCCTCTTATCCCCCTGGCACTTTTACTGCAGCCCCACATTAGAATCATAGAATCACTTGGGTTGGAAGAGACCTTCAAGATCATCGAGTCCAACCATAACCTACGCTGCCAAAACCACCCCTAACCCATGTCCCTCAGCACCACGTCCACCCGTCTTTTAAACCCCTCCAGGGACGGCGATTCCACCACCTCCCTGGGCAGCCTGTTTCAATGCCTGATAAGGTCCTGAATTAAGGTCCTGATTAAGGTCCTGAAAAGGCGTTATCAACTGTGGGGTGTTTCTTCAAATTCAACTGCTGTCTCGTTTGAGCCTCACCCATTGCCAATTAACAGAGTTCATACCCCAAAATGCTGCTTCTTTTTTGGCCTCTGGCACATATGTGCTACGTCAAAGGGTACGGAAAAGGTTAATTAAATTTGGAGGCTAGTAAGCAGAGATGAATGAAATGTTTGTAGTGAAAGGTGGAATCACTTTAAATGTATTAATTTATTTACTGCGTGCTGGAATTTTTCATATTCCTCATAAATACAAGATGGTGCGCGTATATCTAAAATAGTAACTCTTTTCCTTTGGAAAATCAGTTGATTTCTGAGCGTGTATGCTAAAACATAGAAAAGGTGGGTTTCAGAGTGCAGAATTTTTCTCTTTAAAGCAAAATTACATCTCTCTACATAGGCATATGTGCACACACACAATTTCTGAAACAATAACAAAGTGTAAAAGCGTATCAGCTGTGGCAAATTCTGTGGTCAAAAAATTGGGAAATGGTAGGAAGCCCTGGACATGAGAAATCTTCTGAAAGATGTGTATGCTGACATTTGGTTTTGGCCATATGCTGTGGCTGCAAAATATCTTACTCTGACAAAACAAGAATAGCTTTAAAGCATTGCAGTGACTCTCTCCACTGTGGCTCTGGAGATACAGATTCTATTTCTGCCTCAGCCATGTGACCTAGATATCTTTGGGCCAATCATCCATGGTTTAAAATGAGGTGCAGGCAGAAACCAGGAGGGGAAAAATACAGCCCAAATCTTGTAATTTTAAAAAAAACTCATTGAGAGTTTTCAGTCTGCTGAGCTGACGTATAGGAAGATAAGAAATGGAGATGTATGAGACAGAAAGATGTTTTCTATTTACTAATTTCGTTCCTCTTTAGCTTCCCTTGTCATCTGGTGATGTTTAGTGGCTATTAGGAAAACAGCGTATATTGGGGCTGTCTAGAGGAGCTGTTCCATGTTTGGAATCCTTCAGTCCCATGGTGATCTGCCACGACAAATAGGTCTCATGGTAGTGCTCTGCTTTGTGAGCGGTCAGGATTCCGAATGTGCGATTCTCCTATATTTTTAATTTCAAGATGGTGTTTCTTCTTTAAAGAGAGAGTTCTTTGTTAAACGTGTGCCATTCACTAGCACTTGTCTTTTCTGAGAAGGTCTACAATGAGTTAAAGCACAGCAGGATAATTTCCAGACTTCCTTAGGCAAAAAAGTTGTTGTTTTAGATTTTTGGGGTTTGTGGTGTTTTGGGGGGTTTTTTGTTTGGTTTTTTGGTGTGTGTTTTTTATGGATTTTTCGTTTGTTTGTTTGTTTTGGGGTTTTTTGTGTTGGTTTGGTTTTTTTTTTTTAATTATTTCCCATTAATTGGCCAGTAGGAAATATTAGGAAGGAGCTTGGTTGGCACACAGTGCCAAGAACTTCTCCCGTGTAAGCCAGGTCCCTTTTATGTGTTGTATTTACGTATGGATATGCAGAACCCGAGTCAATTTAAACGATATAGTTATCTGAAGAAGGGCACTTGTCCAAATTAATAAAAAACCAACAGAGACTTCAGGCAGAAGTGTCTGATAAGTATTTTATGTATATCGTTTAGTAGTGGACAAGCCACACTTGAAGGCTTTAAGTGGTTCAGCAATCTCCTAGTATAGGAATTCATTTTTTCTTTCTTGCTTCCTTTGTTTGGGTTGAATCATGAGGTCTCGTTTCAGATTTTGCTTACTCACAGTTGAAGGAAATACCCGGTGATGCTGGCGAGTGCTGCATTTGGGAAAGACTGAAGTGGAGACTAAACAAGGATGTTAGCAATAGAGCTGAAATACACATCAAAAAGTACATAAATAAATACAGTAATTAGCAAATGAGATTACAGACGATGTGTGCATGTGTTTGTAAATATAATAGGCTCCTATTATCGTTTGCATTCTTGTTTGCAAAATATCCCGTGGTATTTTGGGATGCTCTTTCCCTTTTTCTCTGCACGATTCAGTTGCTGGGTGAGCTCTTAGGACCTGGCTGGGTTCTGCAGAAGGGTTGCTTTGTGCATCGGGCTCCCTCGTCTACGGCCTGTAACGCTGCACGTTTTCAAAAACGTATCGGCATGTGGATTTCTCTGAATCCAAGCTCTTCAACATTAAAGCAAGACCCTTCATTTTAATCATTAGAGAATGAATCCAGTGCTAATAGCACTTAATTGTTTCACTAGAATGATCTCCGTTAGTTTTGGCAGCCGAAATGAAAACAATTCCAAATACCATCAAAGGAGCTTATCCACACACAGCGTGTACGGGGAGAGTGGTTTGATATACAACGGTGTGTTAATATCGTAACATCTCCTCATACTACACACGGTTCTGTAATCCTTTTCTGTCTCGGTCTATGATCTTGGAAGGTCCGATGGGTAAAAGCAAAAGGAATAAAATAGACACAGAAAATCTTGGTCTTTGCCCCTGAAAATAACGTGCCGACGGTCTCTTTGCTTCAACCATATACCTATATTAATCTTGACTTTCTTGAAGCTTGCCCGCTAGTTTAAATTTGTATGCGACATCAAACATACCTTTTCACATATGTTCTTTCCAGATTTTTTTTAACAGTTACTTAGCAGTTTATAGAAGGAAGTGAATGATCTCATCAAGCTGCTTAGAAATTAAAAAAAAATCTGTGCTTATTAATTATGCAGGATTAGTCTAATTATAATTCAGCAAATTAATTAGCGACAGAAGGTGTTCTGAAACATTGGAGTACATTTGCATGTTAAATGGAGAGGCTAGTCTGTAATATATGTAAATTTATGCATGGCTTCATAGTTTAATTTAAAAATTTGCAGCTGCATATGGTATGGGAGCAGGTGAAAAGTCAGTTTTAGTTTAATGATGCTAACAAACATTGGATGCTGTCCTGTCTTAGGGAAGGAATGCACCGAATGCACCCCTATCTGCCAATCTATAAATCTGTCATAGGAATATAATGTTACACCAGTGTTCAGATTCAAGGTCATCTGTGACTAGACCCAGAAGTACAATAGGTGCAAATCTCCTGCCTGCACAGACCTCGGGAAAGGGAGGAGGCAAAATGTGTATGGACCCGAGTTGCTGGGATGGAAATTTGCCTCTTTAGCAAATGAATGCGTGTTTATTCTGTACAAAACCAGTCTAGGGCCAGGCAATACTCTTGTCTTCGTAAATGAGTGAGAGCTTTCAGCTGAGTGATATCTACTCTGGCAGGTGTAAAATAGGTGCCTAACCTCGGTTCCGTCTCTAACGTTCGCGTCGGCGCAACTTTCTGATCTCTCGGAGTCACTGGAAAGTTACTAACAAGTTCTGCATTAACTGCAGGGTAGAGAGGTTTTCCGTGCCGGTCTCTGCCATCTGGCAGAAATAGTAAAAACCAGCAGACCCAGCAGCAGCCAAAAGGCTGTTGGTGTAATTGGTGCTCACTGTTCAGCCTAGCATGGCTCAATAGGCAGTACACTGAATTTTTGCGAGCGGTGGGGTAAGAGGATGGAAGAGTCAAAAGATACAGGACTCACAGGTTTCTCTGGGCATGGAAAAAAATGGGGGGGGATCAGTTTCTGTGCTCGTTTAACACTTACGTAAGCCTCTTCTGGGGTCGACGGGGTTTGCGCAGCAGAACTGGAGTGAAATTTGCACCTGTGTAGAGCTATAAGGACAAAGCGATACCGAAGAATGAATAGATTTAACCAGTATTGCAGAGCATCGTCGGGCCTGTGCTTGTGTGATACAGTCCGGTACCAAACCACGCGTGTGCTGCCGAGGCTGACATATAAGTGTAATGAAGAAGAATTTGGCTGGGTTTTCAAAATCCTGCTGGGTGTTAGGTTCTGAGGCAACGAGCTTTATGAAATTTTTGTCGCTGTTCGAAAGAACTAGTAATGTCACAGACGTGGACTTGCAGGAATGGTACGTGGTTCTTGGCTGGAAGAGTGACATGAGCTATGCTGTGGGGTAAGTCACTTAGTTTCTTGTGCCTTGACTTGCCCACCAGTGAAATGTGTATAAAAGCCTTTCTTTCCTCCTGTCCTTTGTGTATCTTTTCTCCAATAACAATTTCACAACGTGACTGTGCAATACTTAGCACAGTTGGAGCCCATAGATGCTGTAATAAACCAGGGAATATTATCTGAACGTCCCTTTCAACAGCCCGTCAGCCCAATCCTCTACTCTATTACCTCCCTGCCTATTGACTTTTGATTATGCGATGGCATTTGGTCCTGTGCCAAATGGCATGAATAATATGGATCTTACAGTATAAATAAGCTTTTAGCCATTGTCTTGTAAGTTACTGGAAAGTTTTGGTGTGGGAGGAAGGAGGAAAACCCAAAGGAAAAGGGAAACTGCTCAGATTGCAAAGAGTCCTCCAAAGACTTTTTGGAGAACAATTGCAATTACAAACACGCTGTTAGTGTTGTGTTTCATTTTCAATTCGAACCCATAGAGTTCAATTATTATTTTCATTAATGGTGTCAAGTTTTCATCAGAGTGCACAAACAAGGAGGTTTTCCTTGGAGATTTTTTTTTTTTTCCTAGCAAACGTGGCCATGCCAAATAACTGCATTCAGCACCGAGAAATGACTGTCTGTATAACCGGCAGCGCACTCTCCCCCAACCCTTGTTTCTTGAAAATGGGATCACTTTGCAAGACAGAATAAGCATTTACCAAATGAGCGTGAATTGCAGTCGTGGATGTGTGCGCCTGCTGCTGCGCCAAAAGGGTGGAACAGAAGCTGCTTTAGAGATGAAAATAGTGCAGGAGGTGGAAGATGCATGGAATACAAATATCAAGTTTACTGACATGTTTTGGGCTTGGCTGACATCTTGCAGGTGTACATTCAGTTACTATTAGTTTGGAAACTAAGCTCTTAAAAAATTAAAGCCACTAGCTATAGGGCAGAGAGAAATATGATGTTCTAGGCTGCGGAGAGATGAGATGTTTGAGGAGGAATTGTTCTGTGGTTAAGGCACGAGACCAGGAGTTCAAGTCCAACCATTGCTGTGGACTCAAGGTGCAATGGTCTTTCTTGATCATCTGAAATCCAGGATACCACAGCTTTTGTCCTGTGTCTTCTTTAATACATAACACAGAGCGGTACTTACCCAAGTGTCCTTAAAACCTCTTGGCGTGGCAAACAAATCAGAATTAGAAGCAGTTTTAAGATGGGTACTTCCATCCCGTAATTTTAAGGTTGACTTTTAAGGCAGTCTGATCTGTTGGCCTACCTTAGCTGAATCACTAACCTTCTTTTGTGCCATTTTTGCATCCGTTTCTAGCGTTAGCTCAGTGTTGTGAGGGGCCGGCGACTGTTCACCGTACACTGTACAAAGTCACACCCTTACTGGTAATAGTCTTCTGCCTTCCCGTGGTGTTTCTAGGTGGTGTTTCAAGTCTGAATATTAGGCACAGGAAAAGTGACCCTAAGTAATGGTCCCACATCAAAACTTTAAACTTAAAATCTAAATTGGAGTGATTCATGAGGTGCAGGAGAAAGCAAGCAGGATGTTAAACAGTAGGTCAATGACATTGGACTGTTAGCCTTGGAAAACTGAATTGTTTTGATACTTAAAATTATCTGATGTTTTCGATTTATTGGAGGGATAGGTGCCTTGTGGGGTTTTAAAGCTCTTTTGAGCTTTTCTCCTTTTTTAAAATAAAAGCACTGATTCCACCTGTTCTCCATTACACTTATCTGATCTGCATGTCTTCATATGCTTTGCATTGCGAGCATCTTGGAATGAGTCTGCTGTATTGATGGATTAAATATTAATTTAATAATAAAGATGGGCCTAAACAGAAAACTTCTGAGCTAGACTTTTCTCAGTGGAAAGGACCTTTGTGTCCTGTAGATTTTGGTCCAAACCACCTTGATTTAATAATAAAAGTACAAAAGCTGCACATCTGAAGCCCGCTTCACTTTCGCCATTACAATTCTGTTAGCATCGGTGCAGTTACTCCTGATCCGTACCCTTTAGACCTCTGCAGGAGCAGACTTTATCTTGGCAAGAATCTATTTCAAAGCTGGAACAGAAATGTAGAGCACAGGAAAAGGATCCTGTAGAAAGGGGTCAGGATCAGCACGGAGGAGCAGTGAGACTGAGAGGTGAGATGAGGAGAAAGATGTAATGGCAATGTAAGGGGCGGGATGTGGCAGAAAGTATAGGTGGAAGCGTTAAAATAAGAATCATAGAAATTTATGAGGAAGGGACCTCAAAGGATCACTTACTCCATCTCCCTTAGGTTTGCGTACACCTAACTCATCTCTCGTGCAAAGCTGAGGAATTCTTTTGCGTAGTCTGGTTGTCCTCTGCATGCAGAAGCGTGGAGCTGGAGAAAAGTCCAACCAGATTGGTGGTCCCAAAACTGAAAAAATTACTGTGAATTAAGGCAAGACGATAGAGAAGTGTTCCTCATTTTTTCCCGTTAGGAAATGAGGATGTTGTTGGGGGCAGGTGTAGCAGATACAATGTCCGTGTGCATTTTTTGGTGCAACTGGAGTCTTTCTGTTAAAAAAGAACAAGTGACAAACGAGCAGCCGACTCCTTTTCTCCTGGCCTAGGCTTGGGACCTCGTATCATCTGACTCCTGCTCCCTTCTCTCACAGTAAATCTCTGACAAACTCAGAAAAGTCTTTTGACCTACATATGTTGGTTTGCGCATTTGTTAAACTGGGTTCACACTTTATGCACAGGAGTTTTGGGAAGATTAATTAGCTGCTGTTTGTGGAGTATCATATAAATACTCTGGATTATTGTAATAACCTCACTCATTCCTCACACAGTGTAAGGTGCATGCTCATTTGGAATGCCTTTGTGCAATGCCTGATCCCACATTGACTATAACTACTGGAAAAGAGTAGGAAATTTTCTCATCAGCTCCCTAATAATACACACTGACATAATAGAACGAAATTACTCCAGAGATAAATATTCAGATTATAAAGAAGTCTTCTACTGTGATATTCATTAAAATCAAGATGATGATATCAAATAAATGCAATTAATTGATTTTAAACACTGACCTTCAAATGTATGTGCAGAATCTGCCCTAATCCCTTTGAAAGGAAGAATTTTGAAGTACAGCCTTCTACTTTGTTGTGTTGTGGCACGGGGTAGGGTTACTTGTCACACTTATCTCAGAGTTTGCAATGCCAAGACACACACGGGTGAGTCGGGGGGAGGATGGGAGCCCCTGATCTCAGAATTTCCTCGCTTTGATGGAGTTGGAGTCAGGCCCTCAATGTAATGACAGTTTTGCAGTTCATAGTATGTATAATCTTAATATTGCTTAACTGGAGCAAAGATATTCATAATAACCGCTTCTATATTTTTTCTTTTTTCACTGTGTGACTTTTTGGAAGCACTTTAATTATTTAAGCAGAATGCCACCATATCTTTATGTTTTTATTAGACTGTAGCATCATAGGATTTGCTGATAAACACAATCATTCTAGATGGTAATGTTCTCTTGCCAAAAAATGACTGAGGCTGGGAATCCAAATTCTACAGTAACCCAAACAAGACAGGATTATCTCAGTATTTGCTTTACAAGGGATATTTTTGAAGTGTATCCAGAGGCTGCTCACAAGTCAAAACCAATGTTAAGACCTCGTGATTCTGTACCTGTCTTTTAAGAAAGCACAAAAGGTGGATAGGAAGGTTAGTTAAGATGTAGAACCAGGAGTGAGGAGATCTGAGTCCTAGTCCCAGCTCTGCAGCAGACCTGTCGCGGTGGGGAGCAGTTCCCTCACAGTTTCCAGGCCTTGGCATCTTTGTCTGTAAAATGGTGAGTTACACCACCTGCTGCAGAGGGGTTTTGTGAGGCAGAATTAATTGAAGTTTAAGTCCCATAGAATGGTGCTATAAAAGCGCAATGCGTATTATCTATTTCTGTGGTTCCACGTGGTGAGACCTAATCAGTCCCAGGTCTTGTGACAGGATTTTTAAAAAAACATTAATGGATTTTTTTTTAAAAAGATGACACCTTCCGTTGCACGTGGGACTGCTCTTTAGGGCTTCTGTCTAGTCCTGTTGAAGTCACCAGAAAGATTTTTTTTTTCCTGACTCCAACAGGATTTGGTTAAGGTTCTTCTCAGTCGCACTGAGTGCTGTGTTCAGTTTTGGGCACCGCAGTATCGGAGAGACATTGAGGTGCTGGAGCGTGTCCAGAGAAGGGCAACGGAGCTGGGGAGGGGTCTGGAGAAAAAGTCTCATGAGGAGCGGCTGAGGGAGTTGGGATTGTTGAGGCTGGAGAAGAGAAGGTTGAGGGGAGACCTTCTCCCTCTCTACAACTCCCTGAAAGGAGGTTCTAGCCAGGTGGGGTCAATCTCTTCTCCCAAGGAACAAGCGACAGGACAAGAGGAAATGGCCTCAAGTTGTGCCAGGGGAGGTTTAGGTGGGATATTAGGAAAAACTTCTTTACGGAAAGGGTTCTCAAGCATTGGCACAGGCTCCCCAGGGAGGTGGTGGAATCGCCGTCCCCGGTGGTATTTAAAAGCCAGGCAGACGTGGTGCTGAGGGACATGGGTTAGGGGTGGTTTTGGCAGAGGTTTATGGTTGGACTGGATGATCTTGAAGGTCTCTTCCAACCCAAGTGATTCTATGATTCTAACCGAGATGGAGGATGAACATTGTGAGAGGGGTGGAACGTACTTTCTAGTAGTAGCCATGTTTTTAAGTTGCCTCAGGTGGGCACAGAAGCTAATAATACAGGCGTACCTAGGCAAGGTGGGAGTGTGGCTCAGCAACCACTTCGGAAAGAACTGGAGAGATGGAAGGCTTTACCTCCTTTGCCCGCACCCTTTCCCGGTGTCCATGGGCAGCCCTCTGCAGGGGGACTCGTTCTGCCCTCTCTCAATGGCACTACGGATTGTCCGCAGGCTCCCGCTCTGCTTTCCCACAGAGTCAGATAGGATTGCTCATCATATCGCTGAAAAATAGTTGAGATAACACAGCTGGCTTTGTACTGAAGTGAAACAGGGGCACTTAAATGATTCATCAACCCAACTCCTCGGCATGATGGTAACTCCCAGTAGGAGGAGCAGTAACTTTTAAAATAGCTCCCTCTAAATCCTAAAAGAGGGAGTTATATTTAAGGTGGCATTTTGGAGACTTCTGCGAGAGTGTCGGTCTGTAGGTAGAAAGCTCGACTGTATCAGAGGAACAATAGGAAAAAAAAGGATAAGCCTATAGTTATAGCTTAATTAATTTTATGTCTAAGCATTAAGTTAATCAGGTTTTCTATAGGAATGCCAGAAGTTTTAGTGGTAGTCATTCAAAAGTATTTAGGGTTTTCCCCCAGCGCCCTTAGATGTTGATCTATGGGATGACTGGGCCGTGCTCTCTCTGCTTGGCTGGAATCGGAGTTATCTGCTAAACTCATAGCTAACGCCGGGCTTAGCGAGGAACAAAGGCCAGCTAAGAAACATGAAAATGAGCTAATTTTTTTTAAAAATCTGTTATTTTTTGATGTATGTATAGGTTAAGGCCAAAAACTGGCTAAAGGTTCTCATTTAAAAAAATTAATAAAAGTCTTTCTGCAATTCTCCTGTTACCCCTAAATCAGCTTCATTTAGTGCTAAACCTTCCCTCCTCTTTGCTCCCACCCAAGTAATTTTTATTCTAATGCGGCAATAAATATTAATGTCTTTCCCAGATGCAACCACTTAAAAAATATATATGTATATATAACGACCTACCAAATACTTCACGCAGATGCCCAGTTGCAACTAAAATTTGACCGGAGGAACTCTGAAAGGAAAAAAAAAGAGACATGGTTCAATTAGAAGACAGAGGAAAAATCTTGTGTGTGCATCTAAATAAACCAAAATCTAAATTTGGGGTGATGGGAGGGAAAACTGTCATGGTGCAGCATATCCAGTGAGCTCCAAAGGAACTACAGACGTCTCGGCACAGGCGATATGTATGAATACGGCCACACTGCTGAAGTACCCAAACCCAGGGCTGGCACTTTGAAAAGTGAGCTGAGGAATTACTGATACCTATTTTGTGATGTCTTAAAGGTGCACAGTTTTCAGCAGCTAAGGTGCTCAGCATTTCCAGAAAGTCAGGCACTTTTAAGTTGTCTCAAGTGGAACTCCCAAAATTGCTGTTGGTTAAATATCCTGGCTAAATACCCTAAAGCTCAGGGCATTTGCATGCTGAATGCCGTTTATTGCAAGGCAGTCGATGAGCGAGGAGAGTGCTCTGCGTCTTGTAGGAGGCAGACAGAGAGCGAGGAGAGTTTTGTTTTCTCGGTGTTTTTAATGGCCAATACCCCTGTTGGTATGAATCAGCACAGAGCTCAGTGAAATCCAAGTTAATTCTCACCTAACGCTGCCGATTTACATTTGCTGGGGATCTGAACCCCAATTTTCTGGAGATCTTCAGTAGAAAATAAAAATGTAGTTTGTTGCCATGCGATGTTGCAGAGTTCAGTCGCAGATAATGTTAAACGTACCCTTAGAATTTTTATTTACCTTTTTGTATCTGCCTTTTAGGGGTTTGTGTAACGTACAGTACCGCAGTGTCTCAGCTCTTCCCAAAGTCGGTTCAGCTGGCACAGCGAGTTCTCTTACAGACACCTTTCTCTGCTCTCATTTGCTTCGTTCTTTAGTTCGTGTGGAGCATTTTTCTTGTCTAGATGAAAAGGGATGCGAGCATTGAAAAAATTTAAAAAGGAAACTGGACATTTTCCCAATTAAGATGATCTTTTATTTTTCCTTGAAAGTAACAACTTGTGGATTTTTGTTTGCGATTATCCTCCAAAATAATCAATTAGCCAGCAGCTTATTGTAAAGGTTACTTCCCTTGGTTTCATTATGTAGTTTGGTTCTGTTCTGCAGTTTTTCCTTCCGTTGGTAGAGCTCAGTAACAGAAGCAGTTTATGTATCTGCAAATATTTTTTTTCATCTGTAAGAAGAGGGCAGGAGAAAAAGGAATGTTTGTGAGTAACAGTTCTGGCTCAAATTCTCCTTTGAATCCTTGAGTGTGCCGGTACGCATGGCATTTTTCCTTCTGAAAACATTCTTACTGATAAAATCTTGCTTACCAAATCATTCAAATAAAAGAGGTCACGGGTTTTAGCGTGAGCAGTCAATAAGACTTATTTGCTGGAATATATTCACTCACTGCTGCTCCTGAGGCAGGAAGTTCTGTAGGATTTTTGGTTGGGAATACAAGGAGGTGACCGGGGCTCTGTTCGCAGAAGTTGCCCTCTGACAGCCGGGCACTGACACGTCTCTCCCGCTGAACCGGAATGCCAACGGGAAGAGGGAGCACGGCAGGACGCTGTGCTGTCACCCTGATCCCTGCCACAGGAAGAACCAGTGAGCTCTCTCAGTCACAAACGAGAAGGAACGACGGAGTTAAAAATAACAGTCTGCAAAACGCACGCACAGAGAAAAGAAATTTTTTAGATATTTTAAAAATGTTTGTGAGCGATTTAAGGAAAAAAGGGACCGTTTTAATTTAAAAAGCTCACTGGGAGGATGTATTTTGTGACAGTCATTTTATATGACATTATCTGGGTCTTTTTCGTGGGTTCAGTTGTGAGGTTTTCAAAGGGGTTGGTTTGTTTGAGCAACACAGAAATGGATCAGATCCTTCGATATTTCTTTGTACGTTTGGAGCAGATGGAAGAGAAATACCACGCCGTAAGTGGTGCAAAGAAAGTAGCAATAACAAGGGAGAGTGGAATTCTGCTTTATTGTCTTGCGTTAGGACTATTTTGGTGGTTGTTGTTGGTAAACCCTAGGAAATATACATCTTTCTCCTTTAAAGTTCTAATTCAAGGCATGAATGTGTGAGTTCTGAAGGGACTTAGGGACTGCGGTAAAAAATCGTTGTCATAGTAACAGAAAGGGAAATAGGCCTGGCTCACCTGGGACTTTAACTTACTGCAAAAGCGGATTTTTTTTTTTAAGGAAAGCACTCAGCAAGAGAAATAAATAAATAAATTGTTCTTTGTATTCTAAATCAATTCTTCAGCTATTTATTTTTTCTTACATCCAAGTCTTCTTCCTTCTAAATCTATCTTAAAGTCTTTGAATTTTTTATTTTAATTGTTGCAGTTAAACCCTTTTTGTCCGACAAATGGAAATGAAAAGAATCACAGAAAATATTTTCTCTTGTGATAGAGGATGCCAAAAATTTTTTTTGCCTGTTAGGTCTGAATTTTGAAGACGTGCTTGTTTTGTTTTTAATCTAACACCATGATTTTTCACGTAGTTTCTTTCTGAAATTCACAAGTTTAATCAGATTAATCAGATAACAAAGGGATGAATCCTCTCCTGCCTGGATGCGACACAAAATTTTGTGGAAAAGCTGACAGAAAAAACACCTGCCTAATATTTCTAAGCTGTAAAATCTATATGTTCTAGTGCGTAGTGTTGGATAAACCAGTCGAGCATGCTGAAGATTCAACTCGTGTAGATGAGAAGCTAAACTCTACAGAATAATAACACATAAAGATGGGGATATGTGACAGGGCAAAAAATAATTGGCACGAGAACTTTGTACAACATTAATGGGTTTATCTGCTTGGACAGCATGAGCCGTCATGTATGACTTCAGGTTGTGTTTTTGTTATCCTCTCTCAAAATCCATGTACAATTATGATCTGGACTCTTGGCAGTTCTGCTTCTCCGCGTTAGTTACTGAAATCTTAATAACTGAAAGCATCGTCATGATGAAATCTCATCAGCTTCTTCTGGAGCTGCATTTGTTTATGGTTTTTAATACATTCGAAGTAGTTCCAAGGCTGATCTGCTTCAGAGTTCCCCTGTCCGGTTTCGTAGTTTTTACAATAACGTTATCCTTCTTTATTGTTTCACGGAAAATCTTTTCAGACAGCAAAAGAAAGACCTTGTATGCAAGGGAGAGATAAAGAAAGAGACTAAAATCGTGTGGTCAAACACACAGCGAGGAAAGGGGCGTAAATCGGAGTAGATGGGTTAGCTTCTACCAACTATCAGCCCAGCTCCGAGTGGATTACAGTCACATTGGGTTTACTTTACCTAATTATTTTTTTTTAACATGTCTTTGCTACAGTTTGGTTTTGTTTCTGTTTTGGTAAGTTCTTACAGTCCTGCTCCACTCATACATCATCATGTAAATCACTGCCATGTATACGTTAAAACAGAATATAGCAACACGTGTTTTGTTACAGTTAATAAAAGTGACGCTGTTCTTTCTCTTTGCAGATTCTTCTTAAAATTTTTTCTCAAGTGCAATCAGAATTGTTTGAAAACAGCAGGAAACCCAAGAGATATGAGGCGGTTCCAGGTAAGTCTTACAAGGCTCAGCATTAACCTGTCTGCTGTTTTTTCTTCTTTTCCTTTTCCCTCTCCTCTCTCCTACATTGTTCATAATAAATATGATGACTGTATATGATAAGACGTATCAGATATTGTTAAAGTTTCTCTCCATTTGTTGTGTTTAAACCTTTTTTTCCCCCCTTTTTTCCTGTTTTTCCACTCCGAATCCCCAAGGGGAAGTGATGTACTGTACCAACCAGCAGTGGATATTTGATTTGACACCCTCGGGCAAAGCACTCGCACATACAGCTGCCCACAGCAGGGATCATGTTTGTGATACTTAGATGCCTCAGAATTTTTCAAAGTAGCTCTGTACGCGGTACACAAGCAGTCTCCTCATTCCCCTCTGCTCCCCATCTCTTTCCATCTCTTTTGCCTTTTAACTCTCTCACGCCCTCCCTTTCAGCTTCTTTAGAAAAAGAAGCCAAAATAGTGATGGTCACTTTAAGATCTCACGCAGCAAAGCAACAAGGCCCGTGGGAGAGTGACCCAGCTGCTTTGCAGTGAAATCTGCCACTGGTTTCATCATAGCTGTCGCTGATGTATTGTGAATAGCGGCTAATAAAAACGCAGAAGGAGGTGAAGTGTGTCACTGGTGGGGAGAAAGGCAGACACAGCCTCCCCGTCCTTCATTCCCCAGCCCTTTAGCAACTCTGGTTAATAAAGAAGTATTTCACCTGTAACTTAGCCCTCACAAAGCTGTAAGTGGAATGCTCAGGCCGCCCGTCCGCGCGGTGCGGAAGGTGGCGGGGAAGGCGCTGGAGAAGCGGTGCTGGAGCTGCCTCCAGTGCCATCGGTAGTGAGGCAGCGTGGCCCGGCGAAGGGGCGCAAGGACGCAGCTGGGATGGTGGAACTGCACCCCTGCTTCCCCGGGACACCTCCGATGAGCCCTTTCCCCTTTCTTTCACTATATATTTCTACCTCTCCAAATGGGGTTACTCCCCTTGGTAAAACTTTGGGCTCTTGATTCAGGAGAGTGTTGGAGAAAGCGCATGCGTGTTTCGCCAGCCGCTGCCTTTGAAACGTACTGGTGAAAGTCAGGGCTATCCTTGTCAATGCTGTTACTGCTTGTTACCGTTACTAGTGTACCTTCACTGCGTCACATCCCTGATCCAAAGAGGATTTTAGCTTATTGAGCCATGTGTGATTTTCTGGTAGACCCGCGAGACTGGCAGTGACATCCCTAGGTTTGGCAACTCATGTTTCATTGCTTGGGCACTTGCGCCGGTTTCCACATTTCTAAATGAAGTTAAAACTCCACAGGAGTTTTACAGAGTTGTTTAAAACTTTCCACCAAAACATGTTTTCACAGACCAGTGTTTTTGTGGGTTTTTTAAAAAATTTTATTAGCAATGAAAAATTCACAGGAGGTATATTTTTATTAAAAAAAAAAAAAAAGAGTTTCTCTTTTAAGAGAAATATTGCAAAACAAAAGCTTCTGAAGGCTCCAAAAATTTTCAAGAAATGTAGGCAAAAATTAGAAAAGCGTTATTATCTTTTTTTGCTTTGAGCAGAAATAAATGTAAAGAAAAATTCCTGACCAACTTAATTTTTTTTCACTGCAGTTTAAAGAGACCGCAGTCACTTCTTCATTCGGTTTTTTTAGAGATGGTAAGACATGAGAAAAAAGAGGTGTTCACTGTTAGGAAATTTATACGGATTTTTTTTTTTTTTTTAAGTGGCAATTTCCATAAACAAAAAACACCAATTAGATATCATCTGCCAAGAATGCAAAAAAATCTGGGAGTAAAGGAAAACTCATTTTAAAGCATGTAAACAGATCTTGTTAGCTCTTAGAGCCAGCTAGAAGAGCTGATTGTGGAATGTAATGAAACCTAAATACAGAGTCTCGTTTTGTTATGAGTTTGTAAAAAATCTTGCACGAGGGTATCCTGATTAGCACCTGGGGATTCGAGGCACTGCCATATTGCAAATAATACTGGTTGTAACAGCCAAAATATAAATTCTGGATCCAAACACACCTGACCACTGAAGAAATTCCGGTCTGGTTTCAATCTCGTGCTAGCTGCTCCCTCGCTACGGCGACTCAAACTAAAATCCCAGATTTCGATCAGGTGCTGAACTGCAGCAGCATTTTAGATCTGATTTTTTTGGGCAGCAGTCTATCTCTAGAATCAACGTTATTCTTTCTTTCCCCTCTGTATCTCCCCACCCCAAACGGTGATGTTATAGAGCCTGAACAGCTTCAAATTTCCAGTGAAATGTTTAACAGGGAAACTGGAATGATTCTTGCGGCACCCATGTGGTTACTGCCAGGCTTCCTTCGGCCCATCCACCTGGCGTGCCTCTTCCCTGTGAGAAAGTATGGCCTTGCTTTTGATCCTTGTACCAAAACCAGCAGTTTATTGGAGAAGAAAATGAGCTGGGATAGACTCTTCATCTGGGTTTTCTCCCTCACGACGTGCCAAGCTGGAAAAATAGAGCCAAGTGAATCTCTCTGGTTGTGTTCTGCAGGGCTTGCTTAGACGCCTTTTGCGCTTCCAGTCCATGTGAGTTCATACCCTTTGAGTTTCATTGTGAGACTTAAGTTTAAACCCCAAAATTAATCAAGATCAGGCAAAACCACTAGGTTTAGCTTACTTTTTGTCAAACCCAAAAATGTTGATGAGGCTTTTTTTCAGAATTACAAAAAACGACCCCTTTGAGACAAGCTGCAAAATACTTGAGGTTTTGAGTGAAAGCAGGATCTTCATTCAGGCTTGTTCGAAACTGGACGCAGCGGTTGGTGTGCTTTGTTCTGGGCTACTGAGGTCAGCGTGTATAAAAAAAAGATACAAAAAGCAGTTCAACTGCTCAAATTTTACACATTGGGAGTAAAAAAGCTCAGTGTTGCAAAGGAAATTAGCCATGATGAGCTGTAAAGACTATAAGCAAGGACAGCTTGTTTTCTGTCTGCCTCCATGATTCTAAGGTTAGACGCGTGATTTCCCTGAGCGTAACGAAAGTTAAAGCGTGTTCTTGAATGCTCCACTGTCTCTGTCTTCTAGATCCTCCTTTTTGGGGGGCTTTTTTTTTGTTTTGGTTTGGTTTTTGGTTTGATTTTTGTTTTTAAATTTGGGCCAATACTTTTTTTGCCTGCTGCTCCTTGAACATGATTTGTCAGCTACACTTAAAGTCAGAAGTGGGGAAAAAAAGATAGATTACTTCAAATATTAGTGGTGTGCTTGCACACTGTCAACATAATAATTTTCATTTTAATTGTTAAGATTTGCATCAGGCAAAGTAATTAGTGTGCAGAATTCTTTATTAGGTTTGAAAGGACAGTTGTTCGTCCTACCAGTACGGGAACATAAGAGCAGAGTAAAAGCAGGGTCAAAAAGCACCGTGCAGTAGGGTACTTTATTCATTATATGATTTAATTCAGTATGTTTTATTCTTGGACCCCATCTAAACCCTTTATTGGTTTTCTTCCCAAATAAATTATTTGTACAGCTGTTGTTATTAAGGCCCTCCTCTTTGAAACATTTCCACACATTTAACTTTCCTTGTGCGGACTTCTGCAGCGATGCACAGTTGAATATCTTTTAATTTGTACCTATGTTTTTCTGCAGAACCAAATATACTCATTTTCAATGGAGTAATTCCTGTCAGATCTCCAGGAGACATTAAGATACTCTTTTTTATGGCTATTAGAAAAAAAACCCAAGCAGAGAGAATCTTTATATCAAAGTTGTCATTGAAATTGCTACTCAAACCTGGAACTGAAAGGGTCTCATCAAAAACCATTTTTGCTCTTTAACAGAGATTGAGTGAAAGCCCAAAACTCAGGCTTTGTTGTTGAGACGCAAATATAAATAAGAGACATGGAAATAGTGCTGTACAATGCATCTTCTTGAGTGCTTCCAGCGTGGAGGAATGGTTACTCATGTCTGGAAAAGTGTCAAGTTAATGCTTCTGATTAGAGATGGGTGTGAAGCTCCACAGTTTGGGCTTGGTTTGGCTGATAACCAAAGTTCCAGGGCGTTGGGATCCAGTCTCTGAGCCTGGCCTCAGCCTCACTTCTAGACAGAAGATTTAGATATTTTGTAGTAGAGTTACAATACATTAAGCTATATTAAATGTTCGATTTCACTTATAGTGCGCTCATTTAAAAAAAGGGAGGTGGGGAGAAGAAGGGATTGAAAGGTTACATTAACACTGCATTGTAAATTTAATACAGCTCCAGATGCCTGGAGAGTGGTTTGATGTGTGGGTTTTTTGTTTGGTTTTTTTGTGGATAATTCTTTAGTTTGGAGAGCAACACCAGCTGCTTTGCGATCACATTAACTCTTTGAAATTTGCTGTGATATTAAGTAGAGCTTCAAAGATACAATGAAAATCTCTTAACTTTCATTTTTTTAATCAGACACAAAGGTTTTCTACTGGTGAAAAGAATGCTGTACCCCAGAAGTTAAAGGATGTGTGATCATTTTTTTAGTGGGTTTTTTTCCCTCAGTAGTAACATAATTTTATTGTGAATTGCTCACTACTTAATATGTCAGTGACTAAAGCAGGGAAAGAGAATTTTTCTAGAACTAATGGATATGTTCATGGTTACTTGATGGCTGCCCAAATACATATGCAGATCGAGTAATATGTCCTTGTGAATTTAACTGCAGCAAATATTGATTATTTATCAATTATAATACTTCTGAGTAAAGATTGTCAGTGGAAAACTGAAACAAAAAGCATGCTAAAATCACTTATGGAAAACCATAGTGCTGACGATTTGAGTTCAGCTAATCTGCAAATCTGAGTTTCCATAGGTATTGTCATTACTGTCATTGCTGGATTCTCAGTGAGTGATTCTCCCAGGAACAGAATTAAAAAAAAAATAAATATGATGCCCTCCATTTAATGAGGACTTCTCCTAGAGAACTTGATTGAAGCCCAATGATACTTAATGGTAACGACCGGTGTGTAATGGGGGACAATAATTCCGTGGAATTAAGATGAGGCACTTCAGCGAAAATGCTTCAGCTGAGACCTGGTGCTAATGCATTAGGCTCCTGTTGATTGGGAATTCTGCTTCATCCGGTAACGTACTGATTAAACAGCTCCTCCAGTGCCATGGTCGAGAGAATGGTACAAGGCAACAGAACATCAATACTAACAATGGTCATCTTTGAACCAACATGCTTTTTTAGAAACAAAAAGAGAAAGGTCAGCAATTGCCCTCTGTTTTCAGCAGAAATCATGACATGGAATGTTTCCTGGCAGGTATCCCCCTCTAGGTGCTCTAGGGAGAAGGCGAAAGGAAAAATAACAAGGTGTATCCCTGGGGAGATTTCCTTCCTGACCTCAGAGTGGTTGGATCAGTTCATCATCAGGCACGTGAGCAAAGCTGGCTGTGTTTGAGAATTCCCCCAGCTACCTTCTGATACGAAGCACTGAAGGATCTGTGTCATTCAGGAAAAAAAAGGAAATGGGGAAGAGTTCTGGGATAATATTGTGAGTTAGGAATGTAGACTGTAAGAAACAAAAGGGCATAGCAGGAACAAAACATGACTGGTCTAAATCAAAATCCTTTTCAGACGTGGTGAAAGAATGGGCCAGAGACTCCGATGGTCAGATTTGGGTATGGATAGAGATCACTGACCTGTTGTGAGAGATGAATGCGACTGATGTCATTAGGGGAGGCTAATTTCCCAACTATAGGTTGCGAAACAAATGCAACGAGTATCAGCAGAGTCTAAACCTGCTACTGGATGGCAGATTTCTTCATCAGGTAGTGACTGACCCACCAAAAGGTGGTGATGTTTTACATTCGATATGAGTAAGGGAGGGACTGACTCAAGGAGCTTAATGTGCTCAGATCTGAAGACCAAATAGTCATTGGGACAGTGAGTTGCCAGAGTTGTGTGTTTTCTATTTAAATCAAACCACCGATGAGATTCTACGTCTCAGGTAAGCTTTGCCAGTAGATAGAAGGGTGCGTTTGTACCATTGTACCACACTAATTCCTTGTTTGGAATGCAATAGACTGGTTTAACTATATTCAAAAGAGAATGAAAATGAAATTGGAACAGGTGTGGGAATGGGTCGTTAAGGTGACTGGGGAATGGACAAAAGCTTGGCTCGCTACTTCAGCGACGTGCACTGAGAGGCAGTGTAACTGCTGCCTAAAAATGTCCTAGGGTAGATCAGAACAGGAAATAATAATTTTAAAGCTAGTGTTTAAGTATTATTAACTGACTAGGAATAAATTCGGACTGTAAACCGTAAGTTCCCTAACCGTCAGGACAGCAAGCTTTAAAACAAGAGGAGTACCAAAGGCAAAAGCTTGGAATGGTTGAAGCCAATTTTATAAAGTAGCTACGAGGTTTGGTTGTCTGTAATAGCAGGAGACGAGATGTCAGTGACCCAGGCGTTACGTCCTACCCCAGTGCCCCTATAATCTTAGGAGGCCCCGTTCCTGAAATGAAGGCCACGTGCGTAGGTTTTTCTCTGTTAGCCCAAAGTTTCCAGCAGGCTCAGGGTCTCAGGGAGGATTTCCCGAAGAATTCAATGGAAGTTTTGAGCAGAGAGGCTGCTGGCATTTTTCACATTGTTTATCTTATTCCTAATCCAACTATGAAGCAAACGCGTTATATTCTAGCATCTCCTCCTGTATTACTCGCTCAACCAAAACGCCTATTGACATCAATGGGAGCCCTGTCCAAGTGAAGACAGCAGGATGAGGCCTGACATCTTTTCTTCCACCCAGCTGGAAAATAATAATAATGATGATAATTTTAAAAATCCTCAATGGTAGTTATTCTTTTGAAAAGTTAAAATAACATGGTGCTGTGACTGGAGAGTTATAAGGGAAAGTGCATCAGGAATGTAATATTGTTTCCAGATGTACAATGTCATAAAGAATTTTTTCCACACTTGGAATGGTAACAGGAATTTTTTGAGAGAGATCATTTACACAGTGATGAGATATGTTACATGTAAGTAAATGCCTGTATGCCTGGAATGTTTGTACCATATGTCTAAATAGGTGTCTGTGAGTGATACATATATATGATGATGTGTATTTACTTACGTATAAGTGATTTGAAGAGGAGCATGCGTTAGAATATAGCTATCCTGACGGGATGTATAGGTGGGGAGGAAACGTTGTAGTACCCAGGTAAAGGGTTGTAAAGAAATACAACACTTGGAACTGGGCAGGGAAGTGAAAGAGCAGCTCAGAGAACCTCAGTTTAATGTGCTAAAGACAGTTTGACCAAATGTCATGGTAGGTGAACCCGCATTGTGGTTTTTGAGGCGGGATTACATTGCAGAAATCCACCCAGGGAACAAAAATACTGTGGAGATACAGCACATGCATTTCTTCAGTACAGCTGGGGAGTCATTGGTTTATGTCTGTGGCTTCATAGCTGATAACAAGACCCTTGCAGATTTGCAGAGAGAATCATAAGAACTGCTGAAAACACCACTTAGAAGCCTGTAACTCCCTCGCTCTTCCTAGAGATGGAACCTACGTTTGGATGGATGAAGGAATAACACATTGCCCTGTCTGTTTCTTGACCTTCTGAAACTCCAGCACAGGTGACTGGTTGTTCCAGCTGGCGGGCGGCACAAAATCTTTAGTCTTTGTGCTGTCTGTGTCGAATTTGGCCCTCAGCTACGTTTACCGAAATCCATGGCGTACCTGACATATTTTGGTGATCTCAGATCGTTCCCTTAGGATTACATTTTGCATTAACTACTGGGTTTAGGTAGAAGACCATCAATTGAATTGGTATAGAAGCCAAATTATCATAAACAAGGAGAAGTGCCATCAGATCAGGAAAAGAAAAATGCACCAAAACCATTTGCCAGTAATTTGCCATTGCTGTGGACAAATCTGAGAATCGAAATCTCCAGGGAAGTTTGCACATCACCTTTCATCGGCACTAAATGCAGGGGTTTTTTTAAAAAAAAACCAAAAAACAAAAAAACCAAAACACAACAAAAAAGGCCTGGACTGTTTTACGATGTTAGGAGAACAAGTGTTATTGATAAATATGTGTTCAGAAGGGTATTGGCAAAAATGCATAGAAATGGTTAACAAGGTAATGGTAAGAAACGTTGACCTTGATTTGTTTAGCTAAGATGTAAAGATTTTTGAAGGTCAAAGGTGTTCTTGTGTAGTGTTTTGGAGTCTAACTGTGTCTGACCCTCTAACATTAAGCTGCTGTGGCCTGCAGTTTTGAAGAGTGAAGCAAACCAGGGGGAAGGAGAGAAGGGGGAGAGAACAGGAAATGGAGTGAGGTGTTTCAGGAAGTTGTCAGGAGTTGACTGATTGATTCCAGATGGAAAGGGTCAGCCTTCATGACCCAGGAAATACTCACTGGGGGAAAGCAGTTGGCTTGTGAAAGGGAAGGGCCTGGGAGTTAGAGACCATAGTGGAATGCACATTCCTCTTCCTTTTATCCATAAAACATGTTTTTTTAATCTTCGGTATAAAACAATTGGATTGTCATCTTCATCAGGCAAGAGGGAATGACTGGAGCAAAGTGAAGAAGTTCAGTGATTTTTATGTCCATAATCTCACGTGTTCTTACTCCACATCACTGATAATGAGTTGGCTAGCGGTGTCGTAGCCGGGATGACAAAGGTCTCCGCTGAATTTCAACAGTACCTCCGAGATTACTGCCAGTAAGGTCCAAAACGTGGAGAAGGGTTGGATCCTTGGGTCCAGATCTGAACTTTGCATTTTGTCCTGTCCCTGAGAACGCTGTATTTATTTACCCGAGGTCCCAGCCTGAGAGATGCCAAGTGGCTTTGACCCTCCTATGATGAATGGGAGAGGTAAATAAAAATGGAACTGCTCGTGGAGAGAGGTCTGAAAGTGCAGCTTCCATTCCTGCTGGCTCAGGGAACAGAGGATGCTCAGTGCTTATCTTCTCGACAGAGGACTGTCTCTTGCTACTGCTCATGCCACAGGGATCTCTACAACTCTTGCTGAAACAGGGCTCTTGGGTTGTGTGCAAATTCACACCCAAAAGCTTTTTCAGACAGGGAATGTCTGTGTGTGCTTGAAGCCTGCATATATTCTAAAGATCTCATGCTGAGAGCATGTGGGTGTGTGTTTATCACTTACGTACCTTGTGTATGTGAGGTCAGATATGTATATATTATATAGTGTAACTGTATATGTATGATATACTTTTTATTTACATTTGGTTACAATTTAAACACTTGTCGTAAATATTTCAGACACTGGAATAATTCAGGTCTATTCCCCTGTTGTCATAGTGTGCTCTGTGCTGGCCAGTGAGAGATTAAAATTTATTTCCATTGTTTAACGGAAAATAATGAAGTGCATCTGAGTGGGTTCAGCTATGTCATGCGGGAAATGTTCACTTTGGACAGGAGTCTCACTCCACCCAAATGTGCAATGATGAAATCCGTTGGCACACAAAAGCAACACATTTTGTGACAAGAATGCTTGAGAAGTAGAAGAGTACAGTATGACACGAGCCTTTTGGAATGAATTAAACTTGTCTCGAGAAAGAGAGTATTCCTTAAGCTAGCATAATCCTGTAGGAGGGCAAGGTTTCTCCTGCTACATGCTGAATATAGCTTTATCAACAATTAGAGCTTGACATTCTCTTACCTAGAGTATGACAGCTGTATCTGTGAAAATTCATGAACACATCCAGGGTCAGGTTCTCAATAGCTGTGAATTACTGTAGCTGTGAGGCAGCTGAGTGGAGTTAAGGTGATTTACACCAGCTAATGGTTGAAACCTGAAAGTTTCAATAAGATGCATCTTCTTTCAGTAGGTAAAACACCGTTTGTTTGTTTGTTCTACAAGTTTGTGGTTTAAAGGTGCATATGTTTCTGGATTTATAGGACTTACAGTTTTGGATATTGTATTGTAAAGGGAAAACTAAGTGGGATTAATTAACATATAGAGTTACCTCCTCTAAGAATTCATATGCTATTGGAGCGCAGCGACAGAAGTCGCAGAGGCTGAGGTTTAAAAACTGCTGCTTGATTTGGGGTCCTCAGGCTCAGGTGATTTTCAAGCCACGACGGACGCAGAGGTCAGACCCCAGACATGATATTGGGCACTGTTTTCACACAGTAGGAGTTTCCATTTTGCTCAGTCAATGGAGACCTGCGTTTCCAGAGCAGATGCAGATATATTTGCATGTGTGTGCAGTACAGCAGATGGCTCCGAATCTGCATGTGCGTATCAGAGGGCAAATTGCTGGGGTGCTCTGCAGCCTGCCCTCCTGGTCGGTGTGTATAGACCTCTCTGCCATCAGCTGTGCTACCGTGCATCGTCGCTGACTAAACCTAGGGCCATCTGCAGTAGCTGTTCATTATACTGCAAGGACTTTATACGGCCCTTAGGATGCTATGTGAAATGGAATTAATGTGTCGAATGAAAGCTGAAAATACTTTCTCCCCTTCTTGTTAGGGAATAAACCCTGCAGGACACGCTGCCATTTTACAAACAGAACAGGGTTTTAACTAAACTGAATAATTAATGCCCGAGAAGTTGAATTTCAAAGTAAATTGTTTACCTGCCTCCTTTTTCTCCCTTTTCTAAATACCTAGGTTGTGCTATCAACAACAGTGAACGTTGACGGGCACGTACTGGCAGTGTCTGACAACATGTTTGTTCACAACAACTCCAAGCATGGACGGAGAGCGAGGAGACTTGACCCCTCAGAAGGTAGGATATTTGTATGGAGAACAGTACACAAATTAATGCAAAAGCATATTACCCATTCTTCAATTTCTGTTTGTTTTCAGGAGGGAAGGAGAGCTGAGGGGGAACTACAGAACCTCAGGGGGTTTAGAGAAGGAAGAGGCGCGCAAGCAGTGTCTTATTGCATGCAAAATACGATCCTTTTTACGTCTAAGAGACTGGCTCCCCCTTCCTCCCCCAATTTATTAATTAGTTCATATTGCAAAGATGAAAAATATAGAAACACTAAGTATTATCTGAATTTCAGACTTCTCATTCAGCTGGGATAGATTTGATTTCAGGCAAATTAGGCAACATGACATCTTAGTTAAACAGAACTGTTACAGCACAAGATGTGTATGAAAAAGTGTCACTAGTTCCCTTAAACAAACTATGCGCAAAGCATAACAATGCACAGAAGGAAACTGACACTAATTGATTTTAGTTTGTTTGCCTAAGTGAGACTCATGGCCATCTACAGGATGGGTTTTGGACTATATTAAAGCAATTACAAATTCTTGTATCTGTTAAGCTTCAAAATGGTTGGCCCCTCCTCTCCCTCTTCCCCTGCATTCATTACCAACGCATTCCACCTCTCTCACGCAGACACTACTCGAAATCACTAGAAAATGCTATCTGTGTCCACTTTTCCCTCCCCTGCAGCTAGTGAAAGTGAGAAGAGCTGGTGATGTTAGTAGAAAAGACAAGCAGGGATATTATTTCATTATAATGTTTTGCTGCCCCACTTCTTAACTGTGCCCTATATCAACCTAAAAGAAGAATTAATGAACTGGAAGAAAATGATTGAATCAGTAAAGAATTCAGAGTGGTGTTAATTCTCCCCCAGCGGGCAGTGAAATGGTAGAAGGAAAATCCCAGGATTCCTAGCCTAGGAAGCCATCCAGTTTTTCCTTGACTGATTGGATGTGATTGACTGGCTGTTCAAAGGAGTCTCATGTTTTTGGAGCACTGCCAAAGTTCCCCTCCACCTCTGACCCTGTCAACATTGGGAATGGAGTGATGGATTGACTTTGGTTATGGCCTGGAAACCATATTGGGTTCCTGATGGGATGTATAGTCCAGAGGCCTTGAACATATGGAAGAGAGGAGAAAAAAATTCTGCTCTGTAAAATCAAGAAAATTATTAGAAATCGCCTCCTGATACGAATTGGAGGAAACATTTGATATTCTCGTATCTTTTTTACCCATTGATAAACTTAATAAATCTTAATCTACCTCTCTTTCCACCGGGTTTAGCTTTTGTGTGATCATATGCTAATGAGTGGGGGTTTTTTTAAACAGCCTCTGCACAATCATTTAAGCGTTTCATTTTTACACCCACTACAGTTGGCCTATTAGGCTTTAATGACACGATGTTAAGTGCCAGTAATGAATAGGCAAGTAATTAACACAAGCAAAGCAGAAAACATGTATTTATTTATTTATTTACTTACTTGCTTACTTCTGGGCTTCGTGGAATGGTAAAGCAGCCTTCATGGGTGAATGGCTGGAGGGAACTTGTCCTGGGCCTTTGTCAGCACCAGGGAATTCTCACCAGCCATGAAACTGCAGCAGCGCAGGAACTCCCGGGAGCGGGTGGGTGAAGCTGCTCTGAGCTGCAGTTTGCACCCGGATGACTCAGGACTGCGTAACAGGCACAGAAGTTGCTTGCCCCCATCTGCTGCAGGGGTTTCCACCCAGTATTGCAAACAATCTCGAGACTGTGTGGGAGAAAAAACCCCGTAACGTGGTTCTCTCTTGTCCTTTTTGGGTTTTTTTAGCCACACCGTGCATCAAAGCGATCAGCCCAAGTGAAGGCTGGACTACAGGGGGAGCAATGGTGATCATCATTGGAGACAACTTCTTTGATGGGCTGCAAGTTGTATTTGGAACCATGCTCGTCTGGAGCGAGGTAGGTAGGGGCTCCTCCCTATTGCCAAACTGAAGAAACGCTCCTTTTCTGGGGAAAGTGGAGGGGGAGCAGTGTTAATTCCCGTTCCGATAATGGCACAGAAATGGTGGTGTGTAAGGCGGGCCTTATAAACCTGTGTGAAGGAAATTCATGGGACATGTTTAGTCTGTGCAAGTCCTTGCTGTGTAATAATATGGAGGCCAACTGCTTGGTAGTGTCCAGAATGGAACTGGGGGCGTCTGGAGACAAGTAAAGGTGAGGAAATAAAGAAAGGCTTAGAGTGTGGGAAGGAGAAAGAATTCCCTCTGGGCCCAGAAATAAGCCAGCAATTACCCAATGGTCATAAGCTGTACACTTTTCCTGATGACAACTTATCCTAAAATGCGTCTTTCTCTCCTGGAGGCAAGAAACTAGAGCACGTGCATCACTTGCCTGGTGTACAGTGTCTCCTATCTAGGAATAAGCAATGCATTTACTCGTAAAGCACATTGGGAGAGTGCAAAGTGAAAGTGGGGAGAATAACACAGCCATGTCATGATCGTGCCTCTCCTTTTGTCGTTTCCCAGCTGATCACGCCTCATGCCATCCGAGTTCAGACACCTCCACGTCACATTCCCGGAGTGGTTGAAGTGACATTATCGTACAAATCCAAACAGTTTTGCAAAGGCGCACCGGGCAGGTTTATTTACACAGGTAGGTGATTGGGATTCACGCTGGAGGAGCTGGAGCTCAGAGCCTCTTTGTTTTGGTAATCAGTATTGACAACTCTCCTCTTGCTTGCTTGCTTTCTTTATTGAGCCTTTACTATTGGAAGGCCGCTCTGCGAGCTGTGACATTTGGTCACGTGTAAGGAGATAGCTTCGTTGCTGGGCAGAGGTGTTAAGGCACTGTTACTGCACTTAATTTTTTTTTTTTTCCTAGATTAGAGCTTGGGTTGTTATGGTATGGGCCTGCCTATAGATATATTGAGTGTACAGGATATATTGAGTGTTCTACATACTGGAAGATGTTTTATTTATAACAGTATTTATTTTACATTTCCCTCTCGCTGGGGGTAACCTTTCATTTTCAGGATAATCCCAGAGGACAAGGAGAGCATCTTGTATTAAGAGATGCCAGTGAGTGAGGGGAAAATAAATCTGTTGGGTTTATTTTATTCTTAAATGGATTATCAACTTATTTAGCATCCTATAGTCACCTCTGCTAGCAGAAGAGCATTATCTAGAGACGTGAAAGAAAATAAATCAGATGGGAGCAGATGACCATCTCACTGAACAGTCGTTACCAGTAGGAACAATGATGGCTTACAATGTATGCCCTAAAGTTTCCGTAGCCTGTTACGCGTGACTGGAGAATAATCGTGCACCGAGTTCTAAATGTGGATTTGTATTTCAGTTGAATGACTTGCTCCCACCAAATCGTCCTCAGATTTCTCAAAATGGAAGGATTTATTTAGTTTTTAAAAGTTTTTTAAAACCAACAATCCTCATTAAATAATTGTTGTGTATTATATTTGACATAATTTAAATCGTAATTTAATTCAACAATAATAATACAGGTCCAAGAAATTTTTTATTAAAAATGTCAAGGTAAAAACTTAACCTCCTGTTGAGTGAATTGGTTAGAATTTTTCCAGAAATGGAAAAATTTGAATGAAAATCTGACACGTTGGGACTTGAGAAAGAACTAATGGTTTGCAAAGATCCTGTTGCTGTCTTTTGCCATTTTACACACCGTATTAGTCCACATGCTAAATTAGTGTTTAGTTGTGTATGTGGAAAGGTATTTATTCATACAGCTGCCACACCTAGAAACTTGCGGCAAGAATCAAGTCTTCAATTATACTACATAATCTAAAGAAATACAAACTTAACTGACAAAGGATTATTTTTGTTATGGCAGAGGCCTGATCCACAGTTAATTGAAGATACTGAAATGGTACCCATTGACTGAAACAGACTTTGAATCAAGCTCAAAAAAGTTAAGACTTTCTCCTGATTTGTCACCAAAATAACCCTTGTGCCATTCAAAGTCATTCTGGAATTATTCCTGGGCTTGTGAGATCAGGGTGGAGCCAAAAGCCTTTAAAATACATTTTCTTCTAAGGCAGTGCATTGGTTCGCTGGTCTCTGGGAAAAGATGAATCGGATGTCTGAGCAGGTTAAACCCATCTCCTTTTCCTGAGAGATAAGTGGCAATGCCTGAAAGAGGTGAAAATTTCAAATGTGTATGTCAATACGATCATGTTTCTAAAGAGATGGGACAGGGTGACTTACCAGAGTCCGGCAGTCTGTAGGCAAAGGGACAGTGTCGTCGATTCAGGGGTGGTACAGGGCTTGTAGGGGCTGTGCTGGGCCCGGTGCGTTTACCTGCAGAGAGAGAGAGACTGTTAATTCTTTAGTTATTACAGATTTAAATGTAAAGTTCTTCTGTGCCATTTTCTGCTTCTTGAGGCTTTGATTGCACCATGTCTTCAACACTGAGAGCCACCAGCCGTGTGCTGTTGGTACCTGTGCTCAAAGAGGTTCAGGGTTGGAGGGATACAGATGTGTAATGAGTGTGCAATTCCTCTATGAAGAAAAGTCTTATTATTGTAAAGCTGTTTGAAGTGCAAGACTTACTTGTACCATCTAGAGGGGCCTTGAGTCAGACTGCAGTGCAGTTCTTTGACATGTTAATTAGAGCGCTTCCACAAAAAAGGACATGAAGATGTACGTAGGAGCCAGCAGAAGAGAAGAAAGTTAAATATACTATCCCCGTTTTACTGCTGTTGTTGGCATAGGGATATCTGTTAGCATTCTCCGAGGAGTGAGTGGGTGCTTACTGCCATATGTTACAAAACAGCATTTCACGGAAGGTGCCGAGCTGTTGGAGCGAGGGTAGAACAGACAACTTTTCAATCTGTCTGTTCCAGAACCTGCAGTTCTCCCGCCATGGCAGGCAAAATGATAAACACAACTATTAGGTAGAGGCTCACCTGTATAATCAATTCCCCCAGGTTGTTGCTGCTAATAGCAGTAAAAACAAAACTTCTAAGCTATGAAAATAACATGGTGGCTTTTTTTTTTTTTCTTTCCATGACTGCTATCAGAAAACTGCTCTGAACCTGCTGTAAAAAAATGCGTTGATTTTTAACCTAGGCGAGTCCCATTCAGGCAATCAACATCCTTCTGCCTGTAAGTCTTCTCCAGACCTTCCACAGCAAAATCTGACAGAAATATCAGATTTTATCAGAAAGGCAGGAGCATCAAAGATGCACAGTTCCAGCACGTTTATGTGAAAATGGAAAATGGTAAGAGAGACCTGAATTAATCTTCCACTGAAAGAAAGGGTGGAGAGCTCAACCGTGTTATTAGACAGCGGAGAAGCTACCAGAAAACAGCCTCAGGTTGTTCAAATGCCCACAGAACGCCTGTGTCTATCCCTAGCACTCTGTAAATACACTCAGTAGCAGTCCAGAAGTGAAGCTATTTGTTCGGCAGAGTGTAGCAGATAAACACCATATCAAATACTGAAGCAGAAAGTTCAGTAGATATTGTAATTACTGGTAAGGTAGTCCTGTGCATCGTAACAAAAATCTGTAGTTTTTTAATGATAATTGAAGTTTATTATTTTCTTGATAATTTTAGTGCTTTATATTGCAATATATATTGCAGCTGAGCTGTTGCAAAGTTCATAGATAACATATCGGAGAACGCAGGAGGCTGGGAGACACTCATAAGACCACTTCCCTCTTGAATTGTACTTGCCTTTATAAATGAGGATTTCTCCTCTAAATACCTCCCCTTTATATTCAGCCTGCACTCTGCAAAAACCTAGGAAATGCAGAGATATTAACATCGAGCCCAGGAGACTGAAAAGTGTGAAATCCTGCAAACTAAAAGCAGGGGAAGATGTAGTTCTGTCAGAGCTAATAACAGCAGCAACAACTAGCGGCCCCGGTACTATCAGGGTCATGTTGTATTAAATCCTTCATAATTATTAAGTGCTGAGATACAACCTCAGATGAAAAGCACGAAGGGTCAAGTCATATGAAAAATACAGAGTAGCTTCTGTGAAGTCACACACTTCACGGGCGTGACGAGAATAACGATCCATATAAAACCAGACCTCCGAGGGCTCGTCAGGGCCTCACGGCATCAGCCGTGGGCAGCCAGTTTCAGAAAGACGCAGGCTTCCATTTTATACACGAGACGTCCCCACAGGAGGATGAGGAAGGACTAACCGCCTGCCCGGGGTTACACAGGAACGCTGAAGATAGAAAGGGAAAAGATCTCTGAGGTTCTCGTCCTATCCTTTAATCACCAGAACACCAGTACTCTTCTAAAACAGGGAAACAGAAAAACAATGAGTTTAGGATTGTGTGTATCTGCCTATGTGCCCTCAATATTTAATATACAATCAAATATTAATGTTTGACCTGATTATACTTGAGCTTTCTTTTTTTTTTTTTTCTTTTAGAGAGTCATAATAAAACAGGTTGTTTGAAGAAGAAAATGACAAACTGTTAGAAAGATGAATATAAAAATTAGATATAAATTTCAAGGGTAAATCTAACTGCCACAGCGGAGCTGTTAGGGGAGCTCATATGCGTCCTGTAATGTGTATTTATAATAGGCTCCTTGCAAAGTGTGCTGCGCTAGCATTGCTGCAGTTATGGTTCTGTCAGCGTTTCCACTCTTAAGTGCTATCATTCAGGGTGCTGCAACTCAGCCATCAAATTCCTCTCATCGCCAAAATGTGATGTGTGGACTTTTCCATAAGGTCCCCAGATGGAAAACTTTGAGAAGAGGGAAACCAACAGGATTCTATAGACATCTAACGGCGTTCTACGGAGTATAGCAAAAATCTAGAGAAACGGCTTTGTTGTATGTTAATGGCAGTTGCTGAAGCATCTTCCATACTTTAGTAGTTAAGTGAGAGATAAAAAGTCTATTTTTACATCACCACAACTAAACATTTAACCCCCACGTGTACCCTAATCTGGTGAGAATACAGGTTACACATACATCTCCATGTTCTGAATTACTTGTCTTTCATCAGCTGTTCCTAGAATAAGACATTTGCTGCTAATCTAGCAGTAGCCTGATATTCTGCTTTTAATACTACACAAATTCGAATTCTGTGCCACTGTAAGTACTTCCATTATAGTTCCCTTGACTTTAATAACGCTTACATCGGTTTACGGCAGCTGAGGATAAGTCTCGTAGGCTTTCATATCTTAAGTTTGATCATGGCTCTGCATTTACTCTGCCACGGAGATGCTCACCTGGAAGTGCGTATATCAGGGAGATTTTGAACATAATTTTCCTTGCTGAGCAGAAATCCTCCAGGGGTTAACTTGTCAGAGCAATGCAATATAAAATAATCTGTAGGATATGTTTGGACTCCCGCGCTGTGCCGAGTCAGTCTCTAGGCCAGGTACCAAGCATAGGAGGCACTGGTTTGCTAAAGCTTGTAAGCAGATTTGAGAAGGTCTTGTTATCTGCTTGTAGGAAACACCACCTACAAGGCCGCGGTGAGCTCTACAAATTGGCAGGGCTTGGCCGGAGCACGCCTGATGTGACAGAAAGCATTTGGAGAGAACAGCTCCCGCCACCGCGTTGGCCTGGGAAAGGCTCGCGCGATAGGAGGCAGCGCTGTGTTGGCAGCAGGGTGTTTGGAATGGGAGATGTGCCATGACTGGTCCCTACGTACCACCCGAGCCCACAGTCGCATGACGAGAGCAAGCGAGCGTCTGTAGCCGGCACCATGGAAATGGTGTGTTCCGTAGGGGAATACCAAGCATCTCCGTACTGTTGGCTTGAGTGAAGGTAGTTACTAGTGCGAGGGCGGAATTGAAGCTTTACGGCCGTTGGTGACTTTTTCTCTACGTTAACATCGTAAAGAGGGTGTTACAGCCTACACTCCCTCTGGCTCAGTTTTCTGGGTTCAGGGTATTTCTAGAGGTGTTGCATACTTTGATTCTCCTCATTCATACTTTGCAAACAGAGGCTTTGTTGCCCTTTGGGTCTGTTTTATGGGGTAAAGCAAAGCTGAGCTGCAGAACTTTGCTAAGGTCCTCGAACCTGGCCCTTCTTGATTGGTGGAGAGGGAGAGCACGCGTTTCCCAAGGCGGACACTGGCAATATCAGAATGAGCTGTCACTCATGGTAAATTGCGCAGATCTTCATAACATCATCTTCCTTCAACAGTCTTCTGTGCTTTGATGTGTGGTGAAATAATTAATACTTTAAATGTCAGCACCGTTATCACTGGGTGTCTGAGTGAGTCCCCATCGAGAGGAATGGGGCTGAGCTGTTGCTGCAGGTTTTGCAAATGCAGACAGATGTCACGGCATCAGTTGCTCGAGTGTGAGAATATTTTTTTTCTCCTATTGCAGTGAGTCATAATAGCTGGAGGCTTGTATTTAAAATGAAAGCATGGATTGGGGAGGGTAAGGAACAAGATAAAAGAGGAAGCGCTTGTTCCGTACTCTATTTGAGCCTTGTCGTAGATGAAGTCTGGCAGACTGTGGGGCGTTTAGACCTCTCCCTGCTGCTGACTGTCACAATTCTGTTGTTCAAACAGTTATGCCAGAGTGAGGTTTGTAGACTAAGCAACAATTTAGTTTATTCACTAGATGCTCTTTTTTTGCATACATTATGTCATGTCATGCACAATTCTTGCAACTCTGCTCTGGGAAATTTCAAGAGACCCCTTGTGCCCGAAACACTGGATTTGAAAGTTGCCAAAGGGATTTTGCTGTACCTGAATCCGTTTTCTTGGGAGTTTCGTTTCAGATACCTGATTTGTAGGAAATAATGAGCAGCCTGCTTGTGTGTCAGAGCCCTTTATGGTCTCTGAATCCATGAACCCAGAAGCAATCGGATATAACTTTGGCGTATTTCTATGTAACACATAGATAAATCACCACTGATGCAGTAGCTCTTTCTCAGTGGAAGTGGTGAAGCTGTTTAGATGCGCTGGTGCATTCTACGTCCTGCCCTGCAGTTGAAAAGGTACCATTTACTTCTACAAGTGTTGGACGTTGTTTTTTAACAGCATTTCATGACAGAGATATTTTTATTTCGCTAACGAGTAACATTAGCGGTAGGCGGTTTTGTTGCTAGCTGTACAGAAAACCTTTTGTGCTGAAAGACGTAATACATACGTTGATTCAAAATGGCTGAGTTATTCTTAGAACAATTCAACATTGTTGAGAAACGATTTTGCTGCTATTTATCTATCAGAGTGAAAATGTCCGTGTCAATCCATTGGAAAAATGTTTGTTGGATAATAGCCAATTTCTTCTTTCTGAATTAGCATTTTGTATATTCCCATTGGCTATTTTTAGTGAACTGTGTATACATATATGTTTAAATTCCTATATATTTCACATTGGTTTTGCTTAGCTTAAGATATATGACTTAACTGATCAGACTTGTAGTGAAGAAGAGAAGTGGCACATCATGATGTATAGGCCCTTGAGAGAATTGGCCTGTAATTCTCAGGATTATTGGCAAAACCCCACCCCCCCCCATCCTCCCCCAACCCCTCTTCCCAAACGGGATGTAGATTCTGTGGCAGTCGAAATGTGTATTATTAAACTCCTTAAGCAAACCAGAATGGCTCCCAGTGGAGAGCAAAGACATTCTAAGTATAGCCAAGACTAAATTCTCAGGTCTGGGTTTTCTCTACTCAATTCCCGCTTGATTATCTCCTGTAATATTTAAACTTCGTGCCATGCCATAATTATTTAATAAAAAGTAAATATAAAATGTATCTCAGTGGGGAATATGACCTTATACCTTCATGTTATTATACGAAAGACAGACACGGATAAACAGAGAATCTGGATCAGTATAATACAACGTCTTGCTTGATAGTTTCATTCTACGGGTGTCCGAGGTGGTTATCCGGTAAGGTGCTCAGTATATTTGGAGGATTCAATAAGTGCAATCAGCGTGTCTTGAAATCTGGTGTTTTCAGCTGTGCTGATGTAACCAATTATTTTTTAAAAAAATTGTTTTCTAAAGAACCACAAATGATACAAGAGGATAGAAGCCAGCACTGAATGAGGATAGTGCTAAAGGACTGACGTATGTTACTTATTAAATGCATCCTGGAATTCTTAGCAAGATTCTCAGCGTGTGATTGCATGACTGTGTCGTTTGAATTACAATGCACATTCTGAAATACAAGGAAATGAAATTCTACAAAACCCTACCTGTAACTGTGTTAGTAAACACTAGTCATCCTGATGTATTACAGGCACTCAGACCTATGAGCATGCAGAATTGGTTTCTGTGTTCATTTGAATTGGGGTTTAATTTTGAATAATCGGAAATTAGATTATTATTGCAATGATTTCATAGTAGAGAGCATTAAAGTGTCTGAAGTTTTGCGAAATCATCGGCGATGCCAGTAGGGCTCTACCAGCTATTGCTAACTGAGGATCTGGGTCAAAATATCTTGGTTTATCCACTAGAGATTAAGATCATTACAGGGAAGTGGCTGTGTATGCATAATAGCCATACACAACTGAAGAAGTTAATGTGTCTAATGAATAGCTGTGCCCTAGTTTGCGATGGCGAAATGGTGGGGAGTGAGGGGGTGGGACGGTGGGGGTGGTGTAACGTGTTCATTAGATGAGCCAATTCAGTACTCTTCATTTCTGACTGAGTAATGAACATAGTAGACCTGTTCTAAAAATTTGCATTTTTACCATAACTTGCTGTATTACTGCCATGGTCAGTTTGGTCCAGAGTAAATACATTCATCCTTGAAGGAGTATTTAGTACTAATGCTTCCCTGCTGGATATTTCAAATTATTCATTCAGCCTTGGATAGGTGGTGAGAAATCAGTGTCGGAAACTGGAGCAGTTTTAAGTGCAGAAGCCGTGCTTTTTTTGTTCCCTTATTGAGTAAACCAAACCCACTAGTGCAACCCTTTGCAATACTTTCAGTTAGAAGTTTTGCAAGTAGCATGCAGCGTTCACGCAAAGTTTGGTATTTGCGTCACCATTTCTGCCTCGGAAGGCATTTTCTGGAATACCAGCAGGAAATGAGTGTGTACCTCGAGTTCAGCTCCGCCCACCAGAAGGAGCAGGCGGAGGGTGTGTGCGCACACGTGTGCATGAACACACAGAATTCTTTCAGAGTTTCGCTGTAAGCAGAAAGATTTTGCCAATTCTTTATTTAACAAATTACTGAGGGATTGTCTGGGAGCACCGTGCTGTTCGTTACACAGATTGGCTGAGGCCCATGGGATGAGGTTTAACAAGGCCAAGTGCCGGGTCCTGCACTTTGGTCACAACAACCCCAGGCAGTGCTACAGGCTTGGGGAGGAGCAGCTGGAAACTGCCTGGCGGAAAAGGATCTGGGGGTCCTGGTGGGCAGTCGGCTGAACACGAGCCAGCGTGTGCCCAGGTGGCCAAGAAGGCCAAGGGCATCTTGGCCTGTATCAAGAATGGTGTGACCAGCAGGAGCAGGGCAGTGATGGTGCCCCTGTACTCAGCACTGGTGAGGCCGCAGCTCGAGTGCTGGGTTCAGTTTTGGGCACCGCAGTATCGGAGAGACATTGAGGTGCTGGAGCGTGTCCAGAGAAGGGCAACGGAGCTGGTGAGCGGCTGAGAGAGTTGGGATTGTTCAGCCTGGAGAAGGATGAGGGGAGACCTTCTCCCTCTCTACAACTCCCTGAAAGGAGGTTATGGTCAGGTGGGGTCAGTCTCTTCTCCCAAGGAACGAAGGACAGGACAAGAGGAAATGGCCTCAAGTTGTGCCAGGGGAGGTTTAGGTGGGATATTAGGAAAAACTTCTTTACGGAAAGGGTTCTCCAGCATTGGCACAGGCTGCCCAGGGAGGTGGTGGAATCGCCGTCCCTGGAGGTATTTAAAAGCCGGGCAGACGTGGTGCTGAGGGACATGGGTTAGGGGTGGGTTTGGCATAGGTTTATGGTTGGACTGGATGATCTTGAAGATCTCTTCCAACCCAAGTGATTCTATGGTTCTATGATAATGGCAAAAACATCTGTACAGTTACATGGGTGGAGTTGGGGTACCAGCAGGGGAATCTGCTCTGTGTAGCGTGGTCCAACATTAACAGTTCATGTGTCACAGATTTCTTAGCGCTTGATTAAGTGTTATCTTGGAAAAGAGATGAGGGATCCTCATGCATAAGTTCCCGCTAAGCTTAGCTCACTGTTCAGCCTCTCTTAGCCCAGCGCTCGGGGCTCACCTGAGCAGCAGGCAGCGGGCACCTTCTAGAACGCCCGGCCAGGAGAGGTTTTCTGTGGAGAAGCTGTGAAATCCACCTGTCTCGGGTAGCGAAACCTAGAGTCGTACAAAGACACAGATACACACTCATATAATATGGTGGGGGGTGTCTGTTTTTCTTTCAGCTTTAAATGAACCTACCATAGATTATGGTTTCCAAAGACTGCAGAAGGTCATCCCGAGACATCCTGGCGACCCTGAAAGACTAGCTAAGGTAAAATATTTTTAAGCATTTCACTGAGACCACTAAACATGTTCTTTCACTTCTAACTCATAAGAGACAAAATTGTATCTTAAATGAAAATTACAACTGAATTTAAGTTCACCAGTTAGTTGTAGATCCGAACAAGAATGTGAGTAGAACCCACAGCTGCCAGTAATTTTTATTCTTCAGAGCTCAAACACTTGGAACTTCTGCTGCTGCTAAAATGAGAGCCCAGTGCAGGTGTCTTCCCAGTTTATATTCATGGTTCTTTGCATTTATCCATATTGGGAAATCTCTGAACCCAGGTACACGAAAAGCCGTAAAGGATTTGTTGCGGAGGTCTAACCTTAAGGGAATCTTTTTGTAAAAAGCACTTAAAATTCAACTTTTTCTGGAGCACCAACTGCAGTAGGCACGTGTTGCAACAACTCAGGATTTTATGTATCTGTAATACTACACGCTGTGTCGCTGAAGCTCCTAGCACAGTGACGGTGGCATTAATGACTATTCCTAGATTTTAGGACAGTTGCAAAAGTATGTATTACCGTCTTTGCCTGATGCAAGACTGTTGTATTCAGGTAGTTTGCTGTGTGGATTTTTTCCGACGACCACAGGTGACGTAAGATAGCTCGAGTGTTTGATTTGTTTGGTCGCCGTTATTGAGAGAAAATAAACGGACGTGGAGATCAATCATTTTTTTTACTGTGTCTATGCAGAACAACGCATTGGAATTGCGTAGGGAGGGGAGTTCTTCCTTAAATTGGGTCTGTGTGGAATTGGGCTCCGTTTGGAGGCGGGGGAGGCTCCGGCGGGTTCAGGACTCTGGAGAGCTCCGGCGGCAGCTCCGGGCGCTCACCAGGCGCCGCGGGATTCCAGAGGCTGGGATGAGCCTGGATGGCCAGTCTGAGGTACTGGGAGGGTTCGGCTTGTCAGAGAAGCGGCAAATAACAGCTCTGAGGGACCCGGCGTTCAGAATGACCACGCGCTAGTGACTGACACTAGTCGCTTCAGAAAATATTGAGCCTGGTTTTAGTTGTATTGAAATCCTTTTCTGTTAAAACCTCCATTTTATGCCTGTGCTCATCCTCCAGGAGATGCTGTTGAAACGAGCTGCTGACCTAGTTGAAGCACTGTATGGGACGCCACACAACAACCAGGTCAGAATGACCCCTCTCAACAAGGTGGCGCGGTATAGTCAGGTTTAGTAATAAACACTAGAAGCCTTCTCCGAGCGTGTTCCTGAGCTTGTCTCTCTCATTCGGCAGGACATCATTCTGAAACGAGCCGCAGACATCGCAGAAGCTCTCTACAGCGTCCCCAGGAACCCCGCGCAGATCCCCGCACTGTCCAGCTCTCCTGCTCACAGCAGCATGATGGGAATTAACTCCTACGGCAGCCAGTTAGGAGTCAGCATTTCGGAGTCAACACAGGGGAACAACCAAGGTAAGCACTGCATGTCGTATAGCATTAATTTAAACAATGAAAAATTGAATCACAGGTGCTTCCACAGTAGTTTCTTAACGTCCCTACCTGCTCGGCTTACGAACAGAAAGATGGCTTTAAGCTGCCAGGAGCAGACATGGCTCTGCGCTGCCATGTTGGATGATGCTATGTCTGTCCCAGGTTCCAGTCACTAGATTAGCTCCAGCTGAAATAATTAATTTTTGAGTATTTTTTGATATCAACTGAGCCCTGAATTCTCTCCCTGCTCCCCTCAATATCTTTTCTTGTTATACCTCCGTTTTCATAAACAACAAGGACAACAATTGAAAAAGGTTGGGGAATTTTCTTCTTTCTTTTTTTCAAGTGTTAATTCTTCAGTGTTAATCTTACCAACTTGTGCATGTTGTATGTGTTACATTTACTCCAGATATATTATTGATTGTTCGGAAAACGTGCCATAAAATTACATATTAACAGTAATACATCATGGGAGCAGCATCACTTTGGGCATTTTCTGACTTTTGAATATTTTAATTTTTGGCGCTCTATTCCAGTAATGTACAGTCTGTGGCTGACTCCATGAGTAGCTGTGTTTGATACCTGAAGGCAGTATGAAGTTAATATTACATATGCCATAGCAAAAGTCATTGTGTAGATAATTCTGCTAGATTTTTAAATGAGATTTTACTAGCCCCAAATTAGAACTTCATCATATAAATGGGCAGAAATAACCTGACTCGATATCTAAACGATAACTACTTTTAAAGTAGCTATTGGATCACATCCTTCTACTGAAAGCTTTTCCATGGAAAAAACCTTTTGCAGCTTTAATAATAGCCTTGTACTTTAATGCTGATGATATAGTGTTCTTAAGTCTCTTTTTGGAGAAAAAAAGAGGCTGAATTTTGGTTCTCAAATACTTTTTAATTTTTTTAAGACAATAAGTTGTTTTTAGTTATCCAGTTTATTCATTCCCGCAAGTAGTGTATCTTCAAAGTCAAGCTGCAAACTTGCTTTATTTGTAATTCATCAATAATTTGAGAAGTATAGCCTCCCCCCTAAAACTGTAGAAGATCCCACAAATTCTACCTCAGAAAAAGATGAGCACACACATTTTTTCCAGGTCTTAGTTCAAATTTCAACTTTTAGCAAACATACATCGGTTCACTTCAAAAAGTTACTTTCCCACATTGTTCTTAAACTTAACGTTGCTTAACTTGAAAGCACCTGCATAAAACCCACTGGATTTAACGGTACTTAAACATTTTAATTAATCTGGACTTAAGCAGAGAATATACAGGAGAAATCCACTGACATGCTTCGAAATGTGGGGTGTTTTTTTAGGTTACATTCGTAACACAAGCAGCATCTCACCCCGAGGTTACTCATCCAGTTCCACACCTCAACAGTCCAATTACAGCACTTCCAGCAACAGCATGAACGGCTACAGCAACGTCCCCATGTCCAACCTGGGCGTTCCAGGCTCACCTGGCTTCATTAACGGCTCTCCAACAGGATCCCCCTACGGACGTACGTGCTTTGCTTCTTTTCTATTTGGTTCTTGCTCCTGCTTAATTTAATTTACCACATCAAAAAATGCAAAGCAAGGGTGTTTTCCAAGAGAAATGTCTTAAGATTTAGCGAAGATTTTTGTAAAAGGTTTTGATTTGTGTTGTGGTATTTTTTAGTATGAACTAGAAACATGTTCCCATTCTTCAAGAAGAATATAAGTATCTTTCAAGAAAAATAGAGGAAATCTTACTTGTTTTTTTCCTTCCTTTTTTATCCTTACACAGATTCCTGAGTGGCAAAGTCCACAGTGAGAAATGAGGTACAATTTGCCACTTTGGATGGTTAAACAAGTAGCTGTTACTTTTAGCATAGAGACTACTCCAAATCCTATGTAAGAGCCACTCTAAAATAATACTTATGTGTATGAACTGCATTAACAATAATTGAGAGCTGAATTATGGATTAACTTCCTGTGGAACTGTATTACCTTGATAGCCAGAAATATAACAACACTGAAATTAAGTTCTGGAGGTTACTCTTAATGCGTTTCCAGTTACTAGTTTTACCATGAGCAAGTCACTCAAGGAAGAGTGACTTTGATTTCCCTCTGGCAAGAGTGTGTATAATATATATATATATAAGAGGATGAAAAGTTCAACAGCTATTTACTTCTTGACTTTTTATGAAATTATTTACCTACACGGTAGCTTATGGAGGGTATAGCTCCCGATAATGTTGGGATCATGCCTTTCCAGAAAACACCTAGTAAAATATTATTTCATTTTACTTACATTGACAACACCTGCGCACGGACTGACCCACTTTGCAGCGATGATGAAGGCTCCTTGCTGGTAAACAACAAACATCCTCGGAATTTGAGCTGTAATTTAAGGCTAAGGTGCAAGCCAAAGGATAGTCGGGTCCTTTTGATATTTCCCCTGTTGTGGAGCTTTGCCATTGGCTTCAGTGAGGAAGGGACCAGGTCTGCTGTGTATTGTCATTCTTATTTCAAATGAATACTTCCATCAGACTTGGGGATTCACTTGAACCCACACGAAATATGGTTATTTGTTCCTTGTTTTGCTGAGAAGTAGCTGGTGTTTTTCTGGACACTAAGCAAACAGTTGCTTAACAAGCTATTGGAGATATAGCGGGACTTTTCCTCACAAGATACTTCTTTAAAAAGAAACCAGTTGATATTCAAATCTAAGCAACAGCTTAAAACATCCCTGCACAACTACAACCAAGGAAATCTTCATTTTTAAAAAGGGGAGGGCACAGGAATTACCGGCCTTCCCAATTTCCCAAGCACAGACTGTAAGTGGACAGGCCATTGTTCATATTGACTCTCTCTCATTGACTTACCACATTTTCTGATATCCTCGCCCTTCATTTTAAAAGGATTAAGCGCTCTCTTTTCCTAACTATTGAATATAACTACCTCTCTGCTTTAGATTTGGGGTAAACAGCCGAGTCAATGTGAGACTCAGATCTTCTCCAAGAACTAAAAGGAGTAATGGGAAGGTAGAGACAGCTTAAGCACTTTTACCAACCTTCTAGAATTGCATTTCTGATGAGGACCCGCTTTTTTCTTTTGCAGTAATGTCCTCAAGTCCAACGGTCGGCTCCTCCAGCACTTCTTCCATTCTTCCATTCTCCTCTTCCGTCTTTCCTGCTGTCAAACAGAAGAGTGCCTTTGCTCCTGTCATCAGACCCCAAGGGTCTCCTTCTCCTGCCTGCTCTAGTGGCAATGGAAATGGGTTTAGAGGTAAGAAAGGTACAATTAATATTTGGCCTGCCCGTGTTAGTCTAGCTAAACACAGTCATCAGCAGAACACCATTACACTGACGTTACAGGACTCAGTAGTGAAAATCTGACCCAATCCAACTGGATTAAACAATGCTCCAAACTTTGTCTGTCTGGTTTTAAAACAACAGGGGACAGACACTCATGTACACCGAGAAGGATTTGACCCACGCTGCTTTTCAATACCAGCTCTTTTGTGAGGAACGACTTCTCCTTAGGCTTCAGGGGCTTGTAAAACAAATGTCTGCCCCGCAGAGTTAATACACAGCCCTGTACGTAACAGCCTGTGCCTTGAAACCTGCTGCAGGGTTTAGGCTCATACCGGGAATTGAGCCCTATAGTACATTTACAGCCTTTTTAAAGGTGATCTGCAAAACAAATGTGAGTATTAAGATAAGAATGGAAACCTGTGCTAAATTCTTTCTTTTAACAGGCTGTGGGGGGGCACGCGGCACATAAATACGCTCCAAGTCTCCATAAAAAAAGCCTTTATAGGGCCTGAGAAGTCATCTGGCTCCTTCAGACTTCGCTAGAGATACTGTAGAAAACACAACTCTGGGAATTCAGCCATGCCAAGAGCCAGTGGTAATTCTAAAATGAGCCCTACAAACCGCACCTGTTGATTTGGGTGCATTATAAATCCTTAGCTAGGCCACAGGGACTTACATAAACTGTGATTATTTTATATAATAAGGAAATTCTAAGTGTGTTGAACAAAAACAATTACATTTTTAAAAGCTAATTTATAGAATTTTGCTGTATATCTGAAACAGCTTCTTTCCTTGCCCCAATTATATGAAACTCCGTGCTTCTCTGAGATCATCTTCTCCCCATTAATGAAAGACCTTGGTCTACCCATGTAAACACACAGGTATCGTGTTGACAGGCAACCTAATTTCTTTTCCACTCTGTTTAAACAAGATGAAGGATTTGAAGCAATTTTTTACACTCCAGGTATAGAAAGTTTTGTTGCCCCAACAGTTGTAGCTAGTTATCTAAACTGTATAGAAACGGGTTTATCTTTGACAATGTTTGGTATGGTCATGGTGTCTAAAGAGTCATCATCACTACCTGGTCTGCAGTTCGCTTTTTTCCTTCTTTTTTGGGGGGAGTGGAGGGGTGAGGTGTTCTTCATATCAGCTAATGAAAGGATGGACTGATTTCACTGCAACTTTATAAAAAATGAGAGGGTTTAGCTGTTCTGGGGAACTGTTCCAAGGTAACATAATTTTAAACTGATTTAGTTAAACATTTAACTAGGAAGGCCTGTCAACTTAAGGATAGTTTGTTTACCTTAAGCCAGTTGGACAGTGCTATAGCCTAAAGACAAATCAGTGTGTTCAGAACAGATTTAAGTCTGCTTTAAAGTTAAACTTGTCTCACTGCTCTGGTGAGAAGGCCTGAATGTTAAGTTACCTAAGGTAGTGCTAAACACAGTTCAGTGAGAAAAATCACTCAGATTGTTTCTGGGAGACAGAAGAAGAACAAATTAAAAAAATACGGATTTATTATTTAAGTTAATACTATTCCCCTTAACCTGCCACATCTGTCCTGTCTGCTCAAGACTTTGCTTAGCAAGTTTATCTCTTTTTTTAACCCTTTTGGTACAGGTAAAGTACTGAAGATCATTAGGTGGCATTTAGCATTTACAACCTGTTTTATCCAATTGATAAATTAGTAATCAGTAAGAGATTCTAAAAATGGAACTTTAATATTAAGTATAACATAAAATCTCATCGCTAAAAACCTAGTCCTGGCATCCGTACATTCCGAGGTGTTCAGGATTAATGTGTCAGTTATGGTTATGATTACTTATTGAAATAGCTTGTGCATATAGAGGGGCAGAGACCTGGGCACGGATAAATGGATACAAAGGTTATTAACCATATCCCTTTCCTTGTGGGATATCTCCTTGTGCATCAACACCCCGATACATAAATACAGTAATATGCTACAACAGTTTTTTAAGTAAGTTTTTAGCAGATACAGCACTTAGTACACAACGGGACTTGTCAGTCAGGCTGCAACAACAGACGTGACTCACAGCAAAGGTAGCAGTTGCTTCGCAGGGTCGACCACGTCTGCCCAAGGTTTGTTATGCCAGGTCTCTGTAACTATTTCAGCCGTAGATGCAAATTCTTCTTTCCAACTGAAATATTTAAATTGATGCAAGCTGGGGAGCACATGCTTTGGAAAGGATCCAGATACACACAGCCTGATATCCAAATTAACGTTCCAACAGTGTTGACAGACAGATGTGGCCAGAAAGTCAACAGGAGGGTCCCAAAGAGGCTTCTTGAATGGACTTAGCGTTGCTGCAGCAATGGGAGACTTAATCTCCTCTGCTAGGCCAGCGCCCCGTGCTTGTATAGCAAGAATAGGTGGGTTGGTAAGGTAATTTATTGATTTACTTATTTATCAAACTTAGGCATCAGTAAATACTGATGGAGATACAGCAGCAAAAGCACAGAGCAAGCAGTAAGGATACGCAGGCTCCTTCCCGAAGCACATCGGGCAAGTATTTTGACATTACCTCTCAAATTTCCCCACCCATTATATGGAGAAAATACCTCTTCAGGGGGGATTTTTTGAGCTTTAATGTAACATTTGAAACGTCCTTTGGCTACATCTTTTCTTCAAAGGCCGAAGCTTCCTGGTGATACAGTCTCCATCCTACTTACTGCATCCTGTTGCAATGAGAATTAGACATACCACCAGCACCTCAGGACATGCCATTCTACTTACAAGCAGCAGTGAAAATCTAGAATGTAGCTCCCACACGTTAACCACCGCAGTGTTTAAACCTGGATTAAAACTGGTCTCAGTAGAAGGAGCCATACAAGCTTCCTCCTCAGAACAGCATTCCCATTTTCTAGGCAGTTTACAGTAGTGCTGGAAATATTTTTCCTGAAAATGTACTTTGGGAGAAACGTCTTAAAACCTGCTGGAGACAGTAGGGCAGCTGGTAGAAAATATATTGTAACTTAAAAGCATTAGCTAAGCATGAAACTTGCCTATCTGCTGGCTTTCAGCTTTGAGCTGCACAACACAGGCAAGCGGTGTGGAATACCCTCAGATAACCCCCCGTGCCATGTGTTCTTGCTTATCTCTTTCACCTGCCATCTGCTACACATTCTCACAGTGTAACAGGACATGCGAGGTGGAGAACAAGCAGCAATCCGTACTGGACACCGCTCGCTTCTATGTGCTCTCCAAATTGAGAGCAGGTGATCCTGATCAGAACGATTGTGTGCTCCGTTCATGTCATGTGTCAAGGCAGTTTAAAAAAGGCACCGGGAAGATATAATGTGACGTGACGCAACACGGCATGATAAGTACACAAATGCCTAATCAACTCATCTCAGATGGAAGGCAGCTGATGGGAAAAAGCAAGCAAATTGGAAACTGCTGGAACAGCATGGACCGCTGACTGCCCAGATTACCTTTGGCCAGCTCAGCACATCTCAACATAAAAATGCAAGCTCAGTTACAAGGAATAGCAGGCAAGCCCCAGAAGGTCAGATGTTCCATTAACCATCAGGGTCCTGGCCAATCCAAAAGGTGTTGAAGTCTGATACCCTTAGGAACAGCCTCAATTTAGCAAAGGGGACATCTGCACTGTTCCCTAAAGAAATACAGGTATTTGAGTTGAAGACCCTAATTATTAATATCTTGTCTTGACAAAGTTACAGGCGTCAACAGCTCTGGGGATTCCAGTCCCCTTGCATTAAAAGGCTGCGCAAACAGGTAGTGAGAAAAATAGTTGCTCTGAAAAGTTTGTAAAGGGTGGGATTCAGACGGAATGGCCACCTCGCGCTTCCAAAGCCACGGTTCCCGATCATTACCGGTCCCGTGCCTGACCCAGCCTAGCGCCAGTCAACGCTTACGGCACAGCTTTTTAAAATGACTCTTCACAGAGATTCCAACCAGGTAAAAATAACTGGGCCATGTCCATGCTGGGAATGTTCAGCATACGCTTCTGCCCCAATCACGATTCCCGAGCCTAGACAGTGATTTAAGTATGCCAAAGGCTGCAAATGATACATACATGATGACAATATATATGAAAAATATGTATCTGTCATCTGATTAAATTTGATATATTGGAAGGATCAAGTACATTTTTCTCCCCATTTTATTGGCAGAGATGGGAGCGGCACAGGCTGCCTCAAAATAAATAAAACCTTAAGAGATATTTAAAACTTCCTGCTAACTCTTAACTAAGCAAAAATATTTCCTCTTGCTATTAATTACTTATCTTTCATTTGATGGGATGTTAATTTTAGTAGCTCATCATAATGTAATGGACTTATTCAGGCTAGACAGGAGCTCCATTTGGAATGGGAGAAAACAAAAATTGCCTTTTGTAATGGAAGAAAATATTCCAGACTGTTAGGTGTCACACAGAAAAAGAGGATAGTGGGTAAGATTCAATATTGACTTCTGCTTCGGAGGTGAGAACTTACCCACTTTCTAGTATAATTGGAAAAATCTGTAACTGCAGAGTGGCTATACATTCCTGTGGCCTTTAATAGTTAAACTAACGCATATATAACTTTGCAAACACATCTTTTGATTTTAAAGATGTTCCTAATTAACTTGAACTAAATCAAAATAATTGTTCAGGCATCCTTCTGTGCATGTACAGCTTCGCACCGTGCTGAGATAGTCACTACATCAGCACCGCTCCAGAGATGAGGCCAAGTTAACTTCTCCATCTCTTAGCTATCAGAAGTTCTGCCTAGATTTTTTTAAAACGTTACATAAAATACGGTTTAACCTGCTTATTGCCTAAAAGAGACAAACCCACGGCTTGTTTATAAACATCTCACCTGTCTGTGGTTGGACAGTCAGGAGTGGCTGAATGAAAACTTTCCGTCCAAACACAGAAGGACTTCTGCAAAAAAAAAAAAAAAGTAGTGTTAATTTCCTATGGAGGAAAAAATAAAAATAAATTCTTTAGGAAAGACTTGAAGCTTTTGGGCTACTTATTAGTGTCTCAGTTGGAACCATCCTTCACAGGTTCTTCACAGAAGCTGTAATTTAGTTCACTTACGTTCTAGTATAGAGGCTGATGGTGCCCTTCATCCAAGCCACCCATGTTTTCTGCTAAAAGCAAGCCAGCTGTGTTTTCCTCTGAAAAGCCTTTCTTTTCGCTATCATCTTCAGTTGATTAGTTACATAATAATAAATGATAGCTAATAAATGGGTGCGTTGCTTTGCCGTCAATATTAAGGCCACGGAGACGTTTGTAAAACTGCACATTTTCTAGCGGTAGCCACGACGGGCGTCAGAGACACTGGTACGGTGACGCCTGCAGGTGGAGGCTGCTCCGTTTGTCAGACCAAGTGACACAGCCACCAGCTCTGCCACCAACAGCTGGGTGGCCGGCAGGGCGCAAACCCACCTTTGTGCACGGGGCAGCTCGTGCAGAGAGATGTTCCTGGCACTGCAGGGTAGGAACCAGAGAGAAACCCCATGAAGTTCTTAAGTGTAGGGTCCTGCCCCTGGGGAGGAATAACCCCCCGCACCAGTACAGGTTGGGGGGTGACCTGCTGGAAAGCAGCTCTGCAGAGAGGGAGCTGGGAGTCCTGGTGGCCAACAGGATGCCCATGAGCCAGCGATGTGACCTTGCGGCCAAGAAGGCCAGTGGCATCCTGGGGGGCATCAAGGGGAGTGTGGCCAGAGGTGGAGGGGGGCCATCCTGCCCCTCTACTCTGCCCTGGTGAGACCACAACTGGAGTCCTGTGTCCAGTGCTGGCTCCCCAGTTTAAGAAGGACAGGGAACTGCTGGAGAGGTGCAGCGAAGGGCCAGAAGATGATGAGGGGGCTGGAGCATCTTTCTTCTGAGGGAGTTGGGTCTTTTTAGTCTAGAGAAGACTGAGGGGGATCTCATCAATGTTTACAAATACTGAAAGGGAGGGGGCCAGGAGGAGGGGCCGGGCTTTTTTCAGTGGTGCCCAGGGACAGGACAAGGGACAATGGGTCAATTAAATCCAATATAGGAAGTTCCATCCCAACATGAGGAGGAACTTCTGTCCTTGGAGGGTGGCAGAACCCTGGAATGGGCTGCCCAGAGAGGTGGTGGAGTCTCCGACTCTGGAGACATTCCCAACCCGCCTGGACGCCATCCTGTGCCCCCTGCTGTGGGTGACCCTGGTCTGGCAGGGGGGTTGGACCGGGTGATCTCTAGAGGTCCCTGCCAGCCCTTAACTTTCTGTGATTCTGTGAACGTTCATTTAAGATGCTCAGAGTAGTGCTTCGTTCCTCTTCCGAGAGCTGTAGAACCGTAAGATTGGAGTTTGCTGGAAACCTAGTGGCAAAAGAGAAAAACGAAATGAGAGCGCGAGGTGTTTTACGTTATAATGATTGTAAATGCTCAACACCCGTCTTGTCTAGAAAACGCAGTTTTTAAAGCAGGTCATAATTTAGACACCAACAAAGCGCCGGTGATCGCTGCAGCACTCGATGGGGGGTGCGCACACGTGGTACGTGTGTGTATTTCGACATCACCGAGCAGTTCTTACCAAAAGGCTGTGGGAATTGCAGAGTTCTTTGCCACTCCAAAGCAGGACAGCGTTTTCCGGGGCCACTTGCACACACTAGGCTTATGATCATTATTAATTACACCCATTAAAGGTGCCTATCACCATAGCGTCTGGGTACTATCCATGTTTGATTATTTATTTATAAAAAAATTCTCCAACCTTGTGACAATTTTAATCAAGTGTTTCAGTTGATAATTGCAAGCTGTCAAGGTTAATACAATAAGGCTCATCTCTAATTCTTTTTCCATTTCCCTCCAAGAAAAAAAAAAAAAAAGACCCTCTGGGATAATGACTGTGGTTTCTATATTCCCAACTCATCAGGGAGTGTCCTGCATTGAACCACCTTTATTGAAAAGTTACATCGATTCAATATATAGTAATACAGGCAAAAATAATTACAGCTTTGCTAGCAGTGTAAGACCTTAATCCAAACCTCACAAACATTCAATAAAAAGCGATACAGGCTGGGAATAGGCTTTTGACAGTGCAGCCCCAAAGGGGAGTGGAGGTGGGGTGGAAATGGACAGCTGAGGGTATGTAAAAAGAGAGGGAAGCACAGAGCGGAGCCGTTCGGATGAGCTGTGGAAAACCAGGTGAGAACGCCAGGCAATATTCCTCAGCCTCCCTGTGCCTTGTGCAGAAGGAGGTGAAGGAGCAACGTCAGGATGAAATGCCAGTGGAACAGTTGGGCTTTGCTTGGCCTTTCTAGGTTTTGTAGTTTTACCTGAATTTGTCCACTGGCAGGTTCCAGCCGAACAACTTCTGAGGAGTATCTCTGCTCTGGAGCAATTAAAACCTGGAATGATGAAACAGGCTTAGGCTGGGGGGGGGGACACAATAGTAAGGAGAGGAAAGCAAGGACTTGCTGCTGGAGGAGAGAGGAGGCAAAATCAGGAGGAGAGGAAAGGAGGCAAGAGGGATCACCAGAACCCCAGGGGTAATAACACGCTCCTCCTGATGGTGGTTTTGCTGTTGCCATCACTAGCTTTGAGTCCAGGACTGCTGGATAACATAATATATTTAATTATAAAGTAAAAATGTACTTTCCCTTCAATTTAAGGAACTTTCCAGAATGCTGCATCTGCAGGTATTCTTAAAATATTTTTGAAGAGATGTGGTGGAAACTCAGACTTGGTCTTTGCTTTGATCTGGTGGAAGAAGTCTTCCTTGATTAAAAAAATGAGAATAATGTCGATAACAATACTATCAGAAAAAAGCATTTATGCCAATACGGCCGATCCCCCTCGGCAATGGAGTTTAAACTACACTGGCAACAGGCCCTGCACGTCTCAAATTAAACCACCTTCGCTGTACCGGGGTCTGCTGCCGCCGCAGACACCCTGAACAGCCACAGACGCTGCCTGCGGCTCTGCCAGGAGAGAGGAATTCCGCAGGCAGGGAATGGCCAGGCTGTAAGTGCGCCACTGTTTGCTTCAGGCAAAAGACCCGGCCGGGTTACGGGAGACAAACAACTTAAATTCTTGGAGCGAACCTGGAGGATGTTGCCTGAAGCAGCTTAGGAAGCGCTGGCACAGCCTGCGCCGTTGGGATACCTGGGGGATGGCGGGAGCAGCCGAGGAGCAGCCCAGCGGAAGCTGGAGGAGGCCGTCAATCCGAGAGCACACCCAGCTTGCGTTCCTGGAGGACAGAAGGGCTTCAGGAGGACGGAAGGGCGGGCAGCACGGGGTTCACAGGCGGGGAGAAGGCTCTCCAGTGTCAGGCTGGGACACCACCCGTGGGGTCCGTGGTTGGTTTTGGGGGTGAGGCCAGGAAAGGAGCAGCCTCCTTGGTGTCGTCAGGAAAATCTCTCCTCTTCTAAGGCAGCCTGTCCACCGAAAACAGGCACACATCTACCTGCTTTAGTTAGGGTTACGTAAATTGCCTGTTTGAAAAACAATAGCAAATTCCCAAGCAATTAAAAACCGTAGATGTTTGACTTAAGACTGTTTGGTTTCACTTTCTCTTTCAGCTATCTGGCAAAATTGGCAGGGACTCCTCGCCCTAGTCAGTTACAAAATATGAAAATATTTATTTTCCTATTGTATTAAATCATAGACCATAGCCACAGTTGTTTAAAATCAACACAGTGCCAATAAAAGAGTCATGTTAGCTGAGGATCTTGCCCTAAGCATTTTTTTTTTAAACGCTATGAACATAAGGGTGAAATTAATTCTCAGAGGACGGGGCTTTAAACACATGAATAATCCCACAAATTTCAGTGAACATAAATCTTTGCAGGATTAGGACCTTGCACTGCACTGAGGCCCCTTTGAAAATATGACTCACTCATTTGTTATATAAATACGTATAAACTGAACTTACCCCTCAAAACCTTTGGGAACGGCACCAGTTCCAGGCAGCTTCAAATGTTGCTGTTGTCAGTTATGAAGAATATAGCTGCAATTAAAGGCAGTGAGAGTGACTAATAAATAATTTACATAAGCCCAGTGTTCTGGGAATGTGCCAGGTAAGACTACAGCGATTCAGACATATGGGGTAAACCAAGCGAGAAGGAGAGGCCGGGCCGTTCTCTCCACTGAAGCTAAATGAGCAAAGCCCACCTCCGGGCATTGTCCAACGGCTCCGGGCTTGGAATTCTCTGGCCAGGGCCCGTCCGCAGTGCCCGGGCGAATTCCCACTCGCTCGCACGTCGTTCCTCGCTCCCGACAGAACCCTTTGTGCAAGCAAGCGAGCGGGCTGAGCGGGAGGCAGAGGCTCGATTCTGGCTCAGGGGTGTGACTTGGAGCGGTCAACTTGAGAAGGCTGAATTTTTTGGGACAATCCTGAGCAACGTCCGTCTCCAAGGAGCTCTCTCAGGAGATAAGCCTGATAAAATGGTTGAGCATTTCTGAAAATTCACGTGCTGAGCCTTGAATTGATCCTCTATCCCCTTTATCCATTTAAGAACCACAACGGGCCTTGGCTTTTGGGGAATTTGCAGTGCAGCAGCACATTGTCCATAGTCTGGGGGCAGCGACAGTCTCCCCATGCTCCTGCTCGCTACAGCGTAAAAAACATTCCCTAAATAACCACAGGTGTAGTGTAACCCGCAGGCGAGGGCACTGCTGCGATACCTGGCCGCACACAGAAGGGGGAAGGGCTCAAATATATTCTGTTCCATAAAAATTTGCCAGAATTTCATCTTTGTCAATTTTCTTTTTCAGCCATGACTGGTCTTGTCGTTCCCCCGATGTAAGGCAGAGGCAGCTTTGCTCCTCTCCCTCTTCCCTTTTTTCCTCTTTTTTTTTTCATTTTTCTTTTACAGCACAAAACTACTTATTGTGATGGACCACTAAAAAGAAAAAAATAGCACTACAAGCTCTTTTTTTTGGGGGAAAGCCAGGCCCAGGAAAAAAAAAAAAAAAAAAGGAACATTTTTTATGGATGGGACACGCTAGAAGTCTGCATCTTTTACCTGTTTCATATTTCTGACACAACCCCGGCAACTCCTAAAACATTGTGAATGAAGAACCAGCCAAGAGCCAGCACGAACAACAGTTGGCAGAACGGAATCAGAAATGCAAAGTCTTTCTTGAAAGACATGAAACCTTCCTCAGATTTGTAAAATATTAAAAGGAGAAAGAAATTGGCAAAATGATTCAAGCTTGATATTTTGGATACAATTTGTTTTACTTTGTAGGGGAAAAAAGTTGAAGTTTCTATTTTCTATCAGATATCGATTTAGTTTATGCTGAAAAAAAATTCAACAAAACAGGGTACCAGCATGAAAGAATTTCTAGGACAAACTGACATGAATGATGGAACTTTGGTGTATGTGTGTATTTGCTTATAGTTTAACCTCTTTAAAAAATGTAAGATGTTTTACAATTATTTAAATAAATAAACTTGTAACTTATTGTATGTAGAGGTAGAAATTAAACCCTTTTTTGGATTTTTTCCTCCAGTTGTACAATGAAGAAAAATGATGCAAAAATGTAGTGATAAGTTTGAGATATATTATTACTGCTGCAATTGCTCCTCACTTCTTCCCTCTTACTGAATTCATGTGCAAGGATGTACAGGACTCTTCCTGATTAACACAATCGTCAGGAACTTTTCCATACGTTGTGGGACACAGGTCACTAATTCACGTGTGAGTTTTCATCCGCCTCATCTTCCCCCCCCTGCCATTTTTTGTTTCGCTTAAAATATTCAGGTACTAATGGTAACTGGTAACTTGCAAAGGCCCTGCTGGCAAGTGAGTGGCACTGAGGGATTTGGACGAAAATCGGATTTTTCACGAGGTACTGAGTTGATTTCACAGATTCAATGTATGAATTAGGAGGGAAAGGGTTTTCTAACGTATTGCTTTTCCGTGTAGTTAGAACACCTTACGTTCAGTTAGACTTCATATTAAGGGTGCATTTATAAAGGGGAAATATGTATTTGAATAATTTATGCACTTTTATCCTGAGTCATTAAAAATGGTAAGTATTTTCCATTTATATATTGAAATTCATAGAAGTAATCAATTGCTTTGAATTTTTCTGCATTTTAGCATAAAAAAAGGTTTAGTTCTCCTTTGCATCTCCTCTCCTGAAATAGGAAGGTGAGAACAAGCCTGATCAAAAAATCACTAGTTATCTGACTAAACCAGAGACCACTCAAAAGAATTTGATTGTTGGAAAAGCCATTTTTAAAGAAAAATAAATTAGCTACACTACTTAAACCCCAGTAAAATACACACTATTCGGAGCAGCACAAATAGTTGTTTTATAGTAACATCTTCATGTTAAGAATTAAAGCCTTACTATATGGTCCCCTGAAACTGGGCTTGTCCCCTTGCCCGGTAGTTATCGGTGGGTAAGTAAATGGTGTTCTTGGTGATCCTCGCGGGTGGTAGAAGGTGTTGAGGTCAGTGCTGGGCTCTGGAGGGTGACCGCTGGCACGGCTGAGGTTCTCCGGAGCCCACGTGGAGCTGCTGTGGAGCTCGTTTGGGTTAGTAAGAGACCAGGAAGCCTCTGTCTACATCCACGGGTCAAATCCAGCTGCAGCGGCTGGTGGCTGAGGGCTGGTGGTGGCCCGAGGGACCCTCACCTAAGGGACAGGCTCTTGGCACAGGACCGGCATTTTGCAGTTGCCCAGGGCAGGACACGTATGTGCCGGTGACGCCGCCTCTGGAGCAGGCTGCCGGAGAGGGCGTCCTCCGGGGAGCTCAGCTTCCGTAGCGTAGCGCAGGGTTCAGCTTAGGGGAGCAGCGTCTTTAACGAAGCTGAAGGTTTACAGGCCGGTTCTTACCCGGAGCGCAGCAGAGCAGAGGAGCCCGGGGACTGGAAAGACAAAGACACTGGGCTCCTCCTGGCATTCCTAAACGGGACATGCTGCCCGCTGGGAGGGTTTGCAGGGACTTCGGGAGGTGCCTTTTCAATGCCGTTAAATTAATTTTTTTAAAAGGTCCAGGGGGTTTACTGCCTTCTAAAACTCGAGGCCAAATTTATCATATCAGCAAAAGTGGCATTAGAAGCAACTTTAAAGAGAGATGTGTTGGGAATAACGTGTTGTTAAGGAGCATGACTATAGTTAGAGTCTGACGGTCAGGCTACTCAAAGTGTCTACATTCCAGAAAAGATGAAATAAAATAACTCACCTTTAATTACGGTTGCAAGTTCATTGACGCTGCGGGTTCTTTGCATGCGCTCCGTGCTGTCAAGGAATTAGCAATCGCTGGAGGTCAGCGAGGCAGCCACCCTTGGAGCCAAGTGATCTGTGAAGTAGGGAAGAATCCCGGGTGTTAAGAATCCGGCGCTGTAGCCGCGTCGGCTGGTGGGTCAGCTGAGAACACGACAGGGCGCACCGGCCACCCGGGCACCGTTCGGCAGAACAACAGCAAAAAACCCAACAGAAAAGTATTTGGGACATTCACAGGTACCGATATCCCAGCAAGGCTAAGAGAGGGAGGTACAAATTCACCTTTGGAATTCTGCATGCATCCAGGAAAAAAAACCAGATTGAGGATTATTAGAGTTGGGATTCAAACTTCCGTAAATTTCAGTGAATCCTACATCGAGTCCTAGATATTTTTTAAAAAAATAATCTTGATGGACCAGGCTTGTTCCTGATACATTAATTTCCCTCCCCCCACTTTGAACTCCTAAAAAAACCCCAAAGAGCTCCAAAGCATAAAGATGGTGGATTCCCCCCCCCTTGCCCGTCTCCGTACAGGCTGCTTTTAAAATTTTATCACCTCTGCTTAGACTCAAACTCCTGCGCCCAGCAAATATTCCAGACAGATAGGAATTGCTAGACCGCACGCTGAAGAGCAGCAGCTCGCTACCTGAACTCCACTCACATTTTTTAACAAACAAGATTTTCATTACAAAAATTCAGTCAGAAAGATTAAAAATTTGAAAAAAAAAAAAGAGATATTTCATGGACAACGCTATTCTGTTAATGGTCCAACCCTTCCTTTTTATTATTGCTGAGTCAGCATAGGCACAGACAAAAAATTACTGCAGTCTCGGGAAGATCCAGGGGAAAAAGTGACAGGCTAAAAAAAGAAAAGGTTCTGAAATGCTCAACATTCCTTTCACACTTCAGTTATTTTTATTAGCTTCATCCAGTTGCTCGAGTGGGAGAGCCAGGAGTCCAAAAGAGAAGGAAAACCTCCCTAGAAAGCTACGGCAAGTACTTACAGGAAGAGAAACAAGGGCAGCTGCCTTTGTTGATGTAGATGTGGAAAATTATTTTCTTCTGGTTTCATTTGAGCCAAACAAATGAAAAAAATTGAACATAGGAATAATTTAGAACATGGATTTTGCTCGTGCATGGAAATCATTGTACTCAAGATGAGTGTAGAACTTACTGGTAGCTTTACAAAGAAAAATGTGTGTAAATAAATACAATCAGAAATCCTTGACCATGAAAGAAGGACTTTGGCAGTGGCAAAGCACCCGACAAAAAGGAAAAAGTCATGTAAAAATTTATGTGTAAGGAGTTTTTCACTGTAATAAGCAAACCTGTCCTCTTTTAGTTATTGCTGTTTAATATTCCCTAACAGCTTTCCTTTTTGCCACTAGAAAGAAGAAAGTGTTGCGATAGGTAACTACAAATTTTATCATAACTTTGAAAGAGTACGTTTTATTTCATTATTTATCTTGGTATAGCATCTTACTCTCCCTATTTCTTTGCACACTTCCAATATGCATGGTTTTTGAAGACCGTTTTCTCCCTTCTGTAAATTAAGGCCTCATTTCTCCCTACTGTATAGTTTTGGGGTTTGTTTGGGGTTGGCTGGTCGTTTTTTTGGTTTTTGCTTTGTCAGTTATATACGGTATGAAGTTGCTATGCACAGAGCTTTTGTAAAGATAGCTTTTTTTTGTTTACTGTTTTTAATGGTCCTACTTATGGAAGAATATCTTGTTTGTAAAATGAATATGTCTACTTCAGTTTTAAACTTTAAATTATCCTAACAAAAAAATAAAATTTTTGTACTGTAAACAAGGGGGGGAATTATCTTAATTTCAGAGTATTCTTGATCACCCTCAAGGGTCACTCGAGGTGCTGTTACAGCAATAACACTGTAAAAAAAGGTTGATTATGTGGAGTGTGGCAGTTTTTCAAACCAAGCCTTCGTGTCCATCCACAATTTGGTAGAGCCAGACTGAGATGATGCCGCCGCAGGGCAACAGCAGCAACGGTCTCTTCTGACCATCCCCTTCATAGAGCTGACTAACGAGGAGAACACCACCTTTGTGAGAGTTTAGTCCTTTTTTGGGGGGGAAAGGAGTCAAAAAGTAGTGGAATAACTGTAGTTTCCTGCTTGGAAAGCTCCCCTTTCTCCTAGCAGTATACAGTTAGTCAAAGCACAAAATCAACCCCCAAAACGCGGACAGGCTGATACCGGCCTTTTCCCCGGCTCTGCTGAAGTGAATCCGGGGCTGCTCCTTGGTGCCGGTGTGGGACAGTCCTCGGGGACAGCTCGGGGCTCTCGGCGCTGCAGCTGCCCAGACGAGGCACCGGCTGCTGAGAAAAAAGGTCTTGAGTTATCGACTCCCTCCTGCTTTGCCGCTCCCGTGCTCGGAGCAGGGAGGGAGCGCGGGGACAGTGGCCTTGTGCCATTCTGCCTTGGGCTTCCCAAAGAGTGAGACGCGCCGGTGCCAGAGCCCAGCTCGGGCGTATGTAAAATGGGGAATTTCTGATCAAAAAGGTACATTAGCTTTCTTTTATCAGAGGAAAAAAAATAAACCGGAGTTCTGAAAAGTGTCTTGGAAAACGGTAACTGACTATCTAAACCAGGAATATTCCATTTTCTTGTGTGAAGATCACTGGAAAGGTTCAAACAAATGACAATTTTCTTTGGCGACGAAAGCCACTTTTAGGGACGTTTTTGGACTCGCAGAAGAGAGAATATCAGTCAGGGCTTAAACTACTGCCCCATGGCAGTGAGAGCATCGAAAACACGAGGCACTGTCAGCCAGAAGCTGAGAAGAAAACAGGGTTTTTTTGGTAATTTGTTCCAATTACTTATTCAGGGATAACACGCAATTAGTAGCTGACCTTCTTCCCAACAGTGAAACCCAAGTTGTCCACTGTCCTAGTGAAATTATCCTTCGGCTCCTCTGGAACAGAGGCCCATTCTACTTAAAATCTGATTCAGCTTCTGCCCCCCCCCCCCCCCCCNCAGTGTATTAAGTGACGATTTTAGTGATAAAACCAACAGTTACTTTGAAAGAGATTCTTAGTCTTTAACAGGGACCTACTGTTACAGTCGAACCAGGAAGTTTATTATGCAGCTGAAAGGCTGGAGATCTACCCTGTTCCACCACCGATTCTTTACCTCTCTTAAGGACTTGACGATGTACAAACGCAGCGTGTGCCTGCGGTACGTTATCGCGCTCAGCCCCGGGTCCTGCAGCCTGAGCAAACTCCAAATAAAATGCCGAGTGAGGGAAGGAGATGCGTGAAGTACCCTAGCAAGGCAGCTGCAGAAAAATCTGTAACTTTTAGGTTCAAAAAAAGCATACAAACTGTGCCCTCCAGCCCCAGGTACCTTAGATGGTATCACCAAAGACTTTCCGTACCAAAAAGAAATCTCTATTAAACCCAGAAAATCTCCAGGATGAGTTACACTGCCATCCCAAACCTGGTTTTTTATCAGTCTTGCCCAGTTCTCAAAAGCCAGTGTGAAAAGCCTTTCCTCAGCCCACATTAAGACCAGTAAAGGGTAGAAATGTACAACATTCTCAAATCTTCGTTAACCAAGTTTTACACAACGTGTTCATCCCTCCTTTGGGATGACTGGGAAGACTTCAACACCATTGGTGACCGCAGAGAGAGAAAGCAGTCCTTTTCCAAAGGACAGCTGTTGACTTTCCAGAACTCCGAAGGAATGTTTCTCCCAACGGGAGCGCTAAGCGGAACCTCTCCAGCCGGCGGTCGGTGACAGCCCGGTTCGTCTTCGCCCAGGGAGCGGGCGGTGACAGTCGGGCACGATGCCCCGGGTAAGAGCGGCCTTCCAGAAAAGCAGCTTCTCTCCCACCCTCCTCTTTCTCCTTTCCAGGTCTTTTCCAGACAGCTGTTTTGCGAGAACTTGAATTTCACTTTAATAAATGCTGAAACAATAGCCACTCACTCAACCACTTCCACAGGGCGGCTAGGGAATTGCCAGACCAGTTAAAATATTTATCTCGGTGACAACACACAGCTGTTGAGGTGCAAAGATCTGAAGCTTTAATCGCGCCAGGTTATTTAAGTAGGAATGTCTCATTAACTCCGCTTGCGGGACTGGATTAAACAGGCAGCTGGTGGCCATAGCGCAGGGTGCCGACGGCAGAGACGGCGCGGAACGAACCGCGGGGCAGAGAAGGGGAAGGAAGAAACCCAACACTTCCCGCTCCCGAAGTGGAAGGCACCACAACACTCTCCCGTGGAGGCAATAGAAGAAGGTTGGGGGAGCACTACCAGGGCGGGACAGGGGAAATCAGATGTGCCGTCCCGCTGCCTGTGTGTGTGTGTGTGTGCGACGTTACAACAACCACAGGAAAAGCCACAGGGATGACAAAACACAAACCTGCCTGTTGCCAGGTGCTGTCCCTGGGGGGACGGGGATGCAGCACGCTGGTTTTTTGTTAGTCCTCTGCAAGTTTTATAGCAGAGGGGGAAACATGTACCTGGGGAAACTCATCCCCGTTCAATTCTGTACGCTCAAACTCAGTTCAGTGCAGACATCGAGGCTGCTGCGACTGCGATTTGAGTAGCAGTCAGTGCCTCCCCCATGGGGAGGTGGGAGCCACCGCATTCGGAGCCACCATTAAAATCGGCGGCAGCTTCAAACCCACCTTACTAACCCGGGACCAAGGCTTTAACGGGTGTCATTCTGGGTGGAATCGGTCAGAAACGGCAGGTTGCAATAGCGCCTGAGGAGCAGCGACACCGGAGGGGAGTGAGAGAAGGGAACAATTCACTAGCGCAAGCGCCAGGGCTTGGCTGTCGGTAACGCTACCAGCTCTCCACGAGCTCCAAACCTGACACGGCACCAGCCGGATCCTCGGCTGCCGTAAGCCTGAGTCAGTGGAGGTGACCGATTGATGCCATCTGTAGATCTGGCCACATAATTACTTTCCCCTCTGGCCTGCAAACCAGCAGCACAGCTACAAAATAAGGGGGGGGGGGGGGAATAATACAAGCAGTGGATTTCTTTTCTGTTCCTGCTCATCCCAGCACAGCACCCGAGCGCGCGCAGATCACGTCACTCGCTGATGCCGCCGTGGCCCGAGAGGTCCTGTGAGTCCAAACCCACCACGGAGCGGGGGAAACCCCTCCCGAGCCAACGGCGGCACAACCGTTTTCCCAGTTGACCCACTCTGGTTGTGCTGAAGACAGAGGGCACGGGGAGCGGGAACAGGAGAAGGAAGCGGCAGCAGCAACTGAAGTTTGTCCTTCTGCACGTTATTGTAACGGTGCCGCTTATTTAAATTAAGGGGTTTTACACCTCTTGGTCAGCACTACACGTTTGGTCATATTCCAAAATAACAGTGACTTTACAAATACGCTGCGTTGCTGGTTCTCGTGCTTACAGTTACTCCGATTTTGAAGGTCTTCTGCAAATCTCCAACTTCCAGAGGCACGGGAATTTCAGCGTCTTCAGTGACTTTCCGGCCTATTAAATTGCAAAGGAAGATCCTTAAAAATACAGCGCAGCTTTTCAGGAAGGCATCGATGAGTATCTTTAGAATTGTGATAATTTTTAATCTAAGCCATGATTTTCTAAGATAGGAAAATTATTTCGTATATTCGTATTCCGTGTATTCGTATATAATTACACGAATTATTTCTAGGATGAATAGAGCTGCCAGTAGAAAGGAATATTTCCAGTGTTGAGTAGGCTTTTGAGAGCGCTTCAGATCCATTCTGAGACGGCAGCCAGGACAGTGAGACACCCCAGCAGCTCCAAGACGGGGCTGCAGGATTCGGCGGGAGAAGGACTGGGCTCCGCACTTCCCTGAGATTGCAGGAACTTGATTGAAATTTACCAGCAGGGTCCCTCTGACACCGCAATTGCCGTAGTCATTTCTTTGTCTTTAAAATGCCATATAATTGCTAATGTAATTAGTGATGTATACAGAGGGGGCCCGTGCAATTACCAAGTCCTAAGATCAAGTAATTAATGTTCTGTCAACAAAACAGCAACTGTTTCATTAACAACTGTCTGGGCCTGAAAACAGATCAACTCGGAACGTTACCGACTTGGCTGAGTTTCCCAATAGCGCGGAATTCAAACCCAAAACGTGCCGCCTAGACCAAGTGCGCGCGGAAGGTGGGACCGCGGCATCCTCCGTGAGGCAGGGTTCACCGCTGCTTCCATGCTGGCGATTTTTTTCCCAGTTTTACAAATAATCTCAAGCACTGAACATTTGCAAAGGGTTTCAAGGACCGGGAAAGTTCTACTAAACATTGTGGGATTTTTATTTGTTTTCAGTAAGACCTATGATTTGGTTGTCCTTTGGATTTGCTTGGTATTTCCAAGCTTTTCTCTGCCACCATGACGCTGAACACCTACCTCGTCATGTAACGCAGGAGCTGGGTGTCCACCCCGCTTTTATTTTTCGTTGTCCTTCCTTTACAAAATAAATAGTTTCACATTTTAACAAAGATTTACCTTGTCTTTTTCCTTATACCTAGTTCTATTTCGACAGCTCCCGTCATGTAAAGTGTTAACCAAACCCATTTTTGTGTCTCTTGCTTACCTCCCTGTCCCAATGTTTATATCAAGAGGCCATTTTCAAGGGCGAATCCCAGACGTGGGAAGAGTGGAAGGAGCTGTGTTGGTCCTACGTGACTCCGGCCTGCGCTGTGTAACCCCGGGCACCATCTCCTGCGGGTTCCCTCTCCCCGGGTTTGCTTTGCAGAGAGGGATTCCAGGTCCTCCTCTCCCGGGACACCCCACAGACTGAAGCACCACGGTGCACATTGAACTTGCCGTGCAGGAGCGGCCGCCGGAGCCCAACGAGACGCTGCAGAGCAGGGGGTTTAGCTGTGTCACCCCGGACAAGCTCTGCACTTCCACAGCCTCCCAGCTCTCCCAGAAGATCACGCTTCCAGTGCTGTTACACCCTCCAGAAACCAGCTTAGACATCAGGCCTGTTCTCCCCACGTGCTTTTTTTGCCTGCACCGCGTATGGTTACCACAGCTGAATGATAAACAATAGCTGGGGTAGACCAGAATTAAGCAGCAGAAGCAAGAGGGATCAACAAGGATTTCCGGTGAGATTTGAAACACAAACAAGCATGAAGAACTCTTAAAAGTATACAATTTTTTCTCCCGCTCTGCGCGTGTCATTTTATTACAGGGTAATTAAAGAACACTTTAAAATTGTGATTAATAGGCTTTTTAGCTTCAGAGAAATCAAATCTTTGATGTCAGTTGCTTAAACATTCAGTTTACTTTGCCATTGAGGAATGCAAATAAATAAAGAATGGCAAGCATGGGCTTTTTTTCTTCCTTTCATTTTACTCAGGGAAAGCTTTCCAACAGTAACGTGGAGAAAAATGAGCTTCACGCAACAAACGAGCGACGCCCTCCCAGACTAAATGAAACCTTGTGCGGGGTGCGGCGGCCCCGCGGGAACGCCAGCGTGCCGACGTGCCGGCAGCGTGGCTGAGCAGGGTCCAGGCAGCGGTTGGACACACAACCGGCACACGAGGCACCGTACAGTTTGTACCCACGTGTGCCAAGTTTTGTCTCCACGAAATCTGGCCATACCCTTTACTTCCTTTTCTAGTACGCTCCATTCAGCAGCAACAGTCCTGATTTATTTTTTTTTTAATTATTATTTTTAAAGGGGGTGAGGGAAGCAGATGCTGATAATCCAGATGCTAAACCAGCACCAGGTAGCGTCAACGGTGCGTTCCCCGGGGACACGCAGCTTCCGTGGACTGAGGGAATGAGCTGCTCCCTTCTCCTTAGCAATCCCTGCAAATCTCAGGCACACAACGCCTGGTTTCCTGCTTACTTTGAGCCCCTGGTTGAAGTAACCCCTCTCAAGGGTGGTTGTTTTTATTTCACATAACTATTTTTAACCATAGCTAAATTCACACATGATGGAGAGTTGAGAAAGAAATCAGTTCTAACTGCCCTTATTTTCCCCTTCATTTATGACCTGGACTCCATAACCACCCAGCACAAACCCCAGCAGTCTGCACTGCGTGTCCTCTGCCGTAGGGATTATGGAGGTGCCCATTCCCATGATTGTACTGTCGCCCACTGGCAGCCCCCACGCCCAGTATTTGTTCTTAAGGAATAACCGTTACCTTTTCTGGGTTTCTCCTCTCTCCGCTGAGCCTTTCCCGTAATTACGGATCTGTGTGAAGAACTGACGTGGGCAGAGTCACGGAGCGTCTCCCGGCGTTCGGCCGGGCAGGGCGGCGCCGTGGGGTTCGCTCCCTCCCGGGCTGTTACGGAAATGGCTCTGCCAGAGACACGGGAGAATCGGTGAGACCTGAACGCCCTGAAGCATCACGCCCCGGGGTGACCTACCCAAAGCCCAGCAGAAGCCTGTGGCACCACCAGAGACTTGAACCAATGCCCTGGAAGGGACAAAGGTACTGTAGGGAAGGAGTAAAAAGTAAGACAACAGGTCTTAGAGTTTGAGTATATTAATCTATTAGCCCATATACAAGCACCAGTTTCTTAAAATATTTTTAAAGCATCATTGGCAATGATTTTCTTCATGGTTCTGCTCTACTCTTTGTGTGAACCCTGCCTGACACACTTTCTACCTTCCAAATATTTGTACCGCGTCACACCGATACGCAGAGTAAAGTTACGGATGTTTTTCACTCAGTCGCTCCTGGAAGAAAAAGGGAGGGGAGGGAGGGGACGGAGCGGGGGGGAAGAGGCAACTTTAATACTCTACAGTAGCACAAACCTCTTGGGCATAAAACATCGTTCAGGTAGACACATCTGGTGAAATGCATCACATCAAATTAGTATCAAGGGCATTGAGATTCTAAGACGACTGGCAGACAATTCCCCTTCTAATGTACTGCTTTTTAGATTGTTGAAGAAACTTGAATCCCAAATCTCCTGTGAAATGAGTGATACTAAACATGCCTGCTCAATACTGAAAGTGAAGATCAAAGACGCAGTGTCCAAATTGGCTTTGCAAACAAAGCAAGCCCAGCCATCCCCAAGAGGACGTGGTGCTAATTTTATCAGATCTCCTTGACTTCTTCCTCCCAACAGTTTGTCATTTAAGAAAAATAATAATGAGAATGCGTTTCTTTCTGTCAGAAGCCTTGTTGCAAGACAAACAAATTCATTCCCTTTTAAGTATGTGCTTTGCAAGTCACCTAATAGTCTTAATCTAGTTTAAATGAAAAATGGGAGTGTTTCACTCTCTGAAAGCTACCTGCATCTTAGTCCCCAAACCACACAAACACACACACACACACACACACTGCCATGAATATTTCAATACAACTCAGCCTTTCAGATCAATACGGCCAACTCTCAAGTTCTATTGATTTTTCAGAGGTTTGGCTCACAAGGGTGATAAAATATTTCTCAAGTTATGAAACCTGAGTTAAGGAGCTTTTGCTGACACTTCAGCATTTACTAGACACGTCTCTCTCCCCCTCAGTCCTGATTTATGACTAAGCAATAAGTCTTGGTAAGGTGGGCAATATCATCCCATAGGGCCCACTTAAGGTCAAAAAGAGAAGGCAGGATAATAGGACAGCCCTTAAGGTCCCTAAACTTCTGTTTTCTGAGGTAATCACTTATTCTTTTCCACATGCCCTCAAAGTCCTTATTCCAACATTCATTAGCCGGGGAGCGCAATTCCCTTTCGGTGTACCTCTGTAAGCTGTCAAAAAGAAAGGGACACCAAAGCAGACACCAAATAAAGCAACTCCCTGCTGAGGCAAGGAAGCTAATCCTCTCCATATGGAAAGGAAATATACTTAATTATGTATTTATGCATGTCATCGCAGGCTTATATCTTGTTTCGCTTTCATCCACGATGATCCAAACCTATTTAAATGTAAAGAGTAAACATTTCTGTTTTTACAATAACGTAAGCACGTGGTCGCTCCATGTTTCCCAACGTTTTCCTGCAGGACACGGCGATTTAGCAGAGTTGTTATTTGTACTGAGGCAGCACCTCGGGAAGCCAGTCGCGGACCATGACTGTGTTAAGGTGTTTATAATCACAAAACCCACAAGGCAATCACTGGGCCCAAGGAGTTTACAGCTGAGCCGAAGAAGCGTCTCGAGTTAGAACATGGAATCTGTGGATTTGGGTTCCAATATTCCAATTATCCCCCTCCCAAAATGGGCACCTCTGGGTTACAGAGAGTTATATTTTGGATCCAGTGGGTAGCGCAGCTGCGTTACGCTGCCAGCCCCGCCACGAGACCTGTTCCATGTGACGGGCTAATAACGCTCCCGGCTCCGTGCACCGCAGCTTCCCTTCGTCCCCTTGTAACTGTCCCATCCGCTTACCTTACAAATTCCTTGGCGTAAGGATCGGCTACGTCATGTCCAGGCAAAGACCATAGCTTAAGGAGAGCAGGATACACACAAGCAAGGAATCTTACAGTAGAATCTACCCAGGCAACATTAACATATTTTTAAAATAATAAATGCATCTCAAATATTGGAATATTGAAATGAAAAGCGCCGCCACTCTTGGGAGGTACTCGGAGGCGGAGGCAAAAAGCGGTTCTCACGCGTGGACACCGAGAGGAGAGCCAAGGCTTAATGGAGGTTCCCTGTTTGTTCTGAACCTCGTTAGTAGTTCTGCACCTCGTTAGTAGTTCTACACCTAACGCGGCTTCTAGCGCTGAAGCACCACAAGGCGTTTTTGTAGAAAGATGACTACTTATTATTCCTGGTGAACAGATAGCGGCATGAAGAAAAAACCGAGGTTAACTGCCTTGCCCCACAGAAGCCATCAAGTCCACGGCAGTTGTATTGATTCCCCATCGCCTTCGCCAGCTTTCCCTCCATTTTGTGTTAGCGCTTTTGTTTTCAGGAATTAGGATTCATCTTTCATCACTTGAAATTTAAAGACCTTTATCTCGGAATAAGCTCATTAAGCGGGACAAGTCCTACAGACTCCCATTACAGGCCGGTGCCATCCCTCTCCCGGGCCGCTCCACTACACGCAATAGGCAGGGCCCTTCCCGGCCCCGCAGGAAACGCCGTCTCGGGATTTCAGCAGGAATGGCAGAGCTGGGCGTGAAGGGCAATTAGCAGCACGCCGTTAACGCGCTGTGCCCACAGCCCAGCTGCCAGCACGGGGTGACACCACGGCGTGGCCGCGCTGGGGGGCTGAGGGCGAAGGACCAAAGGCCACCGCTGGCTCACCGCGCCAGCTGGCTCCAGCCGAGCCCCGACCCTCCAGCCTTCAGCTCTACTTTTCTTATTGCTTCCACCGTTCCAGGCCCGCTAGTAATTCCGAACACTTCCATTTGTCTACAGAACCCCTCTGGCCTCTCTTTCCTGAGGGGAAAGAATTTCATCTGCCCCAGACCGTCCTTGGTTACAAACACCGGGAAAAGCCGAGGAATCAGCACTCCGCTGTGTGTCTGAGTCCCGCAAACGGAGCAAACGCTTTGCTCCCTAGGACAAAGCGAGCCTATTTTTGAAGCCTTTCCAACGAAATGGAACAATGAAATGATCATCCATTTAATTTGGTTTTTTTCTCCCTCCTATTGATGCTCTGCACTAAGCTACTTCTTCCTCTGCAGCCGAACGATGGCACGATGGCCCGAAGGACTGTTCCACCACAGCCCCAAATCGCCTCCCGGGTCGCTGCGCTGCACTGAACACGTGCTCTTACTTCTGGTGCGCTGCCCCCAAGGCTCAGCATTTTGTATTTGTCTGCATTAAAAGTATATTCTCCGTTTACTGGCCTCAAGCAGACTCAAGCCCTTCTAAAGGCAGTAGAGCATTGCTGCCTCCTTGCTCAGTACATCCACTGCTTTCAGAAAAAATAAGCTAAAATACAGACAGTTCCCAGAAATACACAAGACAAGACTGGACAAACAAATTGTCAAGAGCACCTACATAACTTAAAATGCTAAAGCATGGAAGTACTTTTGAAACAGCATGCCCGAAAAGCCTGAATTCAGAAGTGCTAAACAAATAGTAGTTGTGATGCTTGACACTTTGAGAAAAGGAAAAAAAAAAATCCAGTTAATTATTTAGCTTAAGACACAGTTTAGTACCTGACTTCTGGCTTTATCCCTGAAATTATCAGCAAATCTTTTCTGAAATATCCTTTTTTTAGAAAGTAAATCAATATTGTACCAGATCCTAAGTTGGTTTTGGAAGTTCAGGAGCATAATCCGATATCTGTTTTTTTGTTTAAATTTATTTTTATTATTACTAATATTAGTCTTCTTTATCCAGCAGCATCAAGGAGCCTTGGGGAGTCTGAGAGCAGGGACACCTTGTGCCAGCTCCTGTACGTCACTGGCTGCCCCAGCCCCTCGTTTATCACAGGGAAGGGTTGAGAGGGACCATGAGTGCAAGGGAAGGAGACCTGGCCAGATCCGTTGGCCCAGTGGGCAAGAGGAGAGTGGAACCTCAGGAACATTTCCTGAGCTGCTGCCTGCAATTTAAAAAGGCAACACAAGGAACGCCGGCATTTTATTTTCCAACTGATTCCCACAGGATTTGTGTGCCTCGGTGAACACCCACTGATAGTTACGCTGCTCTGATCTATGCATGACCTCAAGAAAACACCTGAATGGCAGTTATAGACACCTGGAAAAGCTCATTTGAGAGAACTTCCCCTGGAGTAGCTTCCCCGAGGTGACAGAGCTTGGCATGGGAACCCGGCTCAACCAATTTCCATTTTTCCCCGCCGTGTGATGGTCTTTAAGACTTGCAGGAAGTAGAAGGCAAAAAGAAGGGCATTTCATTTTACTTCCTCAAACAAAACCTGGCTTTCAGCCCCCCGCCTGGCTAAGAGGATCCATCATTTCCCTCATCTGGACACACTTCCGACAGGTCCAGCAGCACAGCTCAATGAAACTACGAGCTGCTCTGCAGTTGCGTCCCAGTTTGCCACTTCAAAAACGCAGTGCAAGTACGCGCCGTCCAATCAAGACCCATTGCCTCCCACGGCAGCAATACCTTTGAAGAATCCTAAGTTAGTTAAAACTCACATCAAGAACCCACGTTGGCCATCTATAATCAAATTACACTTTTCAAGCTGTTCACTCCCCAAACCCCATAAAATGGTTTCTAATATTTTTCCCACAACTGGTGTTAAGCCGTAATTGCTTGCTGTATCTTTTTGCCCCTCTTGAATAATTGGTGTTAGATTTGCCACTTTATAGTCCTTGGGAATGTGACCTGTCATTATAAAGCTTCTAAAAATATCAGTTAACACTTCACAATTTTCTCTCCTTTATTTCCTTCTGCAGCAATGGATGTACCCTCCCCGGACCAGATACCTGATCTGCCTTTGAGCGTAAAACCTTTCAGCAATAATTTTTGCAGTCATTTACGCAGTAACACCTTTAACATGCCTGGGAATAGAAAGTCAGATCTTTAACTGATGTAAACCGGCATAGCTCCACTGATACTGGTAGTTACCTTAGTTTACGCCAGTTGGAAAGTTCACTAAGAATTTCTATACGTTTACCGCATTTAAAAGCTCAAACAAACGAATTTCTCGTTATTTAAAAGAAAAGACTTAACTTGAATACTTTATAGAAAATCAAACTCATGCGGTAAGAATAGCTGTTATTAAACAACGGATTTTCAGTCTAACTTGAGAATGCATTTCAGGACATCTCTAATGTAAGGTCCAGTTGAAACTATCAATGTGCTTAATTAGCTCCCTGAACCAGACCCTCAGTGCCTCATTTTCCAACAGGCCAAGACGGCCCAGTTCCATCGGCAGCTCTGTGGACTAGGGCGTGCAGAACGGAGGGGTTTGATGGGAAGGGAAGGGAAGGGAAGGGAAGGGCTCATATAGGATAGCCTATAGAAAGGGAGACAAGAGATTCGAATACAGAAAATTTTCAGAAAGCCAAGGTATTTCCTAGTGCAATCACAAACTTTTTTAGCCTTTTCCCTCACCTTCCCCTCAGCATTTTTGCCCAGATTTTCAGCAGCGGCTGGCACTCCCATTCCTGTCTCCAAAATCCCTGAACCACAGCCACTGCTGTTATTTATAGCGCTATAACACATCTAACCCCGTTGCTCTAGGTAGCGGCCTCTTTGCTGACTTATCCTCTGACATCCCAAGCCACAGGGTCCAACTAGAACATTTAGAAGCACGTTTCTTGAGCCAGGATGGCCCGAGCACTTTATAAAAAGAAGGATGTGTGCCCCAGCAGCCTCAGGCTTTGCACGTCCTTCCTCCCCAGCACAGCCCCAGGCGGCTCCAGCACAGCCTCGTCTCACAGTTCACGCGCAGATACCATCCCAGCGCTGCCGTACGATGAGCCCAGGTCTCGAGAGGAAGGAGGAAGGCGAGCGAGCTGCCCACATTCAGCATTGTTGCTAAAACTCCGCAGTAGGTTGACCCCATGGCCTTTTCCAACAATCTTTAATACCCAGTGTTACATGATTCCTAACGGCACTTTTTCGGCGCTGGACAGGGCAGAGGTCAAGGTCTGGAATGTCACCAGGGCTGCTACTTACCGAGTAAAGACAATTAGAGGATTGTCTAGACAACTGAGCTTTGTGCTGTGTGCGATAAGCGTGCAATCAGCTCTCTGAGGTGATATAAACAAGCTGCCTGGGCACCGAGTTTGGCTTTTCAGCCTCCTCCTTCCTCTTCTGGGGATCGCGGGTGTTCTTCCTCCCCGCCGCTCTTCTTCACAGCTCTCCCTCTCCGCAGCTCCGCCGTTGAAACAGGCCAGCTGCAGAACCCAGAAAATACTTAAGGCACCGAGACAAAGAGCTCTAGATCACTGTAATTCCCTAAGCTTAGGGTTTGGCCATTTCCCAGTATTTTATATAACGTTATTTATGCAAAATACAGAATCAGCAACAGAATAGATTAAGAACTAATCTTAAACTGACAGATGCACATATCTAAGAACTGCGGATTCAACCACGTAGAGAAAGGAACTGAAACTGCATTCCCAAAGTCCAGAAAAGCACATCAGGCCACCGAGTTATTACATTTAAAAAACCCGAACAAACCAAAACCGATCAGCAAACACGTTATTCCCTAGTATCCCAGGCTATTTGTCAAACCTAAAATAATCCAAAGATAATTTGGTTTAAATAAGTTTAAGATAACCCAAATTCCACCTATTACTTGCTGGAGGTAGGGAAAAAATATCGCCATGGTTTATTTTACTGCGAAATACTGACGGTGACATCTTACACTTCTGTTAACACCTCTAATTCCAATGATCTCAAAGTATTTTACTGTGGCCCTAGTTCACCAAACAATGTAATCACAGAATTAAAATCCCATTTACTCCAGGAGAATGTGCTCAAGTGCTTTGCTGAACTGGGGACTAAACTACTAAAATTTACATGCCTGTAAGGCAGAAATTATCTCTCCTGTTTCGCAGATGAGAAGAAAATGAGGCTCGCAGAGAAACTCACTTAGTCTCACACTTTGCGATTCTACGGACTTCCAAGTCAAACAGGGGGATGCACAAGAATCCAAAAACAACAGACCAGAGGCAGACCCTGTTTTACAGACTTTTATACTTTCATGCCTGTGCCGCAGAGAAAACACTTGCATGCACAGAAGAAAGAAGAGCACACGGGAGAGACGAGAGCATCAGCACTGAATATACGTGGTCTAGAAAAATTTTCCTCACTTGTTCTTTTCCCTGAAAACGGGCACCCAGTTCCAGTTTTAGAGCTGGCAAACTGGCACAAACTCAATGTGTTAAATGCAAATCTTGCCTCTGGGTTCACAGAAGGATTTCTGGAAATATGAGCCTTTTCAAGCTCTAGGGCCTGCAGGGAAACCCTTGTGGATGTCTGTCTTACCCAGAGCTGTTTTATAGGGCCTTCTCGAGCAGAACTTGCAGCGCACAACGCCCCGGGAATCCTTCCCCCACATTTCTAAGTGGGACTTTGGAAGAAACGTGTCTCTGGAGAATCCTCATTGTGTTTTACACTGAACCCACCCACGTGTAAAGGGAGGTGTTTTTCAGCCCCGTGCTGTGTAGATACAATCACTAAAGCTCACAGTTCACTCTCTCACTATCCATTCTCACCGCCTTGATTTAAAGAGCTCCCAATAACTTGGGACATAACAGCAAACTTCACACAGAGTGAACATTAAGTGACGGCAAATTCCCTCTTACATCACCCAAAGGCTGACTATATCCCAGTTAAGAGAATATCCAGGACGTGTTTTATTTACATTCCTCAAATAAGGCACTTGGGCTTTTGGGGTTTTGTGGGGCTTTTTTTTTTTAAACCAACTTTTGTCAGATGAGTTTGTCTGAAAATTTCTTGTAAAGCCCTGAACAAGTTCTGTTGAGCAAAGCCAGGTCTGCATTTACTATTCTCCAAGCTTCCAAGGCACCTTCTCGCACTATAATCGCACCGTGATAGAGCAATGATATAAAACTGAGGGAAATGAATCAAGGCTGTTAGTATCCCAACTATTAAATGTAAAACTTCTGTTTGTGAGCCTCAGAGGCTTCTTAAAGCGTAAGGAACGTCACCAGTCTGACCAGGCTAGGCACTGCGAGTTGTTTAAAGCTTGATTTAGCACAGTTTCTTTTTAGGTTCAGAGCCACTTAAGATAAAGTCCTGCCTCGCAATGAAGTTAGACGTTCTATTAAAATCAGGAAAGAATGGCTCAGTTGAAAAAACAGCTGTTGAAATATTCTTTGTTGTCTAGACCATTGATAGATTCAGGTCCAGAGGAGTCCAACAAATATTAATTAAAGGCTTGCTAAAGACCGAGGGGAATGTATATGTGGGAGAAGTTAATTTATCCTCCTTTCTGAAAAAAGCTAAATAAGTCAGTTCCAAGTTCTGGGTTTCCATTGGTACAGTGCTTCCAGTGCCACACTGCCTAGCAGTTGCTTCCAAGATTTTAATGAAGTGGTAACGTGAAAGAGATATATAAACTCCACTGTCCCCAGTAAAATTTCAAGATGTGGTGCTCAGCATGATTAAAATATTGTGTAGCTTCTTCTAGGCGCTTATCCACATGTTTCTGTGCCCAACTAAGTGTTGTTCTTCTGGTTAATAAGAACTCTAAATAAAAATATTGCTACCGTGGGGACTGTGAAATTTTCTTTCTTAGAAATTAAGAGGAACGGAAAAATTTACACATGCTCAATTTGATTCTTTTTAGTTTGCAAGAAGTGATTTATCTATAGAAATTTATCAGAAGGTAAAAAAGAGGAGAAAAGAATACTCTCTTTACTGGAGCTGGAACAGCTACACTTCTATCAGGCCCAAATGATCCTGGGAGTCAAAAGACCCAGTCAGAGATTGTCTTTTTTTTTCCTAAAATGCCGGATGCAATCTACTCCACGAGTAATTTCTATTGCATTATAAACAAACAACAAAAGACGGATGTTTGTACAGCCTTGTGCAGACTTGATAGCAACCAGCTACAGTAAGTGAAAACCTTCGCTTATAGTGCTACTTCTGTAATAGGCATTAAATCAACTTCCACTGGTCGCAGAAAGAGGGCCCTTCCTCCTTCCTTCAGATAATTTGACCCCCGGGGCATCAGAGCTCTCTCCTCTGCAGCTCTTGCCCATCAGTGCATCTTCTTTGCATCTCTTTTCCCCTTCAACTCATTCACACTCTCTTCTAAACTCAGCTGGAAGCATCTCTTTTCCCCTTTGCCCATGACTCTTAATTTCTCTCTCCCTTGGCAGTTATTTAACTCATTAACTGAATTAATTTTAACCCTAAAGCACTTTGGGTGAATAGATTTTATGAAAGATCTGATACAAAATAAAGTCTTGGGGGCCTTATGCCACTGTAGATGCACAAAGGAGCCTTAGTGTAACTGAGAATCAGACCCTTATTTCACAGATTCTACATGGAGTTTAATCTCAGTGCGACTCACAGGTTCCATTTAATGACAAAGTGGCTCTTTGATTGATAACGGTCCCATGCCTCCAACGCAGACTAAATAGCCAAGCATCCTAAACAGTGGAAAAATTATTCTTGGATCTCTATGAAACAAGACTCTCCATCATTTTCCCACACACGCGTCTTAGAAAAATTCCTTTTCATTTTAGAATGCTGTTTTATTAGGAAATACTAAGAGCAGAGTAGACTCCAACACGGTGGTTTTGCCTTTCGCTCTAAGAGGTGGCTGTTTGGCGGGGGAAAAAACCAAAAAGTCAACATCGAAATAACAGGGAAGTTGCCCTACAGAATGTTTATTTTGCTAGGTGCACCGATGGCTTTGAAAATCAGTTAAGTTTCTCTTTCAGGTCAATTAAACTTTTGTTCAGCAAAACTGCACTGGAGACAAGAGTCTAAGAACATGAGGTATTGATTGTAACTTGCTAGCACCCAAAAAGGGACATTTTCAGCTGGCTGTGCCTAAGTGGTTTCTGAGCCTACAATTTTCCACATAAATGCTCGGAAAAGGAGGAGGGGAACCTGCAGAGGCACCAGAAGTGTGTTCAGAACAACCAAAGGGAATTATGGCCCTTCAGCCCAGTTACACTCCATAGACTATCACACAGTTCCTGACTCACATCTTCATGGGATTCATATTATCTAAACTCAGATATATATACACATACATATATATATATTAAAAATTGCCTATAATTCTAAACCGATGATTTCTGTCCACCACTACTCTTCAGCACTGTGAAACTCATTACAACAAGATCATCCTTTATGGAACCAGACCATTTTCAACGCGGCACCGATTCCTGCAGCAGACTGCCCAGGTCTGTGACAAATCTCAGCTTTAAGGCGCATTTCTCCCGCAGTAAACCCCATCAAACAGCACGTGTCAGAGAACAACAGAATAAAAAGCAGCCCATAGAATCCCGTTCTGTTTCCCATCACTGCCACCAACTTGCTAAATAACCTTGCGCAAGTCGCTTGCCAAGTCTGCTTTTCTCCCCAACACTTTCTTGCTCAGACCATCGGCCTCTTGGGACGGGGACACTGCGTGAGTGTCCCCTACACCAGCTTAACGTTCCGATGTCTCCAAGCCTAAATACTATATTGCTACCGTAAACATACATACGAGCACAGGAAGAGATTGGGATAGACTTTCAGACATTAATAACAGTGAAAAAAAGGCCAAAAAGCTGGCTACTCTAAAAGTTGGTCACTGAAAGGAAAAGCATCTGTTTGGAGAGCCAGTGTGGCACACGAATGCCTCAGCCCATTTTTATCACAATATATTTATTCTGGTATATTTGAAAGTTTCATCAACTTCTTAGCAGGACCACTCTGCTGATGGGCTGAGGAAAAAGGGGAAAAAAAGGAGGTAGAAGGGAAAAAAAGGGAACCTGTCTGCAACTGCTGCGAGTTTCTCCATTACAGATACTCACAGACGATAATCACGGGCACTAAAGAACTTGCTCTGATCTTCTCAGAACAGATGACCTCGCAGCTCTTTCCTCATCTGTAATTTTTAGATTTCAGCTGATTTAAAAGCCCGCTAGGAAACAAAACACTCTTCATAGATCAGTGCCAAAGAGGAGCCCTTGTATCAGGGACACGTCTGTCTGTGTCTGATACACGGAGTAAATTGACCCCAAATACAGCCCTGGACTTGTTGGTCGTTTTCCCTCGGAGCAGTAAATAAGGAGCAGGGCTGCGAAGCTAAGCCAAACTAATTTGGCCAGTTATTATTTGACTGAAAGGTGATACTGAACGTTTAAATGGTTTATCCCCTTCTTGTTAGTGGCATCATTCAATCAGGACTACTAAGCCTCCAAGTGAACGGATCGCAACTACCGAGGGAATTCCTCACTCCAACCAGGAAATGTGGGGTTTGTTAGTTCAAACAGCATCTGTAGGAAGCTGGTAAACAACAGCTGAGATGATGAAAGATCACATCAACTCCTTGCTTTGAAGTAAAAGATATTAAAACCACGAGCGTACAAGTTCTTATTATAGCTTAGCCCCCCCCCGCACGCTGATCCCCAAGAACCTGGCATGGTTGTTCTTGCTGCATAACAAGCTGTATAATAAAAATCCATAAAAATATCAACAAGGCACTTGAAAGTGACATGCAAAAGCGACAGAGCCCTATTTCTGGTGATGCTGCCATTAAAGGCAATTTGTTACTTTATGCCTGGAATGAAATCAAACATTCTTCCAGGCCCGGAGTGACATTTTTAGTCTCAGAAACTTAAGATATGTTGTCACCTGGATGGGCATATTATGCGTACTTAGAAGCATAACCGTGAGCGTCATTTGTACCCAGAGCGTGCGGCAGGCGATTTGCAAACGAGCACAAGGACAAGGGGTCACATTTTAACAGCAGACTCCGAAGGCATTGAAGTGTGAATTCTCCCATTTGCAAAGTCAGGTAGATGTTTGTTGTTAATTACAAAAGTACAAAACCAAGTTAGATGCCTCTGCCCCTTGGCATATTAAAGGGCTGCGGGTTAAATGCCCACGATGCTTTTGAAAAAGCAGCGGGCACAGCTGCTTCTTGGAAGTTGTGTCCAGCTCCCCGAGCGCCTGACAGCCCTGAGAACCGGAGCGCACGCGTTCTGAGCGCCTGTGACTGTCAGCTTCTCCCAGCTTGGTCCGCTCCAACCGCAGAGAAAAATCCCTCCCTTACTCCTTACCCCACATCTGCTTTCTCCGTCTCTTCCCGTCCTCAAGAGGGGAATCTCCTCGTTTCTCCATCCCTCAAAAGTTGATATCGTGCTTCCACTTTCTTTCCTTGCCAGTTCTCTCTCCACCTTGCTTTTCCCTCTGAGCTAATTAATCCTAGCGTGTTTTTCACCCCTAACAAAAATGGCATCTACAGAATCCAGTCGAGAAGGCACTGGACTGGGACAGTAGAGACCGAGGCTTCAGTTCCGGGTCTCCGGTGGTCCTACAGGGCAGCCTTTCTCTCTCTAAGCCATTCCTGTACGAAATCAGGATAACAATTTACATCTCAATTTGCAAAATGCTTTGAGATCTCTACATGAAAAGAGCCAAACAGCAAGCATGAATAATAGATGAGAGCTACAGGACAAGAGATGGGTTTTATTCCTGGTCGTAACACGCTGACTGAAATGTTTTTATCTATGTAAATATTTTCCCACAATAAATTATTGTTAATAACAGTCTTTTCCCTTATTTTTTTAAAGCCTTGAGGTTTAAAAATTTAAAATTGCCTGGTCAGGAAGATCTCTAAAAACAGTAACCCTGACCATGTGGACTCTCTTTCCAGAGCCTCACACTTCCCCTCCCTCTCCTCTCCCTGCCTCCTCCTTCCCCAGAAAGGCACCCTAGATTATATATATATAAAATACAGAAGTATATATTTCCGTAACAATGTTTTTATATGTATTAGAGCAAAATAAGCGTATGCAGTCAAATTTAAACTAGTCATGTCCATATGTCAGAAGGTGCCTGAAAGGTGAAATACTCAGAGGTATTTTGCCATCTAATTTGTTTGATTAGGTGCCTTTCATGACATTTAAATATATTTATTTAGGATGCCGTACAGCTTACAGAGACTAACAAAGTGCTTTAGGGTACAGCAGATCCAGCTTCTGCAGAAAATAAACAAACATCTTAAGCCTTGACCCTACAATAAACCCTGCATCAGCAGCTTTATGTCTTCAGTATAGCTGTGTTTATGACTTTAAAATCTTAACTGCTGTTCCCAAATGAAGGAATGCTAAAGGATACGGATCCAAGCGTGAAACTACATCGCTGAGATGTCAAACCAGCATCTTTCAGAAGATGAAATCTTCATAGAGTCTTCGTAGCCCTTAAAAATGATGGTCAAACAATGGCAACCCGACCTCAGCGCTAGGTCCCATCCACCCCGGAATTCTTTGGGCAGCTGCCCTTTACAGGAACAGAGTCAGATCCAAAAGCAGCAGACGCTCCAGAGAATCCATACAGCCATCTAGGATCCTCATTCCTCCTGGTTTTCTCATTGAGTGATGACAAGCTGCAGAACCTTGAGTATAAAGCCCCAGGACAGATGGGATATGCAGCCAGACATCACCAGTCACCTTCACCTCTGTCACCTCCCTCTATGGAGGCTGTAAACTATGACATTCATGTGCCAAACGTCAGCATAAACAGGAGCCACAGACTGGCATCAGGTAATGGATGATTAATTACTGGTGATGGATGTACTCAGTGGCTTTCCCTCAGTTTCCACTTCTGGGCGGAAAACCGTATGCTTTCCTGGAGCAAACCAAGGGGCTGTGGCACCACCTGCCTTTTGCTACAGACAAAGCTGAGCACAAAGAGGTCCAGAATTTGCTCGTCTGGAGCACAAGTTCCAGGGGCTGGGCAGAAAACCGGGGCACGAGGAGGGCTGGACTGTGGATAGTCCTGGCCTAAGCACTGTTGTTAGTCTACAACATCATCTCTTTCTTTTTCCAGCACAAGCTGCTGGGTCTGATTCAATCAGTTTGAAACGCAGAATGTGAAAACAAATCTGTTCAGGTTCTTTCTCTCTGATTACAAGACTTAGCACCTTCGCAGAATGAGCACGGAGAGAAACACACGCTCTGTAAATGAATTAATTAGATCCCATGAAAGAAGATGTAGGTTTGGAGGAGTGTCTCACTGAGCAGTTTCCAAAGTAACAATTGGTGAAAAAAATTAAATCACATTCCCCAGTGCCCTAAATATGACAGATTACAACAACCAGGGTAGAGAGAAACACACGAGCGTTAGGACTGATACGCTGATCGTCATGAATGCACATCCATCTGAAATGGTTGTACAGTCAGCTGTCAGAACACACTGTTCTTTCACTTACCCCCTCCCCTGCTCTAAAGGTATCTGCCTGCATTATGGGGCTACAAGTAATGCAATAAAAAAAAAAATTCAAGTTTCATTTGACTCTTGTTGCGCTGTACACCAGAGCTGCATGCTTTACAAGTCTACCAGAGTGAAATAAAAAGTAAGACTTCCTGTATGTCTGCTCCACTTCTCAGATTATGAGGCAAAGAAAAAAAAAATAAATAAAAAAAAAAAATCAGTAATTGCTTTACATATAAATGTGAAAACAATTTTAGAACTCCCTGGTCCTGTATCAACATGCATGTATCTGTTCCCAGCTCTGAACTGCACATTATCATAACACATAGGGGCAACGATAAAGGAAAGGGTTATACTCCACAGTTCTGTGTTAACCTGTTTATATCCACGCATTTGCAGAATGACTTTTTTTCCCCCTTGAGGTGTACATGGGGATGCTGAGGGCTCTACAGCTTGTTTTATTTTGCAAGGTGCAGCAAAGTAAAAATTAGGACCATCTCCTCTAGCCCTGATCCCCTCCAAAGTCACAGAAAGAGGAAAATGCTCAGATATGTGTATTTCATTGAATCAATCACAATGAAAGCCAAATTCTAGGTGGCTGACATAAAGACAGACTTGCACCGAAATAACTGAATGGGTTTAAAACCCATTCAATTGTATTGTTATTTCAGTGCTAATCTATCCACATAAAGCAGCCCTGTATTCTACTACTTCCATCAACAACAGAACATACACTCCACCAAGAAAAAAGAAAATCAATACTATGCAATTAAAAATATTTCTTTTAAGTAGCAGTAACCTGTCTTTTCTGTCGGTCAAGACAGCCACAAGCTTGTATAGTACATACATAACAAAAATAAACCCGGGTGGACGTTCTCCTCAAGCATTCATAAGGAAACCCTAGGGAGCCAAGTGCCACTTGAGGGAGAAACAAAGCACTTACCTCAGTGTAATGCATTGCCAGAAACCATTTAAAAATAACCCAAAAACCAACCATCAAAACAAGCCCCCAACCAGCAACGCAGAGCACTACACCTCTTTGCCCTGCCTGCTGCATATGGCCCCGTGCTAACTCCAGTTATAGCTACGTAGCAGTGGTGAAAGCTCTTTGAAAGAGGATTGAAATTCAACAGTCATATTAATTAATACGTTGACTAGCGAGTACGTGCGCTGCCAACAGAGCGGGTTTGATGGTTACTACGTAAGGGAGTCCTTGCAGCCAGACCTTGCGCAAACCCACTGTTACTTAGGGGGATGTAGAGGTCCCTGCATGAGCCCAGGAGCCTGTAGAATTTGGTTTTGGATTTTAAGGCCAGCAAGTACCATCAGATCATTTAGCCCACTCTGCTGCATAGCACAGGCTGCAGAATTTCACCAACCGCCCTTGCACTGAGCTCACCAACTCTTGCTTCATTCACATACATTTTCCAAAAAGGCACTGGGGTCAGACTGCGGAGAGGAGGAATGATGGAGATTCCATCACACTCTTTGTCCCACTGGTCAAGGGCTAAGTTTAAACAGTGGACAATCTAAACTTCAGCCAAAATGACGACAAATTAATTGTGTAAAAGAACAGAATTTTATTGCAATCTGCTCTCTATGCCCCTAAAATATTTCAAAGAAACATTTTTCTGAGCCAACTATGCTTTTTCAGGTTGAAAGAAGTGAAGAATTAGAAAGCAGAACATGGGAGATCACAACAAAACCTTATATATTTATATTTGTAATAAGCTGCAGTTTGATATTCTCCTGTTCTTTTGCACTGTGCTTCCATTTCTAAAGTCAATCCATCTCGGATCCCAGCACGTGAGACCAGCAGCCCATTCAATCTGTCCTCCTGTCTCTGGATGTGGCTTGTCACACGTACTGAGAAGGAATTTTCAATACAATCACTAATATTTGCACACACTGTAGAGCGATTGTCTTCCCCAAATCTTTATCCCTTCTCATCCTCCTCTCATTCTTTAACTCTTCTACTCATCAGGTCACATCTAAAAGTAAAAAAATACCCAGTGACTAACTGAAGTACCTGATCCAAAGATGGAGACAGACTTCCCTGAAGGTGCCGTATATCTGTAGTTCTGTGAAGTTGCTAGTACGGGATTTAACAAACATTTTTTGCATAAAGATCTGAACAGCCATATACTAAAAGCCCTAGTTTTGAGGAGCTCAGAAACCGTACAAAATGAAGAGAGTATTTTATTCCTAAGGAGAGAGTGGAAGATCAACAGGCAAACTAAGCTGGACTTGAACTCGAAACATCATAGACTGCTCGGGTGCCAAAGGAGACGGTCTGAACACTGTCCAGAATACTTAAGGCTCTGATTTAGTGCCCAATGAAATCAATTATTGATTTCAGCAGGAGCTGGAAGATGTCTTATGGGAGTTGCGCAAAGGGACACAGGAAGTTTATGGCAGAGCTGAGAACCAAGCCAGATCTCCAGACTTTCCATTTAACCATATGTCCATCTGTCCTTTTAAATTCTTCTGTATTCTTTTTAAAAGCAATTCCCCCCCACCTCTGCCCCCTACACTCTGCTAGGAAGAAGTAGATGGCACTTTAACTCTCCTAGCTGCGCTCTGTCAGCTCTCACTGCCACTTGGGATGTGCTGTCGCTTCCATGGAAACAGAATCATGAATCTTTTTCCCAGGAAATGCCTCCAAACTGCCTTCATTTTGTTTTGTTGTTGTTTCTAGGCAAGTCTGCATACGCATGTGCATGCTGAGGCTGTAGGACTTTTGCTGCTATTTAATGTAGAAACAACCCTTTGGAAAGCAAATTAGGTGCAACGTTAATATAAGTGTAGGATACTCTCTCTTTTTTCAAAGGATTTCCCCTCTTCTGCCTGGGACTTCTTTGCCAACATCGGTCTTACAGTTCGGATGGCACGTGGGTATTAAAATATTCACCGGTTTATCTGCATCTGTCATGGTCAAGGTAAGACAGTTCTGTTGCAGTGAAAGAGAAGGGGAATCTCTACCACAGCCGGTCCGGTTACAACTGTGCACTTCACTCGGAACCCTCACATTAACATGGCACGAGCTTTCCAGCGCCTTGGCCAACGCTGGGGATTGGACTGGAACAGAAGGTTTGACAGTCTACAGCCTTGGGCTGCCAAGCCGGATCCTAGCACTCCGAGTTGGGAAAGATCAGCGTCACATACTGAATCAAGCCTAGAAGAGGCGATATCATGCAGACTGACAGTGATTTACAGCCAGGCAGGTCCTCTTATACCCAATGAGAAATTTAAGAGGAGAGAAGTCCATAGGAAAGCCTGCAGAGCATATCGAGTCACACCGTGGTAGAGATAACGATCAGCTTTACCCATCCACTACAGGTCTCTCTCCATCAACACCGCTATGCAAAGCTGCCAGCTCCGAGCCATGATTTACCTACGCGTTTATAGGGCAGCAACCTGAAACAGAGGATGGGACTACGGGAACCTTGAACTTGGCTCCCCAGGAGTCCACCGCAGAATAAGCCGGACACCACACACCACCATCGCTTGTATGTGGTCACCTTACCTTCTGCCTCCTCTGCTGGTTCTCTCATGATTTACTCTGTACAAGAGAGAACTAGACACGTATTTTAATGTACACCCATAGTTATTACTATAACAGACAAATTTTTATATGTCAAAAATGCAGGTTCAACTAAAACCTGTCACAGATTTCTCAAACTTTGGTTTCAGGCAAAATACTTAAAAATCCTCCTTAGAAGTTAATATATTTTGAGTTTTCATATTGAAATTATATTTTGTTACTCTATTTACTTCAGTTTAACTTCTAGAACACATAAAATGCAAAATAAAAATGATTTCATTTTAGCCAAATAGCCTAAAATAAAAATTGCCAAATTTTTTTTGCCTTTTCAGAAAACAAAGCATCCACTCCAAGTCAAGAGGGTTTTTTTTTTTAGTTTTGCATTTCCGCCAGTCCACTGGCATCTTTCACTTTCTCCCTAAAAGATCATTTCTTCAGAAAACTTTTAGCTGGGACCAAGTCATAACAAACAACTCTAATTCAAGGGCTTTGGCTTGATTTCCCTCTGCTATTCAACGTGAGAGAAGAGACAAGAATAAAAACTTTTCATTTACCACTAAGGTGCAGAGAAAAAAAACTGGTTTGAAGGGGCTGAAGAATTGAAGTAGGAGACACGGGGCCCTTGACCTCTGGGTCACACGTCTGAATGCAGCCCAGCAGGTGAAAGAAAAAGCTGCCACCAGGTGATGACTGGTCACAGGGTCGCTGTGAGCTCCGCCCTACATCCCAGTGAGCTCTGCCATACATCCCGGTGAGCTCCGCCATACACCCCAGTGTGCTCCGCCATACACCCCAGTGTGCTCCGCCATACACCCCAGTGAGCTCTGCCCTACATCCCAGTGAGCTCTGCCATACATCCCGGTGTGCTCTGCCATACACCCCAGTGAGCTCCGCCATACACCCCAGTGAGCTCTGCCATACATCCCGGTGTGCTCTGCCATACACCCCAGTGAGCTCCGCCATACACCCCAGTGAGCTCTGCCATACATCCCGGTGTGCTCTGCCATACACCCCAGTGAGCTCCGCCATACACCCCAGTGAGCTCTGCCATACATCCCGGTGTGCTCTGCCATACATCCCGGTGTGCTCTGCCATACACCCCAGTGAGCTCCGCCATACACCCCAGTGAGCTCCGCCATACACCCCAGTGAGCTCTGCCATACATCCCGGTGTGCTCTGCCATACACCCCAGTGAGCTCCGCCATACACCCCAGTGAGCTCTGCCATACATCCCGGTGTGCTCTGCCATACACCCCAGTGAGCTCCGCCATACACCCCAGTGAGCTCTGCCATACATCCCGGTGTGCTCTGCCATACACCCCAGTGAGCTCCGCCATACACCCCAGTGAGCTCTGCCATACATCCCGGTGTGCTCTGCCATACACCCCAGTGAGCTCCGCCATACACCCCAGTGAGCTCTGCCATACATCCCAGTGAGCTCTGCCATACATCCCGGTGTGCTCTGCCATACACCCCAGTGAGCTCCGCCATACACCCCAGTGAGCTCTGCCATACATCCCGGTGTGCTCTGCCATACATCCCGGTGTGCTCTGCCATACACCCCAGTGAGCTCCGCCATACACCCCAGCGTGCTCCGCCATACATCCCAGTGGTGCACAAACGCCCCAACCCACACTTGATAGCCACAGGGGTGATTTTCAGAGAGTTTACACACCGATTCAGGGGAGCAAACCCACTAGGAAGGCTTCTCCTTTTGGGAAAGAAGGCAGAGCAGCAGAGGATGTCTCTCTAGTAAACGACAGCCATTAGAAGCCTTTGAAAAGGTGATATTTAATGAGGACCATTGTAGAGAAAGGCAATATTTTGGTGGCAGTTACACCAAACTGACTCAAGGCATTGGGATAACTCTGCAAGAGACTCTCAGTGAGGGCTGGGACACTCATCCCCCGTATATCTCATGTATGACCTGAGTAATAATCCCCTCCGGCCTTCTACTGTTCACCTTTCCACCTATCTAAAGTTAACTCTGGGGGGTACACACGGAATGTAATTTTCCAAGAACGTGAGGCACTTGAACGTAAGAAGCGCTCCTATTACAGGCATCACCCAGAGCTTCCAAGTTCTTTCTAAAAACGGGCCTTAGCACATGCCTTTAGCAGAATTTCAAAATTCAGCGTGATACAAGCACTCACGACAGCAGACTCCTGGTCCTAAACAATTACACAGCATTTGCAGCCAGTCCTCAGAGAAAAGAGAAACCAGCGTAACAACAGTAGCGACCGAGGTAACACACCTTCCTGGTTAGTTTACGAAGCCAACTCAAACATGACAAGGGTGAAGCTGGTCAAGACGGTAAAGCCGTGTGTAACAGGGGCAGAGAAACTTTGCTCTGTCATGTCCTTGTACCAACTTGCAATGTACAACAAATGATTTTGGCTGCAAAGGAGAATTCTCCCACTGTTATATCTGCAATGCTAGTGCAATCCACAGAAACCGTGTTGGTTTCATGTATCATAACAGCCTGAGGGAAACTTTACTCTTTTTTTTTTATTTTATTTTATTTCATTCCTATCTCTTCCTATTTTTCCTCCATCCTGCAAACAATTAATTATAAAGCTACACCTAAATTATAAATTACCAACTTTGGGGGGAAAAAAATTTACTTAAAATTCTGAAAGGCTGATATGTCATGATGGGAGAGAAGCAGCTGTTTTGGAAATGTTGCCTTTTTCTTTGTTCCGAATGCTATTTAAACATTGGCAGGGGGCCTCATTAAAGATGAATCGATGAATTAGTAAGTAGTGTTGTAGCCAGAAGAGACAGCATGTGCTCCTGTGGTGAAAACAGATTTACACAAAAGAAAGGAAGGGGGGGGAGAAAATACCCCGTCTCAATGTGTAACAAAGTCAGTGTTTTACAATATTCTATCAGAGCCGCACCAATCCCAGGCAGGATCCATCAGAATTTCCAATATAAATTCATATTTGGGGATAGAAGTTGGAACTGGATGCAAAGTTTCCTCTGGGCTAAAATGTAATAGACAAGTTTTGAACCCTAGGGCATCTTAGTTACCAAAATGTTATGAAGTGTGAAATAATAATAATTAGGAATATAACATGGGAATCACAAAACACGAAGATGTAATCCAGCTGAAAAAGCAAAGAGAGATATCAGATCAACCATCACAACTGATGTATGCATGCATTAATATGTTAATAGCACCTTACTTTTGGCAGCAGACTTCAATGGAAGTCTCAGAAAAAAGGATCAGCTTTAGCCATGGAACTGCAGGGGGGTTTCACATCGTCCAAGATGACGAGGGTATAAATATCAAGGGACAGACCAAAAGTGGAACTGCTTATCTGACTCTGAAATACAAAGAAGTCAGTGAAGACAAAAGACCTGTCACAGCTCCTGCCCTCAGCATGATACTTACTCTTTTGGCCTTTATCTCTTGCTCCAGCACCAGGAGATGCAAAATAGGAGCAAGGTAGCAGCTCCCACCGTGGCGATGAGAACGGCGCGTCCCACCACATGACGGAACACACCTTTCACATAATCTATTCACAGGCAAGTGCCCACCACCTGATCCCGAGCGTACCATCAGGCAACTGGACATCAACCTTCTCAGATGCCACCAGATGCCTTGTTATCAACTGAACAGAAAGCTGGGAGCAGGACTGCGACTCTGATCTTAACAACAGGGACCACATCTAAGCACCCTGGAGTTTTTTTGCAAAACTCCCAAGACGACTTCTGAGGAACATCTTAAAGAAAAAAACTTGCTACTCTCTCCCATGCAGACCTCCTAGTGGGAGGGGTCACAAGTATTTTGCCAATCAAACCCAAACCACCACAATTCAAAAGTTACTAGAAGTTGGGTTTGTATTTTAAGCAAATGGAAGAGGTGGCACTTGCGCAGACCTACACACTACATATCCCAATCCCGTGTTACTCCATGATACTTTATTTCACCTCTGCCTAACAAATAGAAGCATGAAAGTTTAGCTGGTGTTCTTAGCACACTATAGAAGGATGAATGAGAAATAATCCCTTATTATCACCTGTGAGCTCTTACTAATTATTCTCCCTTTGTGCTAGGCACTACACAGGCATAGGTTAAATTAAACATGTACACAGCCCAGAGAATATTTTGAATAACTTAGCAAAAAAAAAAAAACCACAGAGCAATATAATTGCTAAGTTCTGAAAATGGAGAAATGAGGCACCAAGTGGTTTTGTGATATACTCAAGGTCACCCTGGAAATCTCTAGCAAAGCCACAGGCTGAATCCAGAGCTCTCACCCTCAATACCTTTTCATCTATGACCTGTCCTGCAAATCACAAAATGAAGGAACGTAAGCAACTACCAAGTAAACATAAGATTTCTGAGTGACTCCAGTGGGTTTTTAACTCATATAGAAAATATATATATATTGCTCCAGCTTCCGAGACTCCAATTCATTTCAGATCTATCACTATTAATAAACCTCAAGAAGAGTCCTAAAAACTTGCAAGACATTAGCTGCTCTTTTACAGTTACCAGAGGACCATTTATCCTACTGTGTTAAGTGTAAAGAGTCGCAATTTTCAACTACTCTAAGTTTTTATCTACATCAAAGATTTGGAGCAAACAAAAATTAGTGTAATTTGTGTCTTGATTGCTACAAGGCTGGGCTTCCTCTGTTGTTTTGCCATTTTAAATCATTTACTGGTTCAGATCCGGTTCAAAACACTTCGCCTCTGATATATTTTGCTTTTCTTGGAAGAAAAAACCGAACCCCTTGATTCTGAACACTGCCTAAATTCCTGACCTTCACACAGAAGAGACCGAGACACAGAGCAGTTAAGTGACTTCGTGTTGGCACATGAGTATCCCGAGCCAGAACTAGGACTTGAACAGAGAATGCCCAAATGCCGACAACTGAGACCTTTCCACTACCTCCTCCTGCTGCTCACTCAGAATTCCACAACAGAGGAACACGCGTGGTTTTTCACCCGAATTCTATCTCCCTCCTGTACAGAGACACCATAAGAGAAATACATCGGATAACAGAAAGTTCCTTACAAAAGAGTCAGCCCTGCTCTCACAGGCTCAGGTGACAACAGCCAGCAGCCTGCGCTAAAGGTGGAGAGCGAACAGTTTGATTCCCTTTTTAAACCAACTTCTGAGATCGTCATGTCATTTGAAGTTTGTTATTAGGGATATTAAGAACAGATTTTTTTTTAATTAACTTTATGTCCCCTGACTCCTCCCCAACTGCTTCATGTACATTATTATTCACGTTGACTCCCTGTGACCGTGACCCAGATTCTCGCCAACACAGAGATTTGATCAGGCAGAACTGAGACCATCGAGAAGGAAGACACGACCCCCTGACTCACATCAGGCAGCCACACCAGACCGAACTTGATGGCTTAAGTTAGAGCAACCCAGAGGATACTCCAACATGCACAATAATCAGTCTGATTGGACCCAACAGCACATGAAAATTAGGGGCCACCAGATTTTCTGTCTACCTTATAACGTACCCCTGCATAGGAACGCATTAATTTAGAACCTCCCTCCATGAATAATTGGCACTGACAGGTGAAGTCCCATCACTTTGCACCATTTGGGCACAGGAAAATGGTAAACTATGGGAAAGCTTTAGTCCATTTGCTTCTATAGTAAATGGTATTTTATTCCTTAAAAATCAAATTAATTACTTGCAAAATAAAATGCCACTTAGCATAAATAAAGGGAATGACATTTGGCCCATAAATTACACTCTTATTTAAATGAACTACTAAAAAAGTTAGGCACGGGGAAAATTCTCCATCAGATTGTTTTCTAGCTCAGACGAAGAACCACTAAGAGAAATGCCACAGGTAAGATGAAATCTGAATTATTCTAATTATTTAAATCAAGGGCATCAAAATGCTGAAAAAAAGGCTGAGAGAGAGGAGCTAGGGAGAGCAATATAAACTGAATAAAATGGATAGAGAAATTATTTGGTATTTAATGCCAAAGATATTTTAGGGTTACAGCCCAGAAATAGTTAACAAATTCTTGCTGCGGAACATGTCTTAAAAATAAATAAATAAATAAATAAATCTTTGCTCGCTATTCTTCTAAACCGACATGGCTTCCATTCAAAATGTTTGTTTCATATCATTGCTGTTCTTCTGGCTTTGCTGTACTTTCTCTAGGTAGGGTCATAAAAAAAATATTGTACCTTAAAAAAAAATGTACTTGAATCTATTGATTTCTGCTGTACTAAAGCCCCTGACATTCTGGCGCGATGAAGATATTGCTCTGGACCCTGTGTGCCTCCTCATACTTCTCCTCTGCTTATGAGGGTCTCTAAGGATGGTATTAAAGATATTGTAGTTCCCACTTTCCGACTCTGGGATATCAGCGAGATTCTCCTGTGTAAAGAATAATTATCAGCACTGCTGTTACCTCTAGTAAGTGTGTAATTACATGCTCTGTTTTGTGGGCTGTAGGCTGTGCAATTTTAAATTATACAGTAATGACAAATTCTCTCTTTTTCACCACCTTCTTCCAAATAATAATAATAATCATCATCAACATCATAATGAAAGAAACAAAACCTCCTTCTCATGTTAGGATTAGCAGTTTGCATTTGATTGTGGGTTTATTTTTTCTTTCAGACCGAAAGGAGCTATGAGATCTAAAATTTCTGCTGAAAAATAGAAGAAGAAAGCTAATAGAGGGAGAAAGGGAATGAATAAAAGCACAGAGAGGGTGAATATAGAAGAAGCCTTAACAGAGAGCGAGCGAGCATGCAGGCATGGAAGAATATTTGATTCCATTCATCAACAGAATTTGCCCTGCTTTTATTGGAAAGTCTGGTCAATAACAGCAGCACAATGCACACTGGAATCCTTTCCCAAAAAATGGAAAGTATCTCTTCACAAGCCCCAAATTGAGATTTCTCCACAGAAGGAAATCAGCACTCAGTGAAGGAAATTAGCCTGACCATGATAAACAACGTGTAGTGCAAAGTGCGTGCAATCAGTTCAAGAGATCAGATGTCAGAGTGCTCCCTTGTCTGTCCCCTGATCATCACACCAATTAGCGATTAAATATTAAAACAAGACCACTATGTATGTGCAGAGGTTGCTAGAAGCTATTATAAGTATGCTTCTATGCCCACACAAAGACAGAAGACACACTCATTGCTATACTGAGGCCGTTCAGAAAACAAGGAATAAAACCAAAATTCATTTGCAGCACTGCAAAAGCAACATTTACCTGTGCAAGAGGGAGAACCTTTTCTTCATGAACCGAGAAGCAGATCTTCAGCTAGTTTATTTGTCTTCAAGAGATTTAAAACAGTTTATACTTCCTGAAAATTTGGTCCATCACTCTATTTTTATTCTTCTGCTCCTACTAAGGTTTACATATATTCTTGTCCCATTTAGGGGAAGTTTTATAGTGATTACTGGGGAGAAACCCAAAAGTCACCTATGTAAATACACCTCTAAAACCTGCAAGATTTTAATTAGATCATTTCCATGGGTTATTTCAGGTGTGGGGCTTGCAGGGAATCCTGCGGAATTCAATGGTTTGGATACAATCCTCAATGAAATTCTCTAGGAATGTCACAAAATCACAGAATGGTTTAGGTTGGAAGGTACCTTAAAGATCATCTTGCTCCAACCCCCCTGCCATGGGCAAGGAAACTTCCCACTAGACCAGGTTGCTCCAAGCCCCACAGGAAAATTCATTATTTACTATTTGGGCTTCTTTTTGTTTATTTCCAACAGCAGGATGCTATTGTAACTCCCCATATCACAAGATGGAATCACATCTGACTGCATGAACTGTTGAATTTACAGTACCGTTCCCAAGTAAATGTTCACATGAGGAAAACACGTAGGGTCAGGTCCTAAGAGCATACAGCTGTTTCAGCAGCATTCTATCAGGCTAGGCTCTGCTAAAATGGGAATCAATGGGTTAATAATTTGAAATTTGGGCTTGGAAGCTACTGAATGCACTTTGGAAATGGAAACTGGTAGTATTCTTTGCAGAACAATTATAGGAGCCTATCTGGAACCCCAGGTCTGTGTTTCACTACTCAAGCAGTCAATAACACTAGAGGGACGAAAACAACTTGGGCTTTACTTCAACTCCATCCCTAACGTCCTGCTAGGAATTAATTCTTCCACTGCAGTAGTATTCTGAGGCTCTGATTAGGTAACATCACGTCAGGGCACATGAAATAAACATATGGCAAGAAAGATGAATGAAATACAGAGGGGGAAAATAACTTTCCCTGAGTCATGAGGAAATTGGTTATAGAATCAAACCTGGAATTCAAGATTCCCGGCTCCTGGCCAAGTGGTCTATTGACTGGATTAACCAAGCTATCACAGGTTTTCCAGCACCCAATGGGAGGACAATCCTGCCTGGAAACTGGTACAGCCAAAGGCATTTGGTTGTTAGAAGATATAGGTAGCTTTTAGAGCTGTTCCATGTCATCTCTGAGGCAAAAAGAGTAAGTTGAACAGAAGCAGTCCATTCATTGTCTTTTTGATCAATTTGTGACTAGTTCCTACTTCTCCAAGTTCTAATTTAAGCATACCAAGCGTATCATCAATACAAAACTTACCAGCTACACTTGAGGGGACAAGCTGAATCCCATTGCCATAAGGCATTCATAAGGCATGTTTAACTTTTATTTAAGTGTGTATCGAGAACGAGACATTGCAGGTCACACATCTACTGGTGTGTAGGTGAGAAGACCTGAATGCAAGTTATGACATGACTAACTTCCTTCACAACTTATTCTCCCCAGAAGTGAAGTTTCTGCCTAATAAACCAGCTTATTAAAAGACTTTCTTTCAAAGACATTGCAACTCATTAAAAAAAAATATCTTTCTTCTCATGTGCTATGGCATTTTTTGAGACAAAGACAACATCTCGCAGCCAAAAGAAAAAATGATTCTGCTGCTAAAATATATGGCGGTGCTCAACTCATTGTGATTCAGCACTGGAAGGGCTACCATTCTAATATCTCCACATGAGAGATGTTCCCATAAGTTCAAACACACGCACACTGCAAATGCTTTGTTACGTATGGTAACGCGTAGGTAGGAGACAGACTGAGCAGGCGCATCTCTTCAGGGCGGTTGAAATCCCTTTGGCAATCAGATTGCCGTTGACTGGGAGATCTTGAAAGACGCTGAGCATGGTGGCCCCATTCCAGATCAGCAACTTACGTCTAAGCCCCAGTAACCTCAGTGTGGTAGGAGTATTTTCAGTGAGCAGGTGAAAAAAAATATTTTCTTTTCATTATATTTTTGTCTGTACGGAAAGTAGTGGAAAATAATTTCCTTTTACACTATTTCACATCCAGCCTGTAGGATTTAATACAGGGCTCCAGAAGGTTTCAACTAGCACTAAGAGATCTCTTTCTCGTCCTCAGTTTTGTAGCTCTTTTAGTCATTGTGTCAGAATGCTACTGACATGGAAGGCAAAGAGGGCAGCTTGGAATCAACTCCCACTGGAAGTCAGTGAGATTTGGGAACGAACTTGCCTTGGAAAAAAACCTCTCTGTTAACATCTGTGGGACTAGTTAGATGCTTATGTGTGTTACTGGATCGGACTCAAAAGACAAGAATCAAGCCCTAAAAGAACAAGGGGAGGGATTTGCACGACTGGGACATGAAAAATAGGAATTAAGTCAAGCATGCAAAATTGTCATTAAAATTTACCAGGCCAGGGACTAAATATACGTCTCTCCCTTACAAAGCCTACTGGAGAAAGTCCTATAAAAATTAATAGGCACAGAGTCAATAGCAGTCTATAGGAATAAAACAGGGTGCCACGGAAATTACTCCAAAATCTACAAAGAAAGGTTTAAAATACAGTGGGTTTTTTTAAAGGCTCGTATTTTAAATTCTGCAATAGAAATAAAAGCCTAAGAAAAGTCTAGAAGAGTAAATAATTTACAATGAAATGTCATGAAGATACAGGGGAAAAATTCTATTGTACTTGCCTTGAAAAAAAAAAATCACTTGCCAGTAGAATTTTACTCCTGAGTTACATCGGATGGATCTGAATGGTATTCCACTCTTCTTGATAAAACTTAGAGAAAATTCACTTAAATGTCATCTTTAAGCTATTAGCGTTATCTTGCTTATTCCGTTCTGTGATACAGGAGAAATTCTGCACACATTTAAGAGCAGGCACTTCAGACCCAGGAAAAAGCTAATGCTTCATAAATTAGGGAATGAGACTGTGAGGCAAATGGCCGAGATGCTCACCGAGCCGACAGGAAGCCTTAGTTCACGGCCACAGCCTGCCGTGACCCCTATCGCTGAATTACAGAGGTGTTGTGGAGAAAAACACAGTGAAGACTCAGTCATTTGGTTTAGAGATGACCATAGGGAGGGATTAAATTTGGCAAGAAAACAGAATCAGCTGCATAAATTAAACTGATTCATAAACAAGCAATACTTTTATCTCTTCAAGCTAAAAGAAAGTCAAACTTTAAATTTCAGGGCATAACCTGACTACCCCTGGACAGTTGATATTTAGAACTTGATGTGAAAACCAGTATTGCATCTATCCACAGCCCCACTGAAACACGGCCCAAGCTATCTGAAGACAGAAACACTGCGATGGTATCTTTTATTGTCCCGTACGCTGCTTTGTCAGTAACATTACTTGTTCTATATCGATACAGCAAAAGCTCCAAACGCCGCATCCAGACTGGCGCAACAGCACAGAGTATTACGCAGCTCTGCAGGTGCGCGGTGAGTTAGTTCATCTTGCTCTGGAAGATTTGGTATTGAACACTGCCGGAGGCCACGGGCTCCTGATCCACAGCCTGGCCCACTGTGGCTAATCAGACAGTTGCCCCAATTTTTCCAAAAGCAAAGAGATTTAGGTAAACAAATGCCACGAGATGGGACAGATTCATCACTGCAAAGCTGTACAGCCTGGATTGTACCAACCCGCTTCGTTACGTAAAGGCTACAAGGTGTGACAATTGCCCAAAAGGACAGCGAATATGAGAACCCACGTAGATCAAATATATGCCTGGGTACCGTATACACTACCTATTGATAACTCCTGCTTTGTTTTCACTGAAGGTATTCTGTTCCCATAAGGGTAACACAGATAATGACAGTAAAGTAGAACTAATACGCCGTAATAGATCCCCACATCCTTTCCTAATAGGGGTTTAAGACAAAACCCTCATGGCGCATGGAGAAAGCTGCCACGCCGTGCAAAGGGACAGCAGGATTATATGGAATACCCACCCCACGAGAGGTGGTTGTCTATTGCAAAAGTCATTTAAAAACTCTGCATTTAAAAGAGTCATTTAAAAACTCTCTGGATGTTGCACTGGAAAAGCAATCTGCTGGGAGCGGTGCTGCTTCAGAGGGAGGGATGGACCTGATTATCTCAGAGGTATTTTCTATATCTGATCATCAGGCTCGGGCAGGGGATAGGAGGGGACGACAGGAATACGGCAACAAGCCCGAAACATTTTGGAAGATATTATCCAAGTATTTTTCTATACTATTACATGAGACTTTTCATGATCTTTACAAAGCAGGTTTCTGTCTAGCCCAGCATTAAATTCCGTGCTTTCCACCTGCCCACGATTCCAAGAGGTTCTGTGGTCCAGCAAAGGAGACCCTGACTAACCCCCCACATCTGCTGTCAGTCACTTGGAAATTTTAGGTTGGTCACATTTCCCTCACTGCACAGTTTTATATCTCACAGCCTCTGTCAATAGAACCTTGGGCTTTCAAAGGCAAAAATAACTGGATATTTCCTCTCTACACACTAGAAAACTCCATCCTCTGATTGAAAGCCATTTGGGTACGGGACTCTCTTCTTTTGCATACAAGGGTTAACATAACAGAATCTTGATTTTAAAAATAATTTCAGGCATAGTCATGATGTCAAATAAGCTCTTTCAAAACATCCACCAGTAGATTTTTTTTTGTTCACAACTATTTTTAGTAGATGGGATGAAATTAATGTGACTGAAATGTTCTTCAAACTGAGGGAAAAGGATGTGGGAGAATAAACAGTGCAGAAAGCAGCATTTTCAGGCAAACAAAACAAAACGCCCTCTTCCCCCATCCCTCCCCCCCAGATACAGCTAACTATGTTTTGCCTCTTGTTAGTCCTTTCTGAAAATTTGCTACTTCGTGATTCCCACAACAGTGTTTGCGTTGAGGACATTCTGAAAGATATCTGAGCTTTAAGAGAACAAGTGTTTGGAGAATCATAAGCAAACAGAAGTGGAAACCGGGGCTACAAAAAACCCCACAACCCAAACCAGCTCCCCAAAAAAACATCTTGGTTTGGACCGGACTGGCCACTGAGAAAAAACCAGGACAAAACCCCCCCAAAAAACCCAAATACTTTGCCTCGTGCCCCAATTCCTCCTTTCTCAAAATACACGAAATACCCCTGGCCTCCTTTGTGAAGTGCTTTGCAGCCAACACAATTAAATATACCACATGGAGGATACGATTCATTATTACGACGAACAAATTCCAAACAAACAATTCATACTTTTAGACTAGTCCTGCAAGTCCTTGGCTTAACAGCCTCTGTTCAAGGCAACCTGGGGGCTCAGCAACTTTCAGGATCAAAAAACCCCACCAACCTACCGTGTAGTCTTTCCTTATCTTCGTCTGACCACTACAACAAGCACAAGCAGATTTATTTCACCACTGCATCACCAAGAGGCTTCATCAATGTGTGTAGCACAGTTCAACATCCTCCGCTGAAAGATGCCTCATAACTGCTAAACATTGATCATTAATAAATATCTCATATATGCACATGAGAATTTTTTAACCCTTCAAAAATAATAGGAAGTTGTTTTCCTGCCTCTTCCACCACACATCCATATCGATATTGGGCGCAGAGTTTTTTCCCTAGTACCTCTTCAAAATTTGTCAGGACAGGTTTGGTTCCTCTGTTTCAACTCAGTTAGGAAAAAGGCTGTAAAAGTTCAGCTATGGATTTATTTTTTCCTCTCAGAGACAGAGTATAATCTAATTTCTTTGTTGCTTACAAAGACAGTTTTGAAAACCATCATCAGGCTCCCCGTTCTTTTCTTTGGGGTTCACATTTGGGATTGTGAATGGATCTCTCTTTCTGGATTTTAATTGACAGTGAAAACCTGATTTCTGAAGCCAAGGTAAGGTACTGAAGGTAAGTGATCAAAACACTGCCCCTGTAATAAATCACTGTAGTCCAGGTCACGGTTTGGAGTGTGAATGCAGCGTTCAATAAAGAAACACACTCCACCTTTCAGCTTCAAGCCGACCCCAGCTAATTGACCTCATTGTGGTCCCACCATTAATCATTCTGGCACAAGGGGCAAGAGGCAGCTCCACTGCATAGACTTGCACGAGGTGGGGGTGGAAATAAAAGGTAAGATGAAATCATAGACAATTCTTCCTTAATTAACTCATTGGATTGCCTGTTTTGTTAGATGGCACTATTTTACCAATGGAATACCAAGAACAATATGCATGGTTTGTCCAGGTTGTGTTCGCTTAGCCCCTGAATGCTCAACATGGCAAATAAAAGTAGATGTGAACAATCCCCTGGTCCCAAGTGGTACAAAGACACGGGAAGGTGCAGAAAAGCTACGGGACGTTGGAGTGCCCAGCGCAAATCACACCATCCCTTCATAAAAACTTCACTTCCACTATTCTGAGCTCAATTCCATGCATGACCCTGCTGTCATTTACACAAGATCAGAGTAAATGAAATTGCTGCTAGATCTGCATAGGCTTTCTTATACACATTTTGCCAAGAGAATATCGTGCAAGAACAAACACACTGGAAAACTATGAAACTAGCCCTGGACTGGCCGCATCACCTCTTACCAATTTTCATTCAAGATTTAAACCCACTGTTCTGCACCTAAAACTAACATAACCTGAAAGTTTATCTATATAATAATTCAGAACAATCACCTAGAGACTTGTGGCCAAGCTCGCGTGAAGAATTTCAGCAATTTAACTTAAGGAAATGACCTCATTAACATAGAGCTAAAGTCTACGTGTAGACTGTGAGGCTGTGGTTCCATTTCCCAAAGAAAATGAATTTTTGGGTTCCAAAATCATCACATTAACAACGTTATTTAGGTGTCTGGACACCTTTAAAAATCAAGGTAAAGAAAGTCATTGAGAGCCAATGGAATTTCATCTCTGCAATCTCTATTGAAAAGGGAACACATAAGCACTTTCAAATTTTTATCCTGTGTTTTATTTAGGAATGTGCTTGCTTTATTTCCATTTAGTATAAATCTGTTTATAGGCTGTGAACAACATGATCTAACTTTAAAGCGGCCCAGCTTCAAATGGGGGATTGGAGCAGGTGACCTTCAGATATTCTTTCCAACCTAAATTATTCTATAACTCTATTAGAAAAGGTTTAAGATAGACAGAAATAAGCCTTTTAAACACAGAAATTGGAGTGATCTCAACAGGAACATACAGTTGTTTGTGAAATCACCAGCAATTTCTGAGGAAACAACCACCACAAGGCTAAGATTTTCAAAACTCCCTAAAGGATTTACTGCAAACCAAGGATTTAAAGGGAATAAGGAGCTCAGAAATCCTGTACTTATTCACAAATTTAAGCCACAAAGAATACTAACCGCATTCACAAATCACTGAAAATTCAGGAAAAGGATAAAATATTTAGGAGCTCTACAGTCCTGGCTTCATACACTAACGTCCTACTGACCTTGCTCACCTAAGCAAGCACGATGCCATGCAGAGATGTCACAGTGTAGATCTCCACAAATACACAGATTTGGAATCATCTTTGAGCTCAAGCCATTGCTACGGTACTGGGGTATCAGGAAATGACAGAGTTTATAGATGGTCAGTGCTTGGTTTTCGAAGACTCCGAGTACTTGAACAAAGTTACTGGAAACAATAATATCAGTATTTCTGCAAAGTCAGGTCCCTGGTCTTACATTTTTGAAGACATGCTCCAATCTTTCCCGAAACCTTCTTCTTTCCTTCTCCATTTTTCTCCATTTACAGTGACTGAATGCTTGAATGCTTCCCCGCTAGCAATTCAAAAGAAAGGACAATCCCCTTGGAGCACGAGACACAGAACCTATTAATAAGCAAATGGAAAGAGCTGGCATATATTCCTCATTGTTTAATTCGTCAGCGACTGGAGTCTGAAGCATTTGTCTCCAGGGTCTCAGCCACGTAGAGTCAGTGTGGGAGATGACTTAATGCTATTGTCTTGAGCAAACTACCTCAAACCCTCACTCACAGGATGAAGGTGCTCATTTAAACAGACAGGTCTAGATTTTAGGGAGAACAAGCCTTTAATCCTATACATGCTGCACACACCTGTGCAAGATTCAATTTTGTGGGTGAAAAGAAGTGCAGAGCTTTAGGGAAACGACACGCTCTGCAGAACTGATGAACTGTGTGAAGATGGCTGGTGAGAAGATCAAGCCCTTATCCCCAGCTGGAAAACCATCACTTCAGCTTGTGCTTCTGGGGCTGTCTTAACCCTCTCCTCTCTCCAGTCTCATCCTCCCCGCCTCCTCCTGCAATACTGGGCAGTGTGAAGAGATTTCAAGTGAATCCTGTCTGATAGACACCTTCCTATCCACCTTTCTCTGCTTTGGACGTAACACAGCGACCACTTTTGTATTGCACTGCTGGGGGGGGGAATAGAGAGACTGTTTCACTTAAGGTGAAGCAATTTTTAATTTTTTTTTTCTCCTCACACATCACAGATTTTGAATAACTGCACCTAGGACCTGATCAACAGGAACATCATTCACTGGCAAAGGAACGCGGGGTTGTAAGTCAGGCTCAAGGGGAGAGAGGCAGCGCTAACTGTGCACACCAAATTCTATAGTTCTCCATCTTACAAGCATTTTCCCCTCCACTCCCCCTGTGTAAGAGGACATTGTTCTGCCCAGCAAAAGGAGATATCAACACCGATACAACAAAATCAAAGTGCAGGAAGCCACTTTCCTTGGAATTGAGCACCCACAACTGTTGGGCCCAGCAACGCGTTGTATCACCTGTCTGAGGTTCACCTTCCGTTCAACAGGTTGAATACTTCAGCTTCAGTTCCTTAAAGTCTCCATGTAAGTCTGTTGCATCCCTGCATCTAACACACCCAAACTCTTTATGGATACACTAGAAACCTTCTGCGGGGAGAAAAACACAAACCCCAAACCCAACACCACCCCCACGCCCAAAACACCCGAACCCAACAACCAACCACCTGGATAATTTCCTTGGCAAAACATCTCTCCCACATACTCACCCCGTCTCCCTACAGCTTCTGTCCTGGCTCTTCCTATTGTGTGAACTGTTGTGTATTTAAATTTCAGCCTGTGTGACAATACTACTGGGTATATCCTGTACTTAAATCATTTACTTGTCTTTCATATTGACACTTTCTCAAACGCAATCCCATCACACAAGTGTTTCAGTGACATGTTGAATACATAACAGACTCCCTAGCGGACACTGGTCATTTTAGTGTTGTGAACAGCTCGTCACACCTTTCATCCTCCTTCCACCTTGCTGCATTTGCTATTTCTACTGTATAAATTGGGGTGACCATGGAATGACAATAATCTCTCAGTGATGCACCACTTTTCATCCCACTGGATTCCTAAGTGATTTACAGATTTCACATATGATTCACTGCATCATTTCTGCGACAGAACATAGGCTGAAGCAATGCTCATACTACACGAAGCTATCACCATTTGAAATTGCAGGATAGGTTTCAGAAAGAAAGGATGTCAATAACCCCATTAGAAAAATATGCCAGTCAAAACGCCCCTGAAGAAAATGCATTGAATTTTTTTCAAATCCTAACTGCTGAGGACAGTTTATGATTCATGCTCAGGCAAATCATGCTCTGGGCATCAGACAAGCAGGACAAAGGATTTGAGCTGTGAAGGGGTAAAGGCAGATAATGAAATACATATATACAAACAGCCAAAATGTTTTGTGTGTGTCTGTTCTGTCTATATATACATATACACAGGCATTCAAACTTAATCATTTAGTCAAAACTTTTATCATTTATCAAAACTTTATCATTACAAGGTCAAGCCTTCACAGCAGACCCTGCAAAATAAAGCTATTTGTTTCACTACTGTTCTATTTTATTAGGATAGCAAAAAAATAAACTCTTCCTCAAGAAATCGGCTTCAGCAAAGCCCCTGATTTGCTCTGCTTGGATAAACTGAAATTATTATGCTGTGAAGGGTAACCAATATGGCCTATTACCAGCCTCAGAGGTGACCATTCTACTGGAAATCCCTGCTCTCATCTGGGGAAAATGCTTGAAAGCAAAGCTTTGTAAACGCTCTTTAAAATCAAGCTTAATTGAGCACACTGGCTTCAGAGCTTCTCAACAATGGCAGCACTGGAAAAGCAGACCGGAATCATCTTCGAATGCTGGGTTGTTACTCCTATGCTTCACCCAAAAGCTGACCTGTACCAATGCATAAAACACATTAATATAAAACCACGCACTGCACGTACGCAGATGCAGCCACTTGCCTAAACAGTCAGAAACAGCAACTAATTTAACATGCTGTTTTCCTGGAGTTTTACAAAGAACTACCTGAAACCTAGTCCAGAGTTAAGACAACAAACTCACATCCAATTTGGCTCTGACAGAAGAGCCTGGACGCTGCGCTGGGGGAAGGTTAACGTGGGCATTACGTGCGTGTCACCAGCAGAGTGGAAGTCCGCAGCCTTTAACGCGCTTCAGATTTCCTCACCAATCTCAATGTGCTGGCTTCGTAAACGTCGGAACGTGGAGATATTTTTTAAGTCCCTCATTTCAACTTCGATGGTCAGCCAAACCAGGAAGAGTAATGAATGGCGACACTGCCCTTAAGAGGACCAAAGTTATTAGCCTAATGCATCGGGAGGAATGATGCATTAAGACATTAAGAATCAAAACAATCACATTAATGCTTGACAGCATAAGCAGGAAACAAAAGATGAGAGCTGTAATACAAACCATATGGCTTAATAACTAATCTCTCGTTTAAGCGTCGTTATTAAAACACCTCCTAAACGTTTGGGCCCTAACAGAACATCTCAGCATCATTATTTTACATATTTATTCTTTTATTCCCTCCTCCCCTGCTCCTCTCCCTACTCTTTGCCTCTCTAAAATTGCTTTTTTTTTTTTCCTGAAAAGATCTTCAAACTGCTTCTCCTTTCACAAAGTCCAAATCCTACGTCAACCCAATTAAGCCTACACAAGTAATAATAAATGAGGGTTGTCAGTTAGTCTCACTTGAGACACAAACTGTAGCTAATATTACTCAATATGCAGATGTTTTCTGTCTCTTTCCGTTGGAAAAAAAAAAGTATTATTCAAATGGATTAATGATAAATTGCTCTTAATATGAAGAGGATATGCTACAGAATGACACAAGGTTGCAGAAATGTCAAGTGGAGGAGATGTGTGTGAACAATGAAGTCCTCTTGACATGCTGATGTATTTTAATAATTTATATATTGTTGTGTTTCTGGACCACACCAGCTCTCCCTCAACAAAAAAACCAAACCACAACAAAAGGAGGCTGCATAAAAATGTTAGGTCCTTACAGAGGGGCTCCAGGAGATTCTCAGCTTGTAGACGACACTCAAATGGATACCAGCTGGGGATCTGTCAGGAGGAGACTTTCCAGTAGGAACTGTTGGGCTCATTTTCAACTCTTACAGAAGTCGCTGGGAGTTACGAGTACTTTAAATTCCTGAAAATCAGATTACACCTGATTCTGGAAAGCAAAGTGGCTGGAGCATAAACGCAGTGGCCGTAGCTCAAATGACTTCAATGCAGTTAACCTCTACACCAATTAAAACTTTGTCTCCAACGTGGTTTTAAAGATAGTTATCCCTAATATTATCAACACCACTCCGAAGTATAAAAAGTTACTTAAATGCCTCCAAAAAAAAAAAAAAAAAAAAA
>VZSF01005377.1:1027566-1082149 GCA_013398295.1 Chionis minor
AAAAAAAAAAAAAAAAAAAATCAGCATTTGTTTTTCTCACTCCTTGAAATAATTCTTCTGTGAATTTGTTTGAAAATTACCCTTTTATTTTATGCTGCTCTTTCTACAGCTTTCCCTGTTTTTATGTACTTATTTCACAGATTGAAGCAGAGTGCTAATGGCAGAAAATTTCGAGCTGAATTTTAAGCATTTCAAAGCTTGGGAAAGCATTCCAATCCTGACTCAAGGACTTATCTTCAAAATAAAGAATTTATGTTTGAACAACACATGCAGAAATAAACCACCAAAATGTAGGTCTGGGAAAGCACTTCAGGAAATCTTTTAATGCAATATCTTTAAATTTATTTTTAATTGAAGAAATAACTTTATGGAGGAGCCGGAGGGAGGGAGGAAGAAGACATATATACCATATTGTATTGCAGTATTGTTTGGGCAAGATTAAGGCTTATTGCAAGAAATTTAGATTCCTGCAAGTTTTCCAGAAAAAGAGAATCAAAATGCACCTTTAGAGTTTGCTTCCTCCTTAAATACCAGTGGCTGCATTTCGTGCTTTAACAAACACAAATTCCTACTGAGCTGCTATATAAATGCTAATGATTATGATCATTCTTTTCATCCCCCCCCCCCCCCCAANCCCCCCCCCCCCCAGTTAAAGATTTTTGTAGTGTAACTGAATGCACTGATTTATCTGCGTTAGTGCCAGTGTTAAACTGAAGACAGAATCCTGTTTTCATTCAAGAACAGTTTGCTGGAAGGCATCCAGAGTTTGAAATTTTGATGATGGGTGGGGTTTTTTTGTCTCTTTTTTTTTTTGGTCCCCTTTTTTTCCCCTGCTTTGTTTTCAAAGCAATTTACTAGAGGTTGAAATGCTATAGAACAATCAAAGTTTCAATAGAAATGAGCATGAAAAAGAAATATCCTATATTTAGCCAGTCTTAGCATGAAAGTGGGTATGCTAAACGATGAAATTCCAATTATGTCTGCTGTTAGACCAAAAAAAATATGTTTTAACAAAGGCTTACTTCTACCAATCAAGTTGGTTTAAATGAGATTACAGTAACTACTCCTATTACTGAATTAGAGTTCCTCAGAATGAAAGCAGGAGTTATCAGAGCTGCAGTAGATTCTGTTCTCTCCAGATTAGGTGTCAGGAGAGGCATGTAAAATCGACCAGCAATTTATTTTTTTAATCTTTTTTTTACTTTCCTCGTGCTATTCAGTATATTTACGATCTGCACATTTGTTACTACAACAAATGATCTGCCTTTCAATATTTTAGCTTTCTTTTGTGGATTTGAATATAGATGTGGACTAAATAAGAATAAAAATTATTTCAGGTTCTAAAATTGAGATACTGTAAATCTGGTTTTGATCATAAGTTACAATTATATCAATTGTAGCAGTTTCAGTAGTATAAATTCATTTACTTCAGGCACAAGGACAAAGTGGGACAAAGTCCTACCACAAGTGAATTTGAAGGTTATCCGCTGGATCGTGGACTTCGACATTACTTACTATCACCTGTGCTTTGGTGAAGCTTAACAAAACAAGCTTCCTCGCTGCTTTCTGCATTCATATGTGCAGAAAAGAAAGAATGAAAAGAAAAGCACAGAGGAATTATGGTTCCAGACTGCATAAGAAACTGCCGGGAAGTTTGGGTTATTGTATTTAATTTTTTATTCGCTCATTTTGCATCCTCTGCTTGGAAAGAGTTGGCTAAGTATGTCAGTTTCCTGCCTTAATTGGAGTCTCTGTCTACTGAGATCTACAGTAAGTAATAAATAGATTCTCACCTACCTACTTTCTGAAGCTATTCAAAGCCCACCTGGGCTACTGATGTTCTTGCTTACAATGGAGAATAGAGAAGGAGCTGAAGGATTTGACACTGCCTGAAACAGACACTTAATAAATAGTGTTCTCTTGAAATGATTAAAACCAGCTGGCCGCAGTGAAACAGTGTAGAATTTAACTTGGGAGAATGAAATAAAGATAAAGTCAGAATAAATTCATCTTCTGCTTCCCAGCCTCGCTTTCCTCATCCCGCTCCCTTCCCCCAAGGCAGCTAAACCTGTTTTTCATAACTGTAAAGCGAAAGGGAAAAAAAATAAATCCAGGAATTCCTACTAGAAGAGATCAGCCAAATTTAAACTGTTCCAAAAAACATGAAAACCATTTGAAAATCCTCTGTGTCTCCAAGAGACTAGTAATTCCCAGCATTTGGCTGCTTAGCTTCAAAAATTGAGACGGGGGTGGGGGGGGGGGGAAGGAAAAAGGAAAACTTAAAACACAGGAACCAGATTTCCAGTTCTGAGTAATGATTTTCAGGGACACAGACTGAAACACACTGAAAACCACCTGCCTTACTGATAACTGATTCCCTTTAAGATCCGTCAAACTGGACTGCCTGGAACAGATCCACCTACAGGGAAATTTTTCACTTTGAAAAAAAAAAATTTTAGCTCCCAGATTTTCCATTAAAATACCATCAATCATTTCTTATCCCAGACGGAGTCGCAAAACGTTTCGGAACCAGGGCATAAGGGTTCCTCTGTGCTCAAGTGAAGTCCAGGTGGCCCTTGGGGGACAAGCAACCCCCACCCAGCAGGGCTGCGCAGAGACGTCGGGGTGTCTCAGCCAAGTGGAAGTGCAGGGAAAAACTAGGAATACAGGAAAACTAGAAAACTAGGAAAACTATGGAACACCACCAACTAGCATAACGTTCCACCAGCACGGCAGGGCCCGTATCCACACCCATGGAAAGGTTTCTAAGTTCTTCAGCGACCACAGGGTTCACGCGTTCCTCGATTATAGTAGCACCTCCCACCCGTGGCCACACTTGAGTAGCCACCACCAGTTCAACAGATTCTCTTCCCAGAGGTGGACAGACGCGACACATGATGGAATCCCTACTGGGAGACTTCAGCGTTCTGGAAGAGCTGGCTTCTGTCAGTAGGCACGAGCGCCGAAATGAGCCTCGGACATCCTGAGTGCTGCTTCCCTGCCACCTTTCACCCCTGCGCCGAGCTCTGCCACCAGCCGCTCTGCCAAGGACAGGCTGACCACGGCTCGCGCTGAGGGAATCAGTGCAGGCAGCACAACAACAAACCAAACCTCAGCTTTTTTTCTTTTTCGAATTTGCAGGAATATTCACCTTCTTAATCAGGAGCTAAATACTTGTATCAGAGGTGACAACTGATGAAATCTGAAGAACGCAGTTAACGAAATTCACCGAGCTACAGCCTGAAGGATTTTCCGTACATGACATTTCTCTCCAAGACTAAGAGGCAGCAAGTCGCTTTTCAGACAGAATATAGCAAAAAAGAAAAATAATATTCTTAGAAGTTTCAGTGCTCCAGAAGCTCGTTTGTCATGTGACACGTGATAACTGACTTGAAGAAATGCAGGCACTGGCTAAAAAAAAAAAAAAAAAAATCATTAATTTTTGAGCTTGTGTTCAGAGGTCACAAGCCTGAGGTTGAAAGGTAGTGGAAGAACATTAACACACGTGGACACGGGAGGGAAAGATTCCGATCTTTCTTACAGCAATATGAAGCTAAAATGATTCCTCTGATAATTTAGCAGTAAGTAACGCACGTTACATGGATCTCTCTAGGAAAGTTGTTTCAAAAAATTCAGAAGCTGCAGGCCTCAACAAGGATCTCCGACAACCAAACTTTGAACACATCTCAGCCACAGGGCGCTGGAATTCTTATTTTTTCCCCAAGACACCAGTGACAATTATGCACCCAACTGTACAGCTGAAAGAAGCAGATCTGGAATGGAAATTCCTACTAGTTTGGGAAGGGAAAATGATTGTTTTCAGTGTGTTTTGAAGAGGTTTCATTTACAGTTGAGAAAACAGGCTATCTTATTCAGGTTGAAAGACATCAATAGGCTAGAATCAAATCCAAAAGAAATCTGCGTTTTTGCAATCGTTATTGAAGTCTTTCCTTTAAAAGTTTTTAGCACCTGACCTGTTTGCAACTGAAGTTTGAATTTTGATAAAATTGCTTCTTCTAAAGCGAAAAAAATTCCACCAAAGCACAATGAGCTTGCAATGGAGTCTGCACCCCTGAGCCTTTTACTCCACGGCAGGAGCAGCACGGGGCACCTCCTCATGTTAGACACGTATGTCCTGTTACTGTGAGACATTACCTTCTGCTAAATAACTGTTTCCCTTACAAGTTTCCCTTTTTGTCTTAAAAAGTTTGTTTGTTTTGAAAATCTGTGCTTCAAAATTGCAGTCACTCGGGGACCTAAATATCACTGATTTTCAGTAGACTACAGTTTTCAAAATGACACCCAAATCAGCACTACTTTAAAATCCTTATTAGCATTCCTACCTATTTTACAAGCCTAATCATTAGTAACTTTTTTACCTGGAAAAGCTACGCTAGCATAAGCCAATGGATGACTCTTAATAATTACACTAATAGAAAACTCCCCGTGGAATCATTCTTCCAGTATGACTCTTTTATGGATCTTCTAGGAGTGTACATGCAAAGAAATTGCACCTGTCTAGTTGTAGTGCTAAAAACTTTCGAGCAGAAAAGTTTAATTAAGTCAAATGCTATAAATTCACTCGTATGTGGAGAGGATAAGTATGAGAAGAGTACATCGATAACATACTACCATGTCCTCTTCTAAAGAAGATTGTAACATAAACCTGGACCGTCCATAGAAGCGGATTAGACTACAAGGAGTCCAGCAGCTTATTTGGAAATACAATACAGTTTATTTGGCCTACAAAAAGGTGGAACCTAGACATCATTTAACATTGTGCATTTTCTTGCAGTCAGCGTTTCTATACCGGAATGTAACTTTCCAGTGAAGTTCTCCCATCCCCACTTTTCCCACTCACAAAATCCACGGTGAGAATGCTCAGCAATAGCAAGAAAAATCAAATCCCGTCAATGCATTCTCAGAGCAAAGGCCTTAATTCAGGGGAAGACAGATATTAAGCGAGGCCAATGGCTAGGGATAGCCTGATGCACCCATCCAAAAAAGCTGGACAACATTCCCACAGTCCTGAACAGCCAGATGGAACGACAGAGCCATGGAGTCTCATGTTCTGTCTGGCATTACACAGTACCCCACTGATCTTCCTTCCCCTGCCCATGCCAACCCTGCTTTTGCCAGGATAATGCTTTCCCAGGTATTCCAACATTCTTTGCTTGATCCAAAGATAATAGTATTTGGAAAAGAAAGAGTAGAGATCATCCCCTCTTTTTTTCATAGTCGTAAGCAGGAAGTATGTTGTATAATTTGGTATATTGTCTTGCTTAGATAACAGAAAGTATGTGCATTTTTCCCTTTTCTTTCTAGGTACACCAGTTTGCTATCTGCCAGAATGATGCATTTTATACAAAGCCTAATAAAAAGATGATTTTTTCTTTTTTTCCTTTTTTTTTTTTTTAATATGACGGTTATTTTAAGATATTTTTCTGAAGAGAAACTGCATCTTTACCCACCCTGCTGTTTGTTGGGGAGGTCCAGTGTGTTTTTCAGAATTACATGGTAAGCATGATTTAAAACCAGAAAACTTCTCCGAAAACAGCAAGCTTATTTGGAGAAAGGGCCCCCCTTAGCTCCTTTAGCCCTATCTCCCAGTTCAGCAGGGTTGTTATCTAAAAAGAACAAAACACCAACACTAATTTTTACTGCAACCACCAGGGTTTAGACTTCCAGTTGCATTCATTTTATTAGGAACTGGGTGATCAAATTCCTTGGGCAACAGGGGACGTTCTGAAAGCAACATTTTCACCGAATTATAACGAGAATAAAAATCCCAGTTGGTGAAAGTAAAACACTTGTAAAGAACATGTCACCTGCTCAGCTGCTGTGGTTGGTTGAAACGGTCTTTAAGAGCTCGCTTCCACAGCCAGTTAACAAAACGACACCTTCCGCACACGATTTGCACAAGGCTGTGCTGGTGCCCAAGTCTCCGGTTCCACTTCTGCCCACCACCTGCCACAGCGGTTTCTTTTCACAAGAACTCTGGTTGTTAGGTTCATTAGTCTCGGGGCAAATTTATGACCCGGGGGGCTTTCATTACGCACCACCGTTCATCGAATTTCATTTTTTTTTTAAGGTTAAAAACAGAAGTCAGAGAAATGAGCCACAAGACAGACTAGGATCAGGTCCTAAACATTTATGTTTTAATTTAATTTGCATGAAACAACGCTCAGCTCTGGCAAAAAATCTCTTTCTTCTGTAGCTATTAAAGCAGTGTGTAGGACAGAAGTCCTGTCTCTATGTCAGAGGCAGGGAAACGCAGGCAGAGCTGCTCAATGACCTGGCCAAAGTCATACAGGCAGCTGTAGAACCACATTCCGGTTCTCTCCACCAACTCAGGCAGAATCAAACAGTGTTTAAAGTCTTTGGAATATCATAAATATGCAGATGAAATGGCAGTCACATTGCATTAAGAACTGAACGAGCACTGGGAGAGGGTGTCCTTGTCCTGAAACACAAGGCTCCCAACAAACAGAGAGGAAAGGGGGAAACAGAGCCAGATACAACGGGGGACGGAGGGAGGGAGGGAGAATTGGTCAACAGGAGATACGGAACGGAAACGAACCTCCTCTATCCACTGCTTCATCAAAATGGGAGATGATGGGTCTGAGACCCATCTGGCTCATGAAGGGCCAGTCAAAAAAAGAAAGAAAAAAGAAAAGAAAAAAAGAAAAAACCCACAAAACTCTCTGAAATAAAAGATAGTTCAAAAAACCACACCAAAACTCCCTCTAAACCAGAGCCACGACAGAGCCCTCACGAGGGATAGTGTCCCTCACAGCTGTCCCAGCCACAGGGTAGACCTCCCACACCGGAGGTGGTGCAGAGCTCCCAAACGCTCCACCAGGCTACCCAGAGGCTGCAAATCACGACGCCAGCAACGCTCAGCCCGACAGGAGTGAGCCCCCCGACATGCCATTAGCGGTATGAAATTAGAACACAAGCCTTGATTTATGGAGGCTGGATGATTCCGTGTCACTCACTCACTGTAAATCGATTAGGAGACAGCGAGGTCCTATTAGAGAGATGTTGTATTCATGCAGTATTTATTGCCTGGTCTCACACAAGCACGCGGAGAGACCATTAATTGGGATCAGCCTTCCCAGGGACAAGGAGCCGTGCAATGGAGTCACCACAACTCCTGAACAGGGGGACAGGACACACGGAAGAGACGTGCACCAAGGTGGGACCTACAGGCAGGAGGACTTGGGTAACACAAGACACTTTAGATCTCATCGGTAATTAGCAACAAGGTTCTAATTGCCTTCAGTAGGCTTTGAATCAGGCTGAGTGGGTAGATAGCTGGCAGTTCCCCAGAGCCAAAAACCTGAAATAGTCACCGCAAGGTGGATTCACAGCACGGGTAGGACGTTTCTGCTTATGGGGAGAAACATTGCAAACCCTCCCGCATCTCCCATGTGTTCTACCTATTTACCAACGTGCGCGAGGCCCAAGACGAGCCGCACGGGGCTTTTCATCTTCAAAAGAATTTTGCAAACCTGCACGTCTTTGCCACTGCTACAGAAGGATAATTACCGTAAAGCAGACAGCATGGATTTGTTTAAGTGAGAGAAGATTCTCAGTCTAATTTTAGGGATTTGAACAGAAGGCGACACTCCAGCTGGGAGAAGATTTCCACCGAAAAGAATTTTTTGATGAAAACCAGAGGGTGAGGGGGGGAGTTTCACAACATTATTTCCCTCCTTTTCCTAACCTGCTCAGTGAAATACACATGGGACACCCATTGGTAACAGCCATTATCACTGAGGGAACTGTGATGGTCCCTGCAAAGGCTGTCAGCAGAATCCAAACCAGAGACCTTCTGGAACAAACAGAGGTCACTACCAAGGGGTTTATAGGGAATCCAGTGGGCTCGTTGGTACAGCGAGACAGAAGACACTTTGCGAGTGGTTTACACGAGTGGACCAACGCAGTGGCCTCAAAGAAGGGGATGCTTTGGGACACTGAAGACAACCTCAGCACCTCAACAATTCATTTCGTAGTTGCGCGGAGCCCAGTGCAGTGCAGCTGGGAGCTGCTGTTGCCTTAACCCGAGGTGAAAAGAAAAGGTCCTCAACCTGCTGAAATATGTATCCTTCCCTCCCTCCAAAGGAACAGGGGTTTGTTTTGTTTGGTTTGGGGTTTTTTTAATGGAAGGCAGATATTTGGCAGAAATTTTCACTTAGTCAAAAATACAATTTTCTGAGGAAAAGCGTTAAAAAGCAGGGTGGATTTGATCAGCCTTAGCTCTAACTCACCTGCCCCACAAATAATGAGAAATTTCCTCCCTTTAAGGACACCAAAAATGCAGAAAATGATCTAGCCAAGGCAGGACATTTATTCTTTTTAAAATTACAGAAGTCAGATCTCTCTGGAAAGTTTTTTTTAAGCTAAAAAAAAATCACTGAAGGTTTGCAAAATATTTCAAAACTCAGAGTTACTCTTAGAATCGATCTTCTAGGAATAACTAAACCAGCAGGAAATGCACAGAGGAAAGGCTGGACAGAATTCTCCCCCTCCCTTTTATACATACTGCAGCAACACCCCCCCCTTGCGCTCCGCTCTCCCTCTCCTTGGAATGCACACCGAGGAGAAACGAGACAATGGACCTGGGGCTAACGTCCCTGGGTGCCCATCCAGCTCCCTTCCAACTCAAAAAAAAAATAGAATTCGAGTTGCTCAAGAAACCCAAATGAGTATTTATAACTTCCTGACAGGCTGGATTGCACGAAGCTTTAAGATCCCTGTAAAGTCTGCCTTCCCTCCTTTCTCTCCCTCTCTGCTTCTAGGCGATAAAACTTGTCCCTCGTCAGGGACGGCCGTTTCTCCCCCAAATCCAGAATCAGCGCCCGGCATCTGAGGACACCCCTCACTTTTACCACCACCTCCTTGGCGGCGTCTCAAGCCGGTCACTCTCTCCCCTCCCGTGGCCAGCTCAAGGCTCCGCTCCATTAACGAGTGTTTCTCGAGCAGCCCCGATTTCGAAGATAATGGAAGGCACGAGAGGAAAGCTTTCCAAGTGGTAGGTTTCAGTGATAGAATAAGCATGAATCCTGGCAAAAGCCATGGTGGGACTGCCAAGAAATTCTATATGATGCAGGTGCAAATAGTTTTTTTCTTTTTTTTTTTTTTAATTCAGACTCATTAAAATATGTATTTTGCAAAACGAATTAAATTAAAACATCTGGGAACTAGGGGAAAAGGCTAGGGGCTCGAGAGGAGAACGGGGCTACGCATGTGCATACAGGGACACGCACACACACAGAATTACTTTGTTTCCAGCTAAAAAGTGGATTTGAAGGCCCCGGACTTCATCAGGCTCCATAATTGTGGGAAAGTAACCTGAAGATGCCAAACAACAGGAAATTACCAGAAGAATCTGTCAGCACAATCAGCTGCTATTTTCATTGTTCTTTGGCAAATTTATACACAGTCGGGAACACCTGGGCTGGCACGCAGCCCGGCTTTGACTAATTGCCAGGGGAGAGGAGCAGTCATTTGTCTTCGGTGGGGTTTCCTACGCTCGCTCCTCAAAACATGTGGTTTCACTTTTCCCCTCTCTCTGCAGGAAATGGCAGGACAGTGAAACGCAGAATAAATGAGTTCGATTCCAAGAGGTTGCCTCCTCAGAGGCCACTCCAAAAATAACTGTCTTGTGAGAGGCTGTTAATAACCAAGATTCTATATACTGTCTTCAGCAAACAACATTTCAAAGGCACAGTGTTCCTTTTCTCCCCAGACCCTATGTACATTAAAAACATTGTGGGGGGAAGAAAAGGAAGGGAGGGGGAGAAGGAAGAACCTCAGCAGTTAAGGGGTCTGTGTGTTTTTGCGGAGAATTCACACTCTCCTCAAACCGCCTTGCAAAATCCAACACACCTCAAGGAAGTTGCTTAGATTTTCCTTCAGGGCTGAGCAAAAATACGGCTACGTTTTCCAACATTATTTCAGGATGAGCAAGCAAGTCTTTGCTAAAGAGCTCTGTCAATCTCTGTAGTGAATTTTTGAGGCATTCCCCTTAATTTTACGTTAAGGACGTGTGTGTCTCTGTCTCCTGCCTCCCGTAGCCTTTGAGAACTCGGCATACCTGATCTCGGTGGGATCACGCCAATTCACTACAGACAATTGCTCTTTCCTAAGAAATTTAGGCACAATCCTACCAGCAGCTGCCAGCGTGGAGTTAGTCTTTTGATGACACACAATAATAACACGGGATATTCTAAGGTCTGTAAAAGCAAGGCCATAGTTTCCATGCATTGCATTTCAAGGATCCATTTCTAACCGGCTAAATGTTCGAAACAGGTATTTGGTGCATGTGTCTTATATTAAAAAAAGCAAGTCCCTTTCCAAAGGCGAGTTTTGAAACGGATTTTAAGCTCTGTGACAGACAACAGAAGAGTCCCAGCAATCACCTGCATTACAGCTTTATCTCTGCCGAGACGTTGTTTTTGACATTGTAAGACTGCACTTTAAAAGATCACCTCTTTACAAGAACCACCTGTCTAAAGCGACAGCTTTTTCCTTTAACCTCAGAACATGTTTTTAAGGTTAACATACCACTAAAAAAAAAAAAAAAAAAATTTGCCCCCTCCTTCCATTACCACTGTTTCTTAGCAAATCCAGGCTATGATGTCCCCTCCATGTAGTAAAAACATGTTTTATGTATTTCTCTTTTAAACCTGGGGTACTTTCTAATTTAAATTGCATAGTATTTTACCATTTTGGATGGTGTTATGTCACAGCTGCAGCATGTTTTGTATTGAAGTGTATATCTGCATTCGGTATATTTTCACCTGCATCTTGTCCAAATCCTACAATGATTTAGCATCTTGGCACTCTGACAGCAAAGAATCAACTCAAAAAAAAAAAAAAAAAGCCAACCCCAAACCCTAAAAAAACATTTAAAACATACAGCAGATGATCATTAGGTTGGGTGAAGGAGCTAAAGGAACATTTGGGTTTCATTTGGTTTCAGTTGCAGACTCCTTAGCAGGGTAGAACTAAACTGTAATTCTAAACTGACCCACCTTTTCTTTCCTTTCCTCAACAAAAGGTGAAAAATGTGATAGAACATTTTACAATATGCAGCACGTCAGTTATACTGCAGCACTGATAGAGTTCAGACTTGGCTTATTTTCTCTACGGCTGAGATGTTTTGACATGTTTATTTGTTTAATTTGTTTATTTTGACTAGCTCTGATTATAATTGGCAGCAATGAGCAGAATTAACATTAGACAGTGTCTTAGACTTGTCGGTTACAATAATGCAAAAGGCATGTGACGACAAATTCTCCAAAGAAGTGACAATAGCTACAGTTTGGTTCAGCTGCATCGTGGCTTTGCTAATGCACAGAGAACGAGTGGCAGAATAGCACTGGAACCACACGCTTCCCGCTGATTTCAGTGCCACACGATCACCCTCTTCAACAGTTGCAAACACAACAGCTCTTAAAATCATAACATTTCTTGCTGGTTACTCAGAAAGCAACGAGCTAACCCATACTGACCTAAATGAAATATTCTGCAAATCAACAGGTTTTGAATCAGAACCTCTACATGAATATTACAGTATATGCAAAATGCATTTAGATGCAAGGTATGCTTGCGCTCGTTTGCGTGTTACCGCCGGTAAAGAAAGGACTCCTCTTTCCTAACCAGACCCTTTGCGTGTTCTTTGGAGCTCGTTCATGTCAGCGAATTCATGTCCCTTTGCTAAGATCTTCATCACCATCACTACCTTCTTGCACTAGACCAGTGGTTTTTAGAGTAACAAACTTTCCTGGGTTTGCTTTGGGGTTTTTTGTTTTTAATTGCAGTCGCTGAAACGTAATGAGAGGTAGGAAGCAGGGAGGAATCTATTCAAGACAGGCACTGTAAAGCATTTTCTTCAAGCCATAGCAATCCGAATGTTTTGCTTCAATTCAGTTTTAAACAGCACATATTTAAACTGACAAAAACAAGAATATTTTCTGAGCTGCCGCATCCTTCACACAGGCTACTCTGCCATGATATTGCAGCCCATATGTTCCACAATATCACACTTCTCCGCGCTACCTAGGTAAATGATAATGCTAACAAATCCCCTTCTGTGCATGTAGACAATAGAGCATGTGGGTGATAAATCTGGACCCAATTGACAGAGTTTACTTTCCATATCTTGAGGTGCTCTGCATAGGTGAAGACACCTCATCCCCTGGTAGTTTCTCTCCTGCTCACCACCCCAAAACACTGTTTTGGGCCTCAAGTCATGGCCACGTTTTAAGCATCAGAAGTTATTAAAATGAAAATGCTGTCAGAACACTGCACCGCTACACTGTTGAGCCACTAAAGCACTCCCTGAACTACTGAACCTTAAAACACTACCCTTAACATCTACCAGTTAAAGACCAAGCCCAAATATTCAATCCAGGCCTTTCCTATGATTCCAAAAAGACTCCACAGACTCCAGCTGCAAAATCCAGATTCTAACGCATATTTCCAAGAGCCTGACATTTTTAAATTCAGAGTCCAAGCATCTTTACAGTCCAAAAGGTATCCAGGCCAGATGTCAATTTCTTCCTCCTTCTCAAAAGGAACATTCAGATCCAGGATCATCAGAGATAAACTTAGGACACTTCACCTGCAAATCCCAGAGAACTTTAAAAGGGGAGGGAAAAGAAAATAATCCCAGTTTTTCAAGACAAGAATCTGTGGTACAAAGGAAAAAAACCATGATGTCAAACATGAGAAAGGACCATAGAATTCAACTGTATGTTTCTTAGTTTTTATTAGATGATTCTTTTTCTTTTCCTAGAAATAGGCATTAACACTAGGGAAGCTTGCTGATGCCTAGTGGTAGTACAAAGCCTAGCGGTGAATATAAATATAAAAGACAAGTAGTAGTCAAGTAATCAAGCTGTTTAAATATGAACAAGTCAATCTATGTTCCAAAGAATATGGGAATTGCACAAGATAAAGCAAAGTTTTAAGCGACCAGGTTACATCTGTATTTGCTATATTAAAGAGATGTAGTATTTCTGCAAAACCTCCCCAAGAAAAGCAAATCATCCACGTATTCCACCACTAATTGCCCAGGAAAAGCAAAGATGCTGCTTTACTCATATTTTCAACCAAGTATTTTCTCAGTGTGCAGCATGTCACATTATTATGTGTGAGACCATATGTGTGGCAGTGCAGGGGGCCAAGTTAAGGTTCTCACGTTCACACCAAGCGTGACGGAGAGTTCACCACGTTGAAAAAGGTTGGCTTTTGATACCTTTGCTCACTTGCTTTGTAATTTTTAATTATTTAAAAGTGATTTCAACATGCATCCCCTCCGCCAAGCCCTGTCTTGGTTTGAGGTTTTGAGGTTTCTCCAAAAATTGTTGAAGATCCCACCAGCACCTGGAACTGCACTACAGCAGAGTGCGTGGCTGCGCTCGTTTCTGCTGACTTACTCTCCGAGTCCGTGCAACGGCAATTCCAGCAGAAGGCAACAGACCGGAATATAACCAAAAAGTAAAACCAAAGGGTCTTAGATTCAAAAGCCAAAAACTGCAAAAATACCAGCACTTTCTTGTTGTATTAATAGGACAGGAAAATCAGGCCCTCCTAGGAAAACGTCCTTCTTTTCTCTTTTTTTCCTTTTTTTCCCCCTCAATTGAATTGTACGCATTTGGAGAAAAAGAAAATGTAACTAAAGCTTATTAAAATTTTTGCGTGCTTTTATGACACTCACGTTGTTGCAGAAATTCTTGGGCCGGATGGTCAGCTTGTTAGATATTAGATAGAAAATATACTTTACAGAAAAAGCAAACAAACAAACTTTTGCGTCTAATCCACATGTTTAAATAGCATTTAATTAGCGCGTAGCTCTCAGGGCAGTTTCATTGTAACAGTAAAAGTGAACACTTCAATTATGAAGTCAATATTGCATCATGTGTACGGCACTGCTACTGTCCCTGCATTTATCAACGACAAAAGGAGTTGCTCCTGTCTTGGAGCATAATGCTGGTGGTACTTACATAGGGCAGAGACCACAAACACACACCGAAGGCAGCAAAAAGAACATGAGAACCCAAATGTGTTCTTTAAAAAAAAAAAAAAAAAAAAAGGCAACAAAAAGCAACTGTCAAACTTCACCAAGTAAACACATTGCAAAATTTGGAGATGAGTAGAGTGAAATAACTCATCCTGGCAAATTATTTGCCTAGCTCTGCTATTTGCCCAGGAGCACACTGTCAATGCTTACATAGCAAAGAAATCTAACTGGCTTCAAACAAGATAGAAATCTTATTTTATTGATTTCAAAGACTGCATTGGGGTATAGTGGTTAGTAGTGAATAATAGCACAAAGAAAAACTGTGCAATTACATGGCAGCTCGGTTTCTTATTCAACAATTATCACTAGTTTGTATAACTGGAAGGTAAACTATATTAGAAAACAAGATACTATTATACCCTTGATCTCACACCCAATACACACTTTACTAGAACCCCAACAAAAGATGTGTATTTATGTTAAAATCATGCTCACTCGTAAAGTTAATGTAACTATCCAGTTTCAGAGCGCGTAGTTACCACGAACCTCCCTTCGTTTCAGCAGATGTACAAACACCGCAGGGACGGTGCAACTGTAATGGTGGGAACCATCTGTTAGGAGCCCTGAAGGCGCAGTATTTTTCTTTAGGTGTAGAGGAGGTAGCTTCCCTTCCTCAGCCCACAAACAGAACTATCTTTTTTCCAATTGTGGCAAAGGCAGAAAAGCCAAGGAAACCACGTCCATCCATTCCCAGCTCTCCAGCAAGAGTTCCACAGAGATTAACACAGGAGCAGACGTGCCATCCACGTAGGTCTGGACTGAGCCCTACCGAAGCGCCTCCCACACAAGCACAGCAACCCCTGAACCCCGTGTTTGCGGCTGAAAACACAGCTGGAGGTTCTCAGTGCCTCATACACCAGTTGCCTGACATAAACAGATTTTAAGGCTGCCTTCTTTCCTTGTTTTGGCCTTTTTAAGGTCTCAGATTCAGTCCCTATAATCAAGGCTGACTGTTGAAAACCTTTGCCCGTGGTCTCTGGCCATAGTCTAACTATTGCTACCAAAAGATTTGAGTGTCCCTAACAAAAATCTCTGCTGCAGTCCCCTAAACTGGACAGATTGAATCAAGTAACCGACATTCTGATATGACGATGATTCACACGTAAGCAGATACACATTTAGGGCCACTACGTGGGCCAAACCCTCTACAGCTTGCTCGTCTGCCAGTCAGTTGAACGAGGTGAGCAGGTTTTGGCCTCATGGTGAAGAACAAGATCACCAGCTGTGTGCATTCAGTTTAAATATTCAGCCAATCTTTCAGTAAAGATTCATTTGTCACATCCCTTGGCACTTTCCAGTCTAATTATTCAAGGCTACCCATCTCCCCCACACACACCCCAAGAGTCTGTTGTTTTTAAAGCGATAGCATACAGCTCAATCTAAATAAAGAGAAATCCCAAGATGATCACGGTTGCAAATAATTGTGGAAATAGGCAGAATTTTCCATTTCTAGCCCGCACCTCTGCAGATCAGGGGGTAAGAGATAATGGCCTCAGGCCTACGCAGAAGATGCATCGCACAGGCAGCTTTTGCTCACTAGCAGACAGTGCTGAAGTCCACCTGAAGACAAAGTTGGGAATACCCTGTCGGCACCTGAAGACAAAATTGGGAATACCCTCTCGTGATGGAACAGCTTGGAAGACGCACGTGCCTCAGTAGAGATATTCCTTCCAAGGTAGTTGCAGGAAAGGTATTTCTCACATTGTTCTTGCTTTTGGTTCTCAGACATACACTATGGTATTTTGCCACTTCACAGCATCTTCCAGCAAGCTATTCTCTTTAACTGCCTTCACATATGACTTTCTCAAAAACCAAGCAAACAAAGAAACAAAACCCCAAGCGTCTGCTCAGTCATCTCACTCATACAGCAACATTACGGCCCAGGTTTTCGACAGATTTTTCACAAAAAGGAGTCACGAGCATCCCTGTTTTACAGGTGGGAAATTGAGGCTGGGCAAAGAGACAGGTGAGCAAAGAGACATCCCCCAAGGTCACATCTTAAATTGCTGATGAGCTGGAAATGCATCCTTTCCCTCAACACGTGAAATGACAGTCCTCTCCAAACAATTCTACATGTGCAAAGGGGATAGGATACCTATAAGAAAATTTGTTCTGCTGGTGAGCTTCCCAGGGGGGTTTGAATGACAGAGCGTACAACACCTTGACAGCGTCTATTTAAACAAAGGAAGCACACTGTACATGTCTCAGACATTTCTCCATAGAGTTCAAGGCAGCAAAGGTCACTGTATACTATACCTTTAAATAAAGTAACCGAGATAAAGGGGAGAAACCTAAACTGGAGACCGCCAGCTGTGAGAGGAGAGGGCTCTGTTGGTAGCTGTCTGTTGCCATCTAGTGGACAAAAAAATAGATACCAAAATTAGAGCGGTAAGGAAGGGTCCAGAGTCCCCTCCTCGGGAAAATTCAGCATCTTTCTTTTTGGATTATCTCTCAACTCCTGCTCCGCTATATTATCAGCTGCTTTTCGTTTGCTTTTAAGAGAGCGCGAATTTTTTCTTGTTGACTGAAAAATCCAGGGAAAAACCAGCTTGGCTCAAATCTAGAGTTCCTTTAACTGGTTTAAAAGACAGGCTGAGAAGAAGGGGGAGGGATGAAAGAGAAGGGGAAAGCAGATGAAACTCTTGTGCCAAACGGCAAATAAAGGGTTTGCTTTGCGATTTCATGGATCAAGCAGTGGTCAAGAGGTGAAAGCCCTAACTGAAAAGTTTTAAATGGCACTAAATTAACATACATTGGAAAACCATCTACAAGTTTTCTTTTGTCATTAACCGTTGTGATTCGAGTTACCTCCTGGCTCTTCCTCTCCTGGTACGGTTTACCCAGGGATAAAAGCGTTTAGCGCAATTTATGTGATGCCAAACCATGGGACTATGTTGACTAATTCTGTAAAACAGGAGCTTTTATGCCTGGCAGTCCTTTCCGAGTCACCAGTTCACAAGAGCGAAGAGCAGGAGAGGGAAGTGGGAACTCTGCCCGTAGGAGTTGTTATTCCTAATCCCAGCCTTTGAGATTTATGCGTATTGGTTTAGATCACCAGATCAGACCAGCTCAGCAGTCTGCCAATAAAAACAGCTCATACCTTTACATCACTTGCCATATAATTTAGAAAAGGTCTCTCTGCCTCAGTTTCCCCATAGAAGAAATTGCAACTGATACCTTGACCTTGATTTATTAAACCTTTCGAATTTTGCAAGCGCAAAGTCCTACTAAAAGTTAACTTTTATTAACATGCTATCTTTTGTAAAGATCGTCTAAACTTTGGTGCCAACACAAGGTCAAGAAGATGATAATATCAATGATAGTACCCACATTAGAAACATAAGGAATGAGGAAGATAAGGAAGATGCCACAAGACAGGCACTGATAAAACCCCAACAGAGAGACTTACTCATACTCAGGCAGTCAAAGAAGAGACCCCCCAAAGCCATAGGCCGTTTTTGACCACTTGGGTCCATCCCTGCTGCAGTGGGTGTGCTTCCAAGCGCATGCAAGGGAGAACAAGGAGATTTTATCCAAGTTCACGTCAAACCAAGTTGGTATCCATACATGGCATAGCTCTACGCAGAAATATTCTCTCTCTCTCAAGAGAACAGGGGGGCTAATACAGTTCCATGCCCAAGTCTGGAACATCACCATATAGGTGTGATCACATACTAAAGGCAGCGTGATCTTCTCTGGCTGGGAAGATCCCCCATGCCCACACTCAGAGCACAAATGCAGAAACTCCTACGTCGCACCTGGCAGTGCTGACCAGGGCTTGCTCATATTTCTACTTGTACATGTATTCGGTACTTCTAAAGCACTTCTGACATAAAAATGGGGGAAGTCCTTCCTCAGGGCATCACTACCCCCTATTGGCATGCTGGGAACACACAATGCAGCATCATTTAAAGGAAAATCTTCATTTGAAATGATCAAATCACCAACCACTACCTATTAGCCAAGTATCGAACACTCACAGACCTCTGACAAGAAGCATATTGGTGCTTAACTCTGTTTGTCCTTTAAACAGAACGTCAGCTAAGTAAATTAATGTCCTATGGACAGTATTTAAGGAGCGGGGAAAATGTTTTTCCATTATATTATGTCCCCAGGCAATGGAGATGATCATTTTCTACCCTACTAGGAAGGGCATCACACCGTTAAATTGTGACAAATTAGTTTTTGGTTATGTGCTTTACTAGTCCCACATGGTAACTAAAACTTCTACGTTATTTGACTGCAAAGCAAATCAGAAATGGTTCCGAGTATGCAGCGGGACGGACTCTGAGAACAGTGATTACTCACTGCTGGAACAGGATCAAGAATCAAAATGGCTTATGCAAGAACATCCTTGCTTACCTTAGTACCTTACTCTGCAAATATGCCACCAGGTTCAAAGGGAGTACTCACCAAAGAACAGGCTATTCAGCAGAATCTGGGGTTTATTCACCTTCCTTTGCTACCTGGCCTTTTAACTATCTGAAAGCATCTGAAAAATCCTGGTCCAACACCCGAGTGGAAGTCTATGCAAGTGTGTTCTTTTCTTGGCTTTGCTGTATGATCTTGGGGAAAAAAAGAAAGACAATATTCTTTGTTTTTCCTGTGTCCTTCGTAACATTCCTTGGGGTGCTAAGCTGTTTGGGAAAGAAATGCTTCTTGTCGTACACGCAAATCAACCTTCACCCTTCACTCACAGAGGCAGTGAACTACCCTGAAGAAGCCAACTGTAGAACTGGAACTGGGCAACCAGCCTTGCTATACTACAGCTGAACGTGCTCCATGGAGAAACTTGGGCTAACAGCTCACATGAGCTTGTTTGGGGGAACCTGGACAAATAACCAGAATCTTCATCCATACTCGTTTGTCTTTCAGCTGATACCACTCGCATGGCAACCTGTGAAAAGGGCTGCTGACCTCCGATCTAGTTCTTGGGTTTACTGTAGAGATCTCCAAATATTCACAGAGCAGCTGTTGAACCAACACAGTTTTCAGCTCACTGTATTAAGATAAACCGACACTGATTTTGGATTACCCTAAGATTAGACAGTTTGAAAAGGGAATTATCACATCTATTACAACTTAAATTCATCAGTCTGAATCCTTGCTTTGCCAGGACGACCTGGATTCCTGGCACGCTTATTTCCACGTGATTTAAGCGTCCAGGAACATTTTCAGCTGGTAAATCAGCAAGGTTTTTACTATTCCCCCAGAGCTCAGGGAGTTCTGTTACCCTCAGTCTAAGCTGACACAGGAGTAGGAACCCAGCTGCACAGCATCTCAAGGGAATGGACCAGTAAAACGTCCTAAGGGGAATGGTTTTTGGTGACCCTCGCAAGTTCCTCGTTGATGATACATTCAATATATGTACATACAGGGGTCAAACGCACAACCAGATCCATCGGCATCAAATGAAATGGCCCTCTCTAATCAGGTAGCTCCGTTTACACCACTGCAGGATACAAACCTCAAACCTTTTCCCCAGGATTTGCACGCACCAAACAACACTTCAGCAGTGGATGGTGGCAATAAGTTCCACCAGTTGATTTCCCACATGCTGGGAAGTACAAGAAATCTAGTAAGTAAACTACTGTGGTGAGATCTCCAATTCAATTTCTGCAGATGTCCTGATAAATATTCAAACCTTTAGGCAGTTCTCCAAACTTATACTGAACCCTTCTCAAGACCTGCTCCATTTTATTCTTCAAAATTCCATCCAATTTGGACGGTTAAGCATTTAAGACTTTTTTAAAAAGTCCACAGTGAGTGAAAGGGGGGGAGGGGGGGGCACAAAAAGTTAGCAACCCACCCTGCCATATTTATTCTGGTTTGTATCATTTAAAAAATGAGCACTAAAAGGCTGAGTGGAGCTCACCCGATGTTTTTTAATGTACTGTAATTTCTCAGGAAAACGCTTTGTGAAAAGTAAGCAATATATCCTAGCGTATAAGTATGTAACCATAGTTTCCCCCACCATGCAAAACATCTGTGACCTTGCGCAGAGGTCATCACTGCAGTAGTGTTTCTCTTTACTTTTAAAGAAATGTCAGGCCATTTTTTATACAAGACTTATGACAGGGTGCTGTTTATTGTATCACAAAGCCACTATAACTCCAGCACAAGGAAACTGCTATTATTTGGAGAGTATATATCTTTCTGACTAGCAGTAAAGATGAAAATAAGGGTCTTTTTCAGAGAGTAAAAATCAGAGTCTCCCTTAATGACACCAGCATCTTCACCATGACTGAAAACTGAACCATTACTGGACTGCTCAGTCTGATGAAGGCTCAAATTTTATGCTGGGGTTTTCTATTAGGTCACACAGGGTTTGTGCTCATCTTCCACTGAAAATGGTGTTGAACTCCCCATTTTTTGAGGTCTCTCATGTGACCATACAATCACTTTAGCCACTAGGCTTAAAATTTCAGATCCCTTCAGCAGAGACGTGCGTCTCTCCCAACACCATTTTACGTTGAATCAATTTTTTTGTGTTTCATGTGTAAAGCATTGGAGAAAACGCCAAGGACAATTTGGGGCAGAATAAAAATCATTCCCAGTCACCTCTATTTCCTTTTTACCTTCATCATGGAAAATTGCTCGTGGCTTTTTCTGGTAGCTCTGTTCAGTCCTGAACGAGTACACTGTGGGGGCACCAGGCTGTGAAGGCTGCATCTTTTAAATCAGAAGTCTAACTGAGATCCTAACTAGTTGTGTTCATTGAAGGTCCCTCGGTACTTTTCACAAGACTAACCTCTGTATCCTGGCCAAATTCCAGCTCAAGTAATTACAATCTACTTTCCCAAACACCCCTCTTCTTTCCCTGCAGCACTTTCAATTGCATATGAAATTATTCTATTATCTAATTATAATAGTGCCCACAGATTCCTGTCAAGCTTGGGGATTCGGCGAGGTGCTCTGGAGAGCAGAGACGCATCCACCGTCCCCCGGTCTCGCGGCAGCACGCCGGGCAAGTGCTGCCACCGGTGACTATCTGCCATGACTCCGGAATGCCAGACTGAAGAACAGTGTTCAATTTGAAATACAACACACTAAATCAGTATAAGAAAGAGAAGTGAAAGAAAGATGTGAGCTTAAGAAAGCAAGCAAAAGAAGAGCAGGTCCCTGCTGGTGGTGTTTTAGGCTGACTGTGTGCTGATTAACCAGTACCACCCTCTGCAGTAGTTGAAAACAAAGCTGCTTGGTGGACATCTCTACTGTTTGCTTGTACAACGTGTCCCAGCTACCACCACACCACGCTGGAAGAGCCACCCAACGTTTCATCACGTAACCAGTCTGGCCTGTACGTGGAGCACCCAAGCTAGCTATAAACCACAGATCCATCGCTCGTGATTCAGCCATAATTGCATGGTACAGTCTGTACCCCGCACGCTTCATGTAGCTGAGATCATGCCTTTAACAAAGCAGACAGGAGCTTGCTTTGCCTGTGCTCCAACAGACCACGTGCCAAGCACCGCTAACACACATCCGAGTTCAAGCTCGGAGTGTGTCCAAGAGGCAGGATGTGTCCGATTGGACTGAACACCATGTGAAGGTAACTACACGCCCAGGCGCTTTGCTGAATTATCAAGCTTTTGATTTCGGGAGTGAAAGGGGAGGTGGACGGGAAGGAATCACCTTTCCTCAGTGCTTATTTGCACAAGCAAACAGGAGCGAAGCCATTAAAGGAGAAAGACTAGATTGTTTAGGAATTCCATTCCCATTTACACAGTCAGATTTTAAAAAGCAAGCAAACACAAATGGAAAAATGCAGAGAAAGTGTGAAATCTCTTTTCCAATATATTCAATGAAGTCAACTGCTTACAAATATTACACAGCTTAAATTCAGAGAGAACAAATCTAGGAATATGGAATTAGATGGTCAGCAAGCCTTCTTGCTGACCAGTCTGGGAAATAAACTTTGAGACGTTTAGCACAGAACTGACCACAGAATATTCATTCGCCACAAACTGCATCCCAGCACCTCATAATATGAACAGCAGAGTAAAATAAAGTGCTCAGAAAAATGCCATCAGCTCTTTTGAACTGTTTGTTTGTGGTTCATTGTCATTAATTGGATTTTTTTTTTTTAAAGTATTTGTGGTTCTTTGGGGAGAAGAATCATTTGTTCACTTTTTTCTGCTATCCATCATAAGCCTTATATTCACGTAATAGGTATGAAGACATTTCAGTTTCGATTGTTGTTTCCTTTGTACCTTTAAGCATAGGTTTTGAAGTGCGTTTCCTTATAATGCTATAATTTAACTTCAACGTTTTTAAACGAAAATGGCAGCAGGATGCAGCCAGCATATGTTATGTAGTCCACAGAGGGCAATTATTAATTTCCCAGTGGATACCTTTTCTTATGGTGACTGGCAGTGGGGTTTTTTGTTTGCTTTTTTATATTATTATTATTATTATTACTCATGCCTTTTATTTAAAACATTGCTAGATGTCTGTATCTCGATACACCTGCTGTGCCAGTGATTACACTGTGTTTAATGGCATGTCTATCTTGGGAGAGCACAGCCGAGTCTAAGAGGGGACCGGAAAGGACAATAAAACTGCTGTTGAACTTGTACAGCCCCACGTTCCGTTTGAGGAGCTGCCACCCACCTGCCAGGGCCTGGCCGAGGGCCTGGGTAATACCTGAGCTCCAGCCTTGGTTCTGACACCAGCAAACCCTTAGCTGTGGTGGTCTTCCTCAAAGCTGTAACTGGTGCAAGAAAGAAACAAATAGGAAGTTTTCCAGCAGGGCTTTGTACTGACCTGATTTTTTTCCTGCTGAAGATAGTAATAATGGATGTGAGGACAACGGAACTCCAGTAATACAGTACCACCAGTGCTAATGGAACAACACCACAACAATGACTTTCCAGAACAGACCTTGAAAATCTTCCCTAAAAATATAAATCATCAGTACAGGCCAAACTCAATGGACAAATGTCACACCTGATCACAGACTCTGACAAGCTGTCACCCTGGACTGGGAAAATACATGCACAATGGGAAAGCAAATGTATAACTGCAGGTCTACAAGAATGGAACTAACTGTGTGTTACTCCAAGCTTGACACTCTCGTTTTGGTCCTTACCTCAAAAACGTCAAGAGTGGAGAAGGGTTTTTTGCTTGTTCCAAACAGAAATTGTTCAGCCCCCTGTAGCTAGATATTCAGCAGATAGCAGCAGGCTACAAATATGATGCAGACAGTACCAAGATCCATGCTTTTAAAAAACATTAGTAAATAAACAAACAAACAAAAAACCACCAAAAAAATCTAATCAACGAAACTTGTTTTAAATGAAGTGTGAACAGGTCAACGACTCTACAATACCAAACCACTCTTATCCCAAGTGCTACCCCACTTTGTGCATTTCTAATGGCTTCTCACCTGCAGGCAACAGAAAAATGCTAACAGAAATTCTGCTTTTTTCCTAGGATGAAGCCTCAACTTTGCAGTGAGATCCACATGGGTGGGTCCTTGTATCTACTTAGAGCCCCATTAATTTTAACAAACAGTGAGACAAAAGAAACCACTTCTGCAGATTCACCCAGAACTTTTTCCTCTAAAACTGCTCTTGAAAAGAGTCACTCCAAAAGGAGATCCGAGTTGAAATGCAGCATGCCAATACAGTGATAAATAAAAAAACAGGGAAGTTTCACAGACTACTGAACATGTCTGTGTGTCATCAGAGCTGGGAGATAAGTTACATGTTACAGATACCAGCCAAAGAGCTGGTGGGAATAAAGATTTGATTCTCATAATACTTGGACAACTCTTTGTTAATAAAAAAAAAAAAAAAGTATTCCATTAACTGCATCTTTTCTAAGTGGCCTCTTGTCATACTTGAGGCTGAAGTAGTTACTGAAGAAAGATCAAGGGTTAAGCTGCACACTGCACAACAGCATGAGACTTTAAAAGAAATAATAAAAAAAAGCTTCATCCAATTTTTTTTCCAAATTAAATCAAGAACATTCATAATTAGTTTTTACACCGGAGACATCTAGTGGGAAATGAAAGAACTGAAAGAGCCATAAGCTGCCTTCGCCCTTTCATTAATATTTGCTCCCAAATGCAGGTCAAATAAATCTAACTCACAGTTTGAAATGAGTAGCTTTAAAACTGATGTATTACTTTCTGCTCGGATTTATGCCACCCATTTTGGATAATTACTCCCAATGCTTTTTCCCTATTGTATTCAAAGCTTCTTCATAAGAATGAAACGAAGTTGGGTTCCTTGAGATCTCTTCTGCTTTTAATAACTTTTCATTCCCCTCCACCCCTCCCCATCCTCAAAGATTACTTCCACCTTTGCAATTTAAGGCAACTGGATCTGTGCTGGCAGACACCTTGCACTCATTTACGTGTGTGTTTTGTTCCCCGCTATGATAAATTGCATTGTCCAGGAACACAGTAAAAGCCCATCCTGCCCTGCATCCGAGGCCCTGATCCGGTGAAAACGTACCCATGTGCTGGAGTTTATACACTGAATAAATTCACTGAAGCACATGTGTAAGCCCCGTTCTCCCAAGATTTATGCGCATCAATAGGGTTACGCGCAGTGCATAAAGTTAAGCACGTGTTTAAGTCATTATGCAACTAAGACACAAAAGGCAAAAGGGAAAATAGATGGAGAGGAAGGTGAATTAACTTGCCCTGTGCCACGGTAGTCACGTCCACGTGGCACAATGCAACAACTGTCCAGAGATACTCGAACTAGTTCTAAAAAGCTCGCTGTTACAGGAAGCGGGTTAGTCCCATTAGCAAGCCACTCTGCTCAGGCTAATAAACCTACTAGGCAGAGGGGCTAATTAGTCTGAGCAAAGCATCGTGCCAACACAGCTCTACAGCTTTTAGAAGCTAAGCTAAAACACCTATCACTGAACAGCATCACTTTATACTTTTTAAGAGTACCCAGAAAAACCCAGGAGGGACAGAACTAGATCTTGGCACTTCCACTTAGCGGGGGGTTTTTTGGGCTATTTTGCTACATCAGTACAATTGGCGACAAGAATGAAATCCACTGCAGGAGTGTGTCTGCGCCTCAGCGCAATGCAAGAAAACGACCCAACAGGAAGCACCTACCAACTTTATTCAAAAGATTTTGATGCAGAGGGAAACAAAGGTAAAAAGTGCAAGAAAACACAACACAACGTCGCACCTTACTCAGGCTGTGGTGCTGCAAACAAGAAAAATGTGACCCGGCAAGTTCTCTAGGCCTGTGCAGAAGAGCCACAATACCCACAGAAGCCCTTCCCTACGGATCTGGGAGCAACACTGAGGCCTTCAAAGTTGATCCATTAGAGACTTCTAAGTTTTCGTTTCATTACAAATCAACATGGGAAATAAAGCCGCCTCTGCTGGCTCTCCTTTGATATCTGTAGGCTTTTAAAAGGTTTCATCAATATTGTACGGTGACATAGTTAAATTATCCTCTTTCCATAAAAGGCAGTTCATGTTTATTAGTATCTGGCTCCTGCATATGCAGAGAATTAAGGACAGGTACATGCTACCTGTTTACAGGCTGTATTTAGAGTTAACAATTGCGTAACATTGGATCAGCTTAATGCTTAACCTTCTATTTCATTATTTTCACTTCCCAGATACATATAATTGCTGAGTTATGGCAATTCTTTCCTAAAAAAGTTGTTCTCTGTAAGGTGTCTACCTGCTTGCCTCCCTCCCCCTCAAAATACCAAGTACCCCAGGTGTCTTAAATCTGAAGTAATAGCCCTCTTTTGCAGCTGGTGATTTGCAGAACAAAAGGTGGATGGAAAGACAAGACAGTTGCCTGAATCCAGCCAAACCAGACCTTCCTTTTACTCTTTTACAGACAACATGCGCCACCAAAGCAAAAATATGCCCTCAAAGCTCAAATTCACATTTGAAATTTATTCAAAGCCCAACGTGTCACATTTGGCACGTATCTTTGCTGACCAAGCACCCCGATACCCTGCTCTCCGAATTGTAAACTTACAGAAATGAGACCTCAGATCGAAATTTGGGGAGAATCTGAAAGCGGACTTGGTGGCGTGCTCTGGAAGGAGACAGCTTCCAGCAGAACAGATGGTGAACCCAAGGAGAGTTAAGCCAGGACTGCAACTGGAACAAAACCACTGGAGAAGAGTCAAGGTCACCCCATAGCTTATGATGGCTGCAGACAGTATCTAAGAGCACTTTGCACTGGAGTTTTTCCACTTCATGGCCAGCAAAACTTCATAGCTCCTCCACAACCTTCCAAGAAGTAAATAAGCCTGGGCAGCCTGGTGAAACCAAATGAAGCTCAAAGCAAGGTAAGGGTAACTCTGCTATCAGAGCTGGGGTCCTTTTTTATTCCAGGTGTTGTTTAGTCAGGAAAATCACTTCAAGAAACAGATTTCATGAAAAGCCAAAGAGCCACAACATTCAGACAACCTCCAGCACCGCTGACGGAACCATTGTGGGGAAAAAGACAAGCATTATCGCTATTCTCTGAAACTGTGGCTTTCTTCACACCCAAAACAACACCGTATCCCTTCACCAAGGGCAAAGCAGAATTTGCTCTAAGCCAGCTCCAGGGTGACAATTTGTCCCCCATACAGCACCCCCCAACAACAGGAAGCTTACAGCTTCTCCCTCCTGCTTTCAGGTCTCAAAGTTACATTCATTAAGCGACAGAAACAGGGAAAAGGTAAATATAAAAAGTAATTTGAGGGGAAAATCCTCTCAGGGTACTTACCCTCTGCAAAGCCCAGTGCCACAAGACCCGGTGCTGAGGAGGAGACTGCAATTAGGGGTCATCAAAGGCACCTGAGCCCAGCCTGCTCCACAGGTGACGCATCAGGTCACAGCACAACAAGGGGTCTTGAATGTCCTTCTGGCCCAGCCGTGACCCTCTTCTGGGAAAAGGCGGGGGTTGGCTGTGAAAAGCATCTGCAAGGCCATACGGTCACAAAATTCAAGCAGGAAAAAAAGGAGCAAATGAGAATATAGTAGTTTGCTTTCTGAATTTTAGCATACCTGGAGTTACAGCCACCCGTGTTGTGAAAGGGGGAGTTAAAAACGTGCATTTTTTGAATCTGCTTTGGGTTCATGACAGTCATTTAATCATTACATCACTGTTTCTATGCATATACATAGATATACATATACATACATTTCTCTGCATGCATTACTCTTTGTCTTCATTAAATCTGCCTGAAAAGGGACAAAGTCAAAGATGTCCCAGAGTTCTTTTTTCTCGATGCACAGTAACCGCTAGATCTTGAAGAAGCTTTTGTCTGCTGAGATTCACTGCTTTGAGGTGTGGCTTTCACATCACAGAGGAAGTGCACGCCCTTGGCAATCAGGAAAGTTTGATTTCTGTACTTGTTTATTTTTTTTTGCTTCCCTTCAGCACATTCAGTAAGTAATTGTGACGGGAAAACTTGTTGTGGCCCAGAATTAGAAGCTCTAGGATATTTGAAACACTATAAAGACAAAACAACAAAAAAATGACATTTGCTTACTTCTCTGGAGAGATTAACTGAAGTCCTGCCAGCTAAAAGAAAAAAACCTACAGAGTAAGAAGAGGCTACGTGGAGGGGGGGATAGAAACATACGCTTTATTCAGGCAGGCAGACTTGTTCCACCTGCTGAAGAGAGGAAATGAAATTAATTCCTCTTTGTTTAGTTTCTTCCGCCTTTATAGCAGAGCTAACGTCTTGTATTCCCTGTCCCCACCTGCTGGTAGCAAAGAATTACCTATTTTCTAGGCTGGATCATAGAAGAAAATGCTTAAAATGAAACCCCAAGTTGTATGGTGATGGGAAGACGGGGGAAATTTGAGAAAGACAGAGATATTAAGCACTTTGCTGAAGTACAGCTTTGGCTGAAGCAGGTAAGATGCATGTGGCACTTGGGCTTAATCGTGAGTCAAATGGCCATTTTCCACAGGCCAGTGTGACTTGCAGCTGCCCCGAATGAAAGCAGGAAATTGCATTTTTGCTATTTATAAACTGTGAGAGTGAAATAACACGAATACTGTATGCCTCTCCCAATCCCCATATGTGGGGTTTTAAGTATCTTATAAGCCCCGATAGAGTGTGCTTCTCAGATCTTATAGGGACACTCTCATCATACCGACTCATAACGTGGTTCAGCGTAATCGCACCGTTGTCTCCCGTTACGTTGAGCTAGATAAATTACCTTTTGGGTCACAGCTCCTGTGCAGCTCAAGCTAAAGCGCTTCTCTTGATCTCAAGGAGAAGGACACAGTGCTTTTGGAACAAGATGGCTATTTTAACGGCATTGTCTGAGTCACCACGTGGCTTGTGGAATGACAGCCATAAAATCCTAATAGGGCTACAAGTTTGTTTACAAGGCTTATTTTCTCCTGGACGTAGTCCCACTTTGTATCTTCGTGTAAATCAAAAACACAACATAAGAACAAAGCCTACAGTCGTCAGGGGAAGTCAGCCTAACGCAGCAACAATTACCTCTAGGTCAATCCAGTTTGTATGTAGTCTAATGCTAAAATGCCTCCAAAATCTATGTGACACTGTAATGTAATTGTGGCGATAAAAATTAATGGGTCTGCTTTCACTGTAAATATGAAGTTACTCTACCAGCTAAAGATTAGTAACACATACACTTCGTGCTGCAAACAAACTAAATTTAGGCTGGTGTTGCAGCAAAATGTATACGTACAGATCCTATACCTTGTAAAGGGGGTAGCTCAAGTTGCAAGCAAGACCCTTCATCCCGCAGCATTCCTGTTCACTGCGGTTTCCCAGATGAGTCACCTCTGAGAGTTTACAATGAAGCACTAACTTACCCCAGTGAGTTGTTCAAACAGATTACGGCTTGTAAAATTTCCCCAAGTAGAGCGCTGTTAACTAGAGATTCCGGTGCTGTACTACTTACCAACTGGGAAAAAAATTTAGTTTCTACTAGATATTGTGAAGTTCAGCTTTTCAGGGCAGGGAAATTCCCACAGGGACAGGAAAAGCTACAGCTGATGAGCACATCCATAAAAATAATAAAAAAGGCACTCGTGATTGTACCAAGATAATGACGGGAAATAAAAAGATTTCATGCACTGAACACTCCAGTATGTTTAATCAAAATGCTTCTCCAAAGTGGTCTCCTCACTAAAAACTTGCTCTGGCATTTTGGAGATTCTGAGATCCCTCCTTTCACTGTCATACTTGGTAACCAACCCTGTAACCTGTGTAGGTCTCAAGTCCTTCCCTGTCAGATGCTTTTTCCCCTCCCTGTCTACAGGAGGCTTATTGAGACACGTCTCCAAAGCAATCGGAAAAGGGGCAATGCAGTTTCAGAGGAGTAATAATTATCACTGCTTTTCATAAGGCTTTATCCTCAGATCCCACAAAACGTGCTTTGCAAAGCAAGTGAAGAGCCTACTACCGCTTAAACAGGCTGCAAGCTAAACTCAGGCTTTTCATAAACAGATCAAAATGAGAGGAAGGGACAAAGGAAAGGAGTTACAAAAAGATAATGTTTCATGGCACAAAAAGTGCAAGCAGAACCCCCCATCAGCTGTGTAGATGAAAATTCAGTCCCCAGAGCGTCAGCTGAGCTGAGCACCATGAGGGAGCCCTTTCCCAGAACTTGCTCCCGAGCAGGAACCCATCACCTGACTTCTTTTCATTCTGAAGAAATTCTCATCAGAGAAGCCTAAAAGATGTCTACAGTCTCTGTATCTTAGAAAAGGTGCCAGTTCCTCCGAGGGCATCCCGTTTCAAACTGGATGGCCAGTTAGCAGAAAAGCCCCAGAGAACGTTCCTCACGGGACCATCAAGCAGCGCCCAACAGAACAACGCAGAGGGCTGAGCATGCCCGATGCACCTTTAAGCGGGTTAGAGCAAATTAAGAGTCCAAAAAAGAAACGATTACCTTCCTTCACTTAAACATCTCTTCCTTCTTAATAAAGTATCCCAGGCATTGAATTTCAGGCCCAGTGTTTTCAGGGATATACGGGTTATTTCCAAGCCGAGCTATTACCAGTGAATGCGGTGACATTAATATGAGTAAATGCAGGAAAAAGGATGAAATAAAACATATCCTATTGAAGGAAATGAGAGCTCCTTAAGAAAGAAAAACACACATAGGAAAGACGTGGGCATATCAGGATACAAATGGGACACTGGGGAGGGCCGGATTCCACAAGCATGATGTTATTGAAGTGTTTGATACCAGAGTAAGCACCTGCAGATATGAATTACATCCTTGTTCGGACCACTAACATCGGAGTACTGACATCTCAGGAAGTGCTTATGTTATATTTCAAATCCCACTGCCAACTGCATAAATATCAAATAAATCAATCATAGATATAAAAGACATTATCTTAAGGACTTTAAAAATCTGAACAAGCCACCTCTCTTCTAAAAGTAGTGTCGCCCTTAAATCATTTGGGCTTTTCCAGTCAGTTGCACCTGAACAGCAATAACATTAATGCTCTTGACCATCAGACATTAAACGCTTCACCTCTGTACACAGAGATAGGATCGGTACAGAAATAGTTAAAACCAGTGATAGCTCAGCGATTGTGTCAAAGGTTCTGCCTGCTGTAAATATACTTTCCACCGCCTTCAAGAGGTGGACATCTCATTTTACACGTGTAGAAACTGAGGCACCAAACTATGAAAGGACGCGTTCCATATCAAGAGAGCTCTAGAACGTCATGAGCAAGACACGCTCAGGACTAGGAGTCCTTGTAATGTTTATTAGACCACACAGTCTTTATTTTCAATGCATTTCGAGAAGGAATTCCTGACCTGTTGGCAACGCAATCTAGAAATGAAATTTCCGTGTGATAGAAAGAGATTTTGTCACCTGCACGTATCAGGTAAAAAGACTGCTGCAAATAGAGTATGAACATCGTTCATCTCATTTTAAAGAAAACTTGTGATTTAAATGAAAGTGTTTATTCTGTGTTGAAAAAAGCAGGTCTTAGCTTCTGCTACTTTTTAAAATTAAAACTGTGCAAATATCAAAATATAAGAACAACGACCGTAAAAATAATTTGGAGTTTAATAGTTCTGTGATCTTTAATAAACTAAGGTTTTACTCGTGTTAAGGAATTAGGGATTTTAAGAACACTTTTCAATTTAAGAGTCTCCCCATAAACTCTTATTAGATTAATTTGTTATTTTTCCTTGCTTGCCATGGGAGTCTTAATTACTATTGCTCCAAATACAGCTACCATCCATCTTAATCAAGCAGGGACTATTTGGCCATACCGCTAAATCATCTGGTGTAATCAGTTTTAAAAAGTTTGTTCTGAAGTGAAAAAATGGCTGAGAAAGGAAGCAAAAGTAAATATATCTTTTTACATTTTGGTAACAGCAGCAGGAAGATTAAGTGGCCATTTACTAAATATTCATAAGAGTTTAGAATTTTTAAGCAGAAGTGTATTATGAGAAACATGAAAAAACCCAGACCTGCTGCAAAGGACAACTTTTGAATTGGAATGAGTTTGTGAATTAAAATAAAAGCGGTGGTAGAATCTAAACTTAATTGCTGGTGATAATTTCTCTCAGACTCCTAAGACCACAAATTCTCCAAACCCAGGTAATTTCCAAGTGGAACCATCTGCAGGACTACTATTTTGCATGAAGCATGCTGGGCACTCCAGTAGTTCTGGTCCAGCCTTAGAGCTGATTACGCTGTGCAGACAACTGAGCTTGATTTTAGAAGCACCGACGATAATGAACACTAACACGACTTGTCACTTGCTCCGGAGACGGCGTAAGTATTGCAGACCAAACAGCCCATCTGCTGCGTTAGAGGCTTCGGAAGCACTGGGAATTGCCAATGTCAGAAGCCTGCACTGCTGTTGAGTTTGCTGCATTTGTTCTAGGGCAGAAATGAACCATCTAAATAGCTGGTTGCAGCAGGGTTCCGGACAACAGGTCGCAATGCTGCACTTACCATCATGCCTTTTCCCCCCAGGGAAGTAACATGGTACCACATCGACGCTCTCATCTAGAGCCCACTACAGCCCATGAGTGTTTCCACTGGTTTCAGTGGGCTTCACAGCACTCTCGCTCCTCTTACAGCCTTGCATTATCTACCATACACTTCCTTATTGAATGATTTCATAACCTGAATGGAGCAATAATACGCACAGTGTAATTACTGTGTATTTAATATGATTACATAATTTAAGCATGTTTTGGCAGAAGTCTTTTACAATCCTGTGCCAATTTCCAGTCACCAGTTTTAGTGCCAGCCCCTCAGCAGCTGGACCAGCTTAACGGTCCTTCTTGTAAGGAACAGTTAAAATTGCCTATGATTTTTTTCCTTTTAAAAAACCCCACCTTTTAGGAAGATTAGATATTAAATAGGAATAGAGAAAGCCTCTGTGGGGCTTGACCTTCTCTTCAGCCTCTTATGATTGTGGTGTATCATACCCTTTGAGTGAGAAAAACAAATTCAACTAAGCTTTTGTTTGTTTTTGTCTTTCTATGGTGCCAAACAAAAGACTTGGGATACAAAAATTGTCTCTTTGCCCATCGAACAAATCTGGGGCAATAGAACATGGTGCGCCCAAAATACCGATGGGAACATGACCCAGGTGTCACAGGAGGCTCCTTTCCAATTCAGCTCCATGGTCCAATTCAAGCCACCCTTGAACCACCAAGTGTCATGCCCTCGGACATGTTTGTCCAGGAAGTTATTCTTCTAAGTTTTATTACACTGGTATGTATTTTCATTTTACATCCTGTAAGGCAATTGTGTGAACGAAAGATGAACAATTCAAAACTTTCCAAATCCAACTTGCACCTGGAACAGGCTTTTAAGTCCTTAACTGTCTGCAAAACAAAATGCAGACCTTTGTGAAATTGCAAGCTTATCAGCTTTCAAAGAATAATTCTACAGAGTAGAACTGACATATTAAAAAAAAAAAAATCCGTTGATCTGCACTACTAAATTTAAGAGTATATTTCTCCTTGTTCTGAGATTTTCATTTGATATAGGAAACCATATCAAGTGCCTCCATCTTTGATGGGGAACCAGTCCGTTCACAAGAGGAAACACAATACTGCTACAGCTCAGACATTATTCATATGGCTGCTGTCCCATTAATCCACCCAAATCCCTCCATCCTCTGGTCTTCTCAGAGGTTCCTCTCATTTTAATCCTCAAAAAACCCTCTAAATTCAGAGTTTCCAAGGAAGCTTTCATAATTAAGATTTCATTAGCAGTTTGCACACAAAACAAACACATCTTTATGCAGCATTACTGTCAAAAAGGAGACGTTCCATTACCAGGGTTCAGTTCACAAGATACAATAAGAGCGGGGGGAAAAACTGTAATGACAAAAACAAAGAAGGTTCAAGTTTCCTTAAAAAAGTCGAACCACCCCCCCCTTCCCTCTGTTCAGCTGCAGTAAGGTGAAAGGCTAAATGTGGACAGAATGGTAATATGTAAGCGGTTTCTAAGCTTTCTGGTGGGAATACTTAACAGCATAAGTATGTTTCCCCTGGAGACCTTCTCCACCATTTGGTCCAATTTCTTACTCCAAAAACTGAACCAATTCATGATGTAATGCTCCAGGGAAAACATTCCTCTCGAAAAAGAGTATCTTCCTAGGGAGAAGTTTGAAGAAAACATCTTAATATTGTTTAAACAGCTTTTGGCACCGGTATACTAGTTGTGCTGTATTCAATACTGAAAGCAGAAGAAAGGCAGGCTAAAAATATGGAAACGGAAAGTTTTAGGATTTAGTTTAAGACTTCTCCTCAACTACCACCCCAAGTCCCTAGCCCTCACTGATCCTTAGTGGAATAAGGAAAAAATATTTTCAGAAGCAGAGATTTTCTTTGCTAATAAAAGAGGAACAATTTAAGGCTTTGGCTATTGTGTGTGTCAGTATGAAACCATGTATTTAATTCTGCCTATTGCCTTATCATTTGCTTTAACTCTTATACAAAGGTGCAATTCCACAGCACTTAATGCCACAGATCTGGCTGCGACTAAGGCTTTTTGTGGCTCTATGAAGAGGCGCTGTGCCAAGCACTAGGAAAAGTTCCTGGCAGCAATGCTTTAATTTGCTTAACTCGCCTATCTTGTGCACGCATACGTTCTGTGCTACCAATTGCTTCGCTTCCCTTTTAGGATCATGACTCCGTGAACCAACTTCTCTTTTTTGTGACCAGAGCCAGCCATCAGTGTCCTAAGCCAGAGGAGGAAGCGCTGGGAAGACAGAAGCAGGGAAAGCGAGGCACACCAGAAGGCAGCCCACTCCAAACCCCGGGCGGCGGAACACAGCGATGCAGAGAAACTCAGCAAGGCAGACTAGACCTGTATCTACTGTGAGAACTCAGCCAGCAGTGGGAGAGATGCAAGAGACAACTGTAAAGTGCACATTTGAGCCTTATATTCCATAGCTTGTATTATGAAATGCTCGGCATTAAGATAAGCTATGTGTACGTTATGCACTCCTTATATATAAGCCTTACAAAGATTTCCTTGCAAAACACACTGTGGGTACTTACGATTTTTTTCTTGACAGGCGAGTAAAATGACCTTTTTGTTCATCGTTAATATTTGTACCCACACAATTACTTTTTCCTCAATAGCACACACGAGGATACTCAACATACCCGAGTCCCAGTTCAAACATGAATTCCCTTACAACCTTAATAGATTTGCATTAGTGAATATTATTTACTACCAAAACCTCAGCGTTACTGACCTTCTAACCATGGAACTAAGAGCATTTGTTTGTCCAAATGTTTGTATGACACAGGCAGGTTATTTATGACAGAGTGAAGCGTGGCTTCGAAAGTGTCTTCAGTATAACTGAGTTGATTTAATGGATGGTGATATTAGATCCGTATTTTTCACCCTGATGTTACAAGTGCTGGCAAATAAACGAAAGACAAAGAGCAAGGAAACTGAGCAACAACTTAATTGAAGAACAGCACAAACCCAAACCCAGAGCACAGAGGGAACAAAAAGCTCAGTTTTCCAATTCCTAGCTCGTTTAGTTTGCTGTATCATTAGGGCTTTTGAAGAATGATCACTACTTGCTCTTGCAACTTCTCTTCACACTTTGAGATACCTTGTTTGTAATCTTTAATGATTTAATCGTAACGATTAACAAGAAATAAAGAGCTTATTTATCTACCTAAACACATTAGGAGTTTTTCATGTTATTTGTTCAAAGGGATTTTTGCTTGTAGGGTGGGATTGAGAGGAATAAATTTGTTTGCAGAGCAGGGGTTGTCCAAGCACGGTGTCCCTTTTGATAATTTAGTTCTAGTCCCTCATTTTTACAATAGTTGGACGCCTCTGGACATGTGACTAAATTAAAATTTATTATTATTATTAATAAACATGGTTGTTCAGACTATAAAACATGTTGCACAACATGAATTATCTCGGTTACACAGTGCAAGGTCTTCACTGAACTGATTGGCAATGCTAAAAAACAGCAGTAAGCCTGCACCATAAAGAGGGTATTTAAACTAAACTTTAGTGGAGTTGGAAGCCAGTCCATAGCAGGCTTCTGTCAAGAGGTTTTACTGCTAGTTTGCTGGGTCTTGTGTTTGTAGAATTTTCAGTTTCTTGGTAGACCCTAAACTTTTAAAGCCTTGAATCACAACTATTTATCACCCATCAGGGAGCTACATAAAATGTATTTTCCTTCAGAATGACTATTCTCATAAAAAAACCAATTTAAAAAAAAAAAAGACAATTAAGAATATTTTTTAAAAATCTACAATATAGCCCAACTAACAGGGATTCTTAAAACTAAATACTATGAACCACAAAAATCAATGCCACCTGCAAGCTGTAAATATGTGTATTATTTAATTTTTTTTCCCAAGTATTTTCTTTGGCTGTTACATTCAGCTGAACAAGGCCTAAAAATTGTCAAACTAAATTCTTGTTTAAGAGTAGAGCTCTAACTACTGCCAGTTTGAGTGAAACACACATCCAGGTTTAGGGAATATGTTTTGTTTATTTTGGCTGCAGCGCAGGGTAGAACATTTTCCATCCCATCCGAATGCAGTCAAAAAGGTTTTGAAATATTGCACAATAAAAGCCATTCATTATATCTGTCTCCTCTCCCTTCCAAAAACAAAAATGGCTGACCAGTTCCAAATCTGTGCAGGGGGCAGGAAGATGGGAGTCAAGGGGTCACTGGAAATAACCCAAGACTAACACCAGGTTTTTCAGGTTTGAGTTAGGGAATATGTTCCATGCCCTCATTCCCAGTGCACACAGGTTTTTCTTCTTCCCCCTCCAAAGCCTGCTTAAAGTAGTTAATTGCTCTGTTATGCACAATTTACAGGACTTAATTACAAAACTAATACATTAGCCTTCTTGTCTATAAGTCACAGGCACAACTTCATCTTTTCCACTGGGACACAGTGAAATTAGACCTTACCTTATTTCAAGTTAAAACATTTTGATTTGCACTGTTTACCTCCTAATTTCAAAAACATGCAATTTGAAGGGATACCCAACTACACTTTAAAGCTTGGTTTTTAGATTTATTTCCATTGCTTCCCTACCTGTTAGCAGCTCGAAAATCAAATTTCTTTCACTGCCCATTCCTGTTCCTCTGTGCTTAAGCTATACTTGGCATACTTCAATGGTTTTTTTTTCCCTCCCCTCTCTCTCCATTTCCTTGTCCATAGATCTAACAATGCTTTTCTGTTTGCTTCCTTGCGCAGAGATCAGTTCATCACTAAAGCCTTTCCAGGTTTAAGTGAACTGTAAGTGTTAAGGGATTCAGAGTGAGGAGGAAGAGTAGAGCACAAACATTTTAGATGAACACACTATAATGACATTATTATGCCGCACTGAGGCGTTTCAGTATCCCCTTCTATTGCCCAATTACTCAGAAACAAGTAGAGAAAAACTAAGTTGAAGACTAGATGAAGCTTTATTTACAATTATTTTAAAGTAAAAAAACCCCAAAAACATATACTATTCTTGTTATTTTCTTTCCCCTGCTTACCATGCGTGTCAGGTTGAGAAAACTATTTTACTTCTGTTAACTCACGTGTGTGAGAAAAGCTGGTCATATCATCTCCACTTTTGTAAATTATGTGCATCTTAATTATGGCAAAATATCAGTATAAAATAATTCCTAGAAAATACTGACATTTTCCCTTTAAAGCTTTCTGAAGAAGTACAAGTATTGTTGCTCTGTGTATCTTTAGCTCCCTGACATTCAGAAAATTTAAGCGAAGGCCATTCCAACTGTGAAATACTCCTTACTGCTAGTTGTCAGATATCCAGCTATCTGAAAACCTATCAAGACTTCAGTTCATAGGATAGCGCAAGCAGAAGTGCTATGTAATTACTCTTGCTTATTAACGACACCATAATTACAGAGTGGCAAAATAATCAGTCTTTCTAGGACCCACCACTTGTCCTCTACGCCAGTCAGAGCATGATAATTACATGCCAATCTGCTAAACGCAATTATTCGGCAACATACGCTTAGTGCTAGCTATTACCATACTTGAAGCCACTTAAAGGCTATACAATGCAGCACTTAACATTAGTGAAGTACTTTTAAACACAAAGTAATCGTTATAGCAAGAAAAAGCCTCCCTTCAGAAGAGTAGGGAGCGTCAATGAGAGGCGAAAGAGACTGGCCAACACCATAGATTTATTTAGATGCCACTATAACGCACAGACGACACAGAGCTCAGAACTGCACAAAAAAAAGTCAAAAGAGTGACTAAAGCTGAATCATAGAATCATAGAATCACATGGGTTGGAAGAGACCTTCAAGATCATCCAGTCCAACCATAAACCTACGCCAAAACCACCCCTAACCCATGTCCCTCAGCACCACGTCTGCCCGGCTTTTAAATCCCTCCAGGGACGGCGATTCCACCACCTCCCTGGGCAGCCTGTGCCAATGCTTGAGAACCCTTTCCGTAAAGAAGTTTTTCCTAATATCCCACCTAAACCTCCCCTGGCACAACTTGAGGCCATTTCCTCTTGTCCTGTCGCTTGTTCCTTGGGAGAAGAGCTTGACCCCACCTGGCTAGAACCTCCTTTCAGGGAGTTGTAGAGAGGGAGAAGGTCTCCCCTCAACCTTCTCTTCTCCAGCCTCAACAATCCCAACTCCCTCAGCCGCTCCTCAGAAGACTTGTTCTCCAGACCCCTCCCCAGCTCCGTTGCCCTTCTCTGGACACGCTCCAGCACCTCCATGTCTCTCCGATACTGCGGTGCCCAAAACTGGACACAGCACTCGAGCTGCGGCCTCACCAGTGCTGAGTACAGGGACACAATCACTGCCCTGCTCCTGCTGGTCACACCATTCTTGGTACAGGCCAAGATGCCACTGGCCTTCTTGGCCACCTGGGCACACGCTGGCTCATAGCACTGAAGGCTACAAAGGCTAGCCTGCGCGCTGGGACACCGCACCAGCCAAGTAACACACTGTGGAGCGGTTTCACCAGTCAAACGAAAACACGACTGTTTTACACTTTGTGCATTCTTCTATCCAATGACTTTGGTGCAAATAAAACCGTGGGTTGTGTTAGAGTGGCTAAGCTAACCTAATGTGACAGAACAGCATTAAAATCTCTTCCAGATAGCGCTGCCATTAACAGCTGGAAACTAGAACCACAAACTCAAAATCTCTCGACTCAAGACCTGTCTGCACTTGCACACGATATGCCTTCATTTTAATTCCTACACCCTCGCACAGCAATGAAGACAAAAGACCGCTTCAGAAAGTTCTTCTGTTGATTGAATAGGGATGGTGAAGTTGCCGGTCATCCAGAGCTTAATGTTTAACTCCGTTTTAGAAAAGCAGATCTGAAAATGGAACAGCACGGTTCCCTCTACTGTTCACACTTCCCCCACAGCCACCAAGCTGTAGGTTACGCTGTTTCAGGAGCCTACGGAGATTCCCTTCTGAGGAAGAGCCGCCAGTCACGCAAGATCTGAATGTTTAAAGTACTCAGACCATTTCTTTAGCCTTGCATGAAGAGCTCTCCCAAATTCCCCGGTTCCTTCCCATGCTAAACAGCCCCCAGCGTTAGCAATTCTCCGGCTGCCTATTTCATGACAGATTCTATCTCAGGTCTTAACTATTAGGCAAGTCCCAAATCACCTTTTGCAACCCTCATCTCTAGCAATCAGACAATACAGCCAGAACAGACCTCAAGAGGCCATCCAGGCCCTATCCTTACCCCTAGGAAGGATCGTATGTCATTCCTGACAGATATTTGTTTAATCTGTTCTTAAAAGCCTCCAGTGATGGAGATTCCACAACTTCCCGAGGCAACGTATTCCTGTGCTGAACTATCTCTGCTGCTGGAACTTTTCCTTAATGTTTAACAGAGACATTTTTCTCTAATTTAAACACATTATTTCTTGTCCAATTCAGTACAGATATGGAGAACAGATTATTACACCCCCCTCCCTTACAACAACCTTCGGCATAATTGAAGACTTGTCTCCTCTCAAGTCCTCTCCAGATTAAGCCCCGTTAACGGCAACCTCTTTACTTCTCTGTAGGTTCCAACCTCACGCTCATGTGAGCCAGGCAAACTGCCATCAAGCATCTCTGTATAATTCTTAACAACCTTTTTCAACCAAGCTGTGCCAGGAGGAGAAACCAAGCTTTGTTTTCCTCTCCTTACCCTTGCTTACCCTTGCTCTTCGATTTCTGACTTCACTTACACTTCACTTCACATCTAAAGTGCACTTAGCCTATCCACTCAAAAAACCTCGAGGGAGAATTTCCTTCTATGCATCAGTCACAGCAGCACTAGAACAGCAGCATCACAAAAAGCACATTCTAGGCAGCATTTTAGATTAAGCCCTCTAGTATCATACATACTAGTTTATTGCCTCTTCCTCCAGGACAGCTCTTGACTTGACCTGACTATTTAAGTCTGGTATTCAGATTCCGACACCCACAGTCTCCAAAGGTTTCCCTCACTGCTAGATTCGGTATCTAAAACCTGTAAGGTAAACCCCAACAGCTCAGCTGGGTTTAAGAATGCAATGTGATTTCCATGTAGAGTCATTCTGAATACAGTGCATAAGTGTTTCCCAATTCCAGATTAATTCCAGTGCCTAGTTCAGTTGCTGCTTTAAAAAAAATTTTAAATTTTTTTTTTTTAATGTTACAAGTAGCAGCTATTATTAGTTTTAACCTCAAGGAGCTTTGGATTTTAACCTTAGCTAGTATCTCCTTCAAAGATTTTGCACATTATGGTATTATTTTCAAATTCAGTCACAACCATAAAAACTCATGTCAGGCTGCCCTCTCCTGGTAAGCCAACATACTGTAGCACAAAAACATTCAACCCACGTAACTCCTGCCACTCTGTTTCCAAATATAAACTTTTCATTGTGACACAAAAGCAAACCCCAAAATAAAACACCAAGGAAACTGTTTTGATAACTTCAGTAATGTTTCTAAAGCGGCACCAGGCGAACAGCATTTAAGTAGTGAAGTTTCTTTCAAGTTGCCTTAGGAGTTCTTGTCTTGGGGAAAAACTGATGTCGTCTGTAGAGAAAAGTAAAACGTGCATAAAAATGAAACTGTTCTGTTTGCTTTTAAGCTTTATAAAAGCAGCCAAGTACATGAAGTATTTTATTCCACATCAATAATGTTAAAAACAAGGTCACAGAAGAGATCATTTTCAACAGAAAGCTATTTCCTTCAAGCTGGCACAGGTATTTCACTAGGGCTGAAACAGAACAGGATGAAAAATGAAAGCAACAGCAAATGTTTAAGTAGACCACCTACAGTCATCACTTTTTATTACATTGTTCAAACTAGAAAAATGAAAACAGTAAGATGACAGGTCAACTACTGAATAATATGCACTCTATTTAGTACGCATACATTGCAGATTGGAAATGTCCAGAAATGAAGTACAGCTTTATTGTACGATGAATGTTTCACCTTCCTGAGCCAATTTAATTTTTTAAAATTAATATTATACACAATCAAGATTTAAAAGCCTACTCTTTCTTTTTTTTTCATGCCCAACCTTCACACCAGAAGAGCAGAATTCATTAAGTCTTTCTAACACCAAATTTAGTCTTACTTATAGGAATCCTACACCCCTGCTTGTGCCCAGAAGGTAAAGCAAAGTCTTTTCAGAAGATGGTAACAGCCTCTCTGCCTTCTACTCCTCCCTTTCAAGCCAGAAGTGATTTCTTTCTTATTCGCAGAGAATCTCAAGGGGGTTTTTTAGGATATTTTTGAAATCTGGAAGAAAATTCATGCAGATTTCAAAAGCAATTTATAAGGAACAATCAAGCACATGGGAAACATCACCACTTCAAGCCATTCTAGCTGAAAGGGCATACTTTACAACGTCATGGTTGTACAAATTCACTTTTTATCTACTTCTATTAAACTTCAAAAATATAACAAAACCTTAAGCTCGAATCCTGGTCTTTCAAAAAAAGGAAAAAGCCCCATCAGCAAAATACGGATCAGTGTCAAATCCCAATGGTCTAAAAAGTACCTTGTCACCACAGACCATATTTTTGAACTGTCAAATTTGTTCCTCTTTACTTAAAGCAGCAGAGTCACATGTTTGCTGCCGTGTCTCCGTTTAGCAACTCGATATACCGACTGTGCGCTGGAGAGCAGAGCAAGCGTGGCACGACGGTCTGCTAAACACACCCAGGCTAACAATCACGACTAAGTTTCAAAGGCAAAAATCCCACACTCCTGTGCAGGTGCCACAACTGTAAGCATTTATCTATGCACAAGAAAATCCCAGACTGTGAGAACATGCATACAAGTACATGCATAAACATTATTTCAATTTTATGTATGGTCTTACTGCTGTATCTTGAGACAAACTTCACTAACCCCTACGAGAAATCCTTCCAGCTGAGAAAAAAAAAAAAAGAGTCTTTGTCTTCTTGAAATGATTGAACTTGGTGTTGCAGAGAAAGTCAGTCATTTGTCGAGTTTTTTATAATATTAGCAGTGTTTAATTGCTATTGCTCTACAGACAGCACTAAAGCATGAAAACATGTAAGCAGGGATGTAGACTGCAATAAAGAGGTGATGTCAAATTCAGTTCAAGGAAGAAAACCTTTATATCCTTTCGATTACCTGCCACGACTGTCTACCAGACCAATGCCTCTGAGCCAAGCTAGGTCTTCCACGCACTTCTGATCTTCGAGCATTTTAGGCATCAAGACAAGGCAAATCAGTTCTAATTTATCCAGAAAAATTAATAAGGAAATAATAAGTAAGGAAATACAAAAAAGGGAGAGAAGGAAACAGCACTTAAGAGAGAGAACTTAATCTATTACTGACCTTCACTTTAGAAAATCAGAGGTAGCTGAAACCTCGCTAAACGTTAGAGTTATTTTCAAGACGCATTTCTACTTCTTCACGGTTACCTCTGTCCTTCCTGCATACAGAATTTGTTACGCTCCTTTTCCGGGTTTGAGACCAAGTTCTTGTTTCTTGAGGTGTTAATACACACCTCCTCCACCTTTTGCAAGGCCCATCAGCAAGACCAATGGAGTCCTTGTTTTCCTTCCCTCGTGCTGAAAACGGGATGAGATTTTGTTCTCTATGGTGAATATTCTCAGCTTCTGTAAGGACGGATGTGCTTATCGTTCTCCTGGTTTTGCCAGCAGAAGCTAGACGGGGAGGACTCTTCTGCATCTCATCCGAGAGCTGAATCCACGCAAGTCCTTCAATTTCTGCATCTCTATGTAACCTCATGCTGCGCCTCACTCTTCTTTTGCCACCGTTATCGCTCTTTCTTCTCCAAGGCTCTACAGAGTCATTTTTTAGCTGAGGAGCGAATAAGAATTCTTCCACATTAAAAGAAGAAACCGGAGGACTGTTTCCAGCTGTTTCCAGTTTTTCAACAGGAGGAAAATAGATCGCACTACTTCTTCTTCTTCTTCGTGGACTACCTCTTATAGAATCTTTTTGTGGGCACTGAGTTCTTTGGGCACCCTCATGTACACTAGTGTCCTGTTGTTCCAGAAATTCCAACCTGGTTAGCTGCTCTGCCTTATTTAGGAGATTTCCTTCTAATTTCTCATTTTCCATCATGAAACCACTTTCTTTTGCCTCTTTTACGCATGCAGTCTCTTCAGCTTGTTGGAAATACTCAGATGTATCAAAAACACACTTTGCATCTGGCACAATGTTTGAAAACTGAAAAAAAAATAATTTTTTTTTTTTAAATCTAGGCAAGTGGTAATCCATAAATAACTGGTTTCAGCCATCTGACAACTAAACAACTGCTCCTGTTTTCCTCACCAAGTCTAGTCACTCTCAAAAAACCCCAACCAACGCGTAGAACCCCTGTTTGTTGGAATCTGCTCCAACGGGAGGCCAAACTCATGTTGCGTGAGGCCTCGTTCCGTGGAGTTCTGAATATCTCCTTCCGAGGATGGAAATTCCATGGCCTCTCCAGGCAGCACGTTCCAGTGTTTAATCGCTCTTAGAGGTAGGTTTTTTCTTCCCCTAAAACGTTTTTTTTTTGATCCAACATTAAGCCCAGGTACGACTCATTTTCTAGCAGTATCCCTAAGCATAACAGTTACCTGATGATCAATGCCAGAAACAGGCTTCAAATCACCATCTGACACCCGAAACGCTGCGCCATCGGAGCCACTGGCTTCTACTGTGTCCACGTCCTTCGAGCTTGAACACGCATGAACCGCAGAGATGTTTTTCCCACTCGTTCCTTCAACCACTGGCTTCCGTTGAACATCTTTGCAAGCATTCCTGGATTTGGTTTTATCTAAAAATAGGTCCTCTGAATTAGAATAAACACGTGGTTACTTGACTCTACTTCTGAACGTACAAAAGCATTTCTAAAATATTACAACCAAAGCTTTACAGTATTTTACTTACATAAAAGTAACCTTCTAAACAACCATTCCAGTTAACTAGTATAAAAAAAGAAACAACCAAACAGAAAGGTACTGCACATCGCTTAACTATTTATGCCCAGTTTACCAGTTTTAGAGACTATGAAAATATCAGTATCCAGCCAAAGTACAGACAGGCACTTTTTTTTTTGTTAGCTTTACCATGGAGTCCAACAAGAGTTAAATTTATTCAGCTGGTGATAATTAAGCTATTAGATCCTCTGGACTCTACTGTTTCAGCAGCAATTCAAAGGAAAATATGTATACTGGGCTCTTTACCTATGCACAGAACTCAAGATAACTATCAGCAGGTTTTTATTTAAGTGTTGAAATAAAATATTAGAAGCAACAGAAAGAGCAAGACAAAACAAAACTAAAACCAACATTACCTGAAAAAAACGCATTTGCCTTTGATGAGTTTGGAGATGAGGCAGAAGAGAAAACCTCTGGAATTTCAGGGATAGGGCTGAGAAGAGGTTTCTTAGAAGCCATCTCTCTTTTCCCATATAAAGATTTTTTTACTTTTTTCTTTCTTCTTTTCCCGTAGCTTGTATGTTTTATTTTCTGAAAAGATTGACAAGACTGAATATAGCACAATGTGATTATAGTTATCCTGTACAATGTTTTCCAACAAATAAGTGACACCACTACTGGATTTTGACGGATAACAATTGTTTCCCCTAAAATGAAGTTTCCACTCATTCTGCCATCTACTAATTAATCTGAAAATTCAAAGCAAAGGAGAGTTACTTCTCAAACACAAGATTTGATTTTTGTTTCATTTAACCAAATCACAAAGAAATTAGTCTTCCAGCTGAAAACTACAGATTCTTCATTCACACTTAGTTTGAAAAGGAGTATGTGCTTTCCCTTCCCATACGTGAAAGCACAAAATCTTTTAGAAGTCTCACACTTCTACAATACTTAACTAGCATATAACTGGGGAAGTTCAAAGAACTCCCACTGCATACCTCGATAAGAGAAGAACCATAAACTCCTTTTCTGTCCCTGAGGTCTGAAAGGTGACTCCCCTTCACCTCCACAAGGTATCCTTTTTCCCCTGCAATTATTTAAAGCGGCTTGTCAGCCCTAACAAGCACCACGAAAGAGGGGTGTGTGACTAAGTGCAGGAAAACAAGATGGGCATGAAGAGAAGAATACCAGCAGCAACAGGAAACATACCACCCTTTAGAAAATCTTTACTACAAAGATCAAAATAGTCACATAAAACATACAAGAAGAGACGTTTGGATAGAGAAATAAAGGCAGCATTCACCAATGGCAGCAGGCCATCACTTACTTGCGTCTTTTTGACAGCAGAGGAGGTTACACTCTTTTGTCTTTGAACCTTGCTCTTTCTTGGCTTTTTAGCATCTTCAGCATTCTTAGTGTTTGTGGCTCTCGAGGCGCTAAAATCAGTCCCCTCTGAAATTGCGTTACGCTGCTGAGGAACATGAACAGAAGCTGTTGAGGCGCACGCGTATGTACACATGCACCCACTTGCTTTTTTTAAAAATAGCCCACAGTCCAACAGTCGTAAGAACCACATTGTAATTAGTCCCCATTATTTCACAGATGAGGTCATGAGAGCTAGACATGCACTACTGCAATTTAAGATTCACGGAGCTAGTCTCGTCATACAGTACAACACAGAGCTATTTGTAAAAAAAGAGCATTCCAACAAGGAAAAAGTACATTTTCATCTTCAGCTATTTCTTTCAGAGAAGATAGGTTGCTTTCTTTCATATTATTTTTTATTTTTGCCTTCCCCCTCCACTAAAGCACACTAGAACTGTACAACGCTGGAGTCTGAAAGCCATTCTTACAGAAATTGTTGTACAATAAATTCTATGCACCTTAAAATTCCAGCAAGCAGGGGGGATACATGCGGAATATTCTGCCTGCCTTGTGGCTAGCAGCCAAAAAGGTTAACAAGACTGAGATCTTTAGCATTCGACTTGGGAACACAACTATGTTTTCAGTGATAGCGGAAGTCATTGCAGAATAAACCTGACTTCATTGGCCTCTACCTCATGTTCCTACGTCTCAAAGTAATTAAACCAAATAGAATAGAAAAAGTAGATAGAAAACTTTGTTTCCCTTCTCCTCGATTTTCTGTGATTATGAGTTTTTAGATTCCCCTGATCCTACAAATGAAAGTCTATGAATAAATCTCTTCTAAACTTTGTCAGACTATCTGGGAAAGTTCCTGGAAAATTCAATAGTAAATTTAAGGATCAGCTATAACCAAAAATGTTTTTATTAACTGGCAAACCACTTTCACTCAAAAAGAGACTTCCTATAGACATTTACCTGCACTAACATAGTTCCATAGACCTGGATATATACAAGCGTCATACCTGAGGCTGTAAAAACTCATATAAGCATTAGGAGGTACAAAAGATAACAATTCTGCCCGAAGAAGGTAAAAAACCAAACCAAAACAAACATCATCACTAAAGAAATTTACCTTCCTCTTGGTAGAAGAACGAGTTGTTATCGTATCAGGTTTGTTGGTTTCTGCTGTTATATATGAAGAAAGAAAGAGTGTTGATTCAGTTTCAACAAAAAAAGTTAATCACATTTTGAGAAAATTATCCACATAATTTCTAACATTATGCACAGTGTGTTTAGTCATCTTAGTCTTGAGTAACTACCAATTTAGTCTTGAGGGCTATCAAACACGGCAAGATAAAGCCACAAAATTTGTGAGGATTTGGTAACAAAGTAATTAGCACTTAGGAAGCTTTCATAGAAATACATACATACACATGCACAACTCCCTTGCAATTTTTGTTGCTGTTGTCTTGCTTGCTGTTTTAAAAACATCAAAACTAGAAGAACAGCAGAATCAAGACAGTAGGCCAAATTGCTTAAAGCAGTAAGCCTAACTAGATCAGCCACCTTCCCAGAAAAATACCACAAGGTCTAATAACATCCAGTTAAACTCAACCACATGTAAACGCTGCAGTTACTACAAAGACCTTTAGAAGAAAGCAAGAGCATTTAAATTTTAGTTGAAATATATCCCCTATATAAAAACAAGTGACAAACCTGTGTCATCTCTCCATTTTCAGATACAGAAAAAAAGCATTATCTAACAACAAAAATATAAGTTTAGGTTACCTTCTGCATTTTCAACAGGTAAGAGGTCGTCTGCAGCAACAGGACCCTCCACTAGCTCTTGAAGAGGCTCGACGCATTCCTTTAAACAAAAAAAGTTAAATTTTTGGCAATATACTATACCAGACATATACTGAAAAAAACCTTGTCCATTAGTGTTTGGAACAGCCAGGCAATTTTATTTTTCTTTCATTAAAGAATATGGCAGCTCATTTGCTATATATACAGCAAAAAGAAATAGAGTATCAAAAGTATATGAATAAGCCAAGGCCAAACCATTTCACGTGCTGCCAGTACTCAACCTAGCTCTATGGGCCAAAATGCTATTTAGAATTCATAAAGCAAAAGGCAAAGTTCTCAATGTCATTCTAAAGCTTCAAGACGACTGTATGTTAATATTTCAGCAACTTCTTTTCAAAACCAAGCAGACTGGCGGGAAAAAATTAAACAAGAATCGAACATTCGCAGAGGTTAAGAGCCTGTTTTTATAGTTTAAAAAAAGTAAACAAAAAAAAAAACCACACCAACCAAAAACTTACATGATCACAATCGAAGTTTGGCTGGGGTAATGGCTCTTCAGTGAGACTCGGCCTTGAGGAAGGGCCGTTGCTTTGTAATGCTGGCTGACGGACAGGTGTTGCTCCTTTGCGCAACGGGGTATTTGCAGGCAAAGTTTCATCAAATATCTCTGGGCTCAGAGCTTCTCCAAAAGTAACTCTCTTCTTCTTTGGCCTTTCCGAACTCTGTCCTTCAATTTTCTCTATTGTAAAAAATACATAGACTCCTTAGTGAATTTAAAACAGAACCCCCATAGAACAGAGCCTTTTCAAGGTCTTTTTATGGGTCTTAACATTCTCTCCCCCACCACCCAACCAGCAAAATACCACCTTTACCGCTGCTGTGGATTCAACAACAATTTTCCCTATAGCTTTATTACAGTATCAAGAATCAAGGAGGAAAGAAAAAAGACTAGAAATGACTAGCTGCTCCAGAAGTTCCAGCTGACAAGTGGAAAAAACCTTGAAAAACAAGTGACTCTACTGGAGCATTAGAGGCTTTCTGAAGTTTTGGTGTGGGGCTTTTTTTGTTTTTTTAAATAGACATCATTTTCCTTGTCAACCTGATTTTCCACTTCATGCAATAGGATGCCACACAGGAGATACTTCAGTGGTGGTTAATGCGTATCGTTCTTCTGTTTTACCAGAGACAAAACCTGACGATCCCAGATAATACTCCACCTATTTAGAGAGCAAAAGGAGAATCTGACCTGTTTGCAGTGCTTCAAAGATTTTTGCACAACCAGAGACTGCGAGAGATTCACCGCTTCCTCTGCCAACTGCGTCACTTGAGTATTCCTATCAAATTTAAGTGACACAATCATCTATTCAATACCATTCAATTAAAATATTGTCCTTGCTCAAATCAAAAGTGAAAATAGCTTTCTTCTGTAGGCAACATTTAATAATTGGTCCTATTGCTTAAAAAAACCTGCTTGTTTTCCAAATGAACAAAACTCAACAACATACGTATGGATCTTCTCATAACACGAAAGCCTCAAACAAAGCTTCCAAGATGACCAAATATCTCCATTGATAGCATAAAATGATCTCTGATTAGTCCAAAAGTATCTTTAACGACGATTCAACTTCTGGTAGTTCAATAACGAGTTCATCCTTACTATTAGAAACTCCACGTAAGTCAGTCAACCAACCTTTAAGCTATCCATTAGTTGCTTCATGGGTGTTTTCTTCAACGCCGAGCGCAAACGGGAGCCACTCTGGCTATGTTCATTTAATGAACTATTTCCCACTGTTTGTTGTGGCGTGACAGGTGGTTTGCTTTCATCAAATATTTCCAGGCTCAGTTCTTCAGCAAAACTAACTCTTCCTCTGCTTAGATCTGACACAGCGTTACTTCTAGCATCTTTAGTGATGTGGTCAGAACTGAAATCTTTAGAGCAAGTAGACACATATGACAATTAAAACTGAAGTAAAATGGAGAAGATGTTAGTATTAGCAAGATGAACTATAAATGCACACATCTCCATAGATTCTGTGCATCAACATCACAAAAAATCCATTAGTTTCTAAATTCCTGCTATTGTTGTGACACATTTCCATCTCCTATTTTGAGAAATTAACAAAACTACAAAATAAAAAGGGAGCACTGTATGAAGGAGAAGACATTTTGCATAAGGATCTCTCTCTCATCCATGTAAACTGCGACGTACATTAACATCCCTTGGTCCTTCACAGGCATAAACTACTCCCACACTTTTCCCTAGAAATGGCACGACTAGCAAAATTAAGGAAAACTAAACAATTCTTCCCAGCCTGCGACTCATTTTGAGCTTTTCTATCAGAATCCAACTGCTAGCGTACCACCCAAGAGGCCCCACCCCACCTTCCAAACATTTCAGCTCCTCTCATAAAAGCTATTTCCTTCCTACGAACTGTGCTTAAGTAAAAACACGTTTAATGCCATGTTGTACTGAACAAGCTCTGAATTCAGTTTTCAAACTGGGACTCAAGCCTCCTCTACAGCAGCACTTGAAGAGATTGTTATTTGTAGTACTTTTTACTGCTTTTTTTTTTTACCCTTTTGTTCCCCCATCAGCCTTCATGACAAACTTGTATCAGGTTTCTACTGCATTCTAGATTGTAGCAAGACAACAGACACGGAATGACTCCTTATGGAACATTTCCTTACAAGTATCCTAAGTATTTTTATTTTCTAACAAGAATATAACAAAGATGGGAATAGCGATGAATCCTCTTACCGTGGCCTGTTTCCAAGGTACCTCTAATTAGAGCAGCCTCCAACAACTTCGTAGGATTATGTTGCTCATAAACCCATTCCTGAAGAAAAAGTTATAGGATTATATATATGTATATGGCACCTATTTATATACACACCCACACAACACGATAAAGGAACAGAAAACTACTTGCAAATGCTGCCCTTTAAAATAGCATGAACTAGGGAGTTTTTTAATCCCATAGACATGGATTTCAGAGTTCTCTCAATCACACTCTAATTGAGTTGAATTTCTTTTCCCAAAACACCAAGGCTAAATACTTAAAAGGAGTAAACATCAGAAATGAAAAAAAAAAAAAAAAAAGGAATGAAAACCATGTGTATTTTAATCACTATTTAGGAAGTTTCCTCCTAACCTCCATACAACTGTGACGCTATCACAGCTGTTGACAGCTAAGAAGCTGCGACGTCCAGCGGCACCAGAGGACACATCCAGCTAACGGGCGCCATCGATATGACACCAATAAAAGGATAACTAGGGACACTTCTATAGAAGACAGATTAACCTCTCCAGCTGTATACAACTACATTCTTTTTTTTGGCTGGAGTATCAAATAACTGCCAAACAGAGAGAAGGTGAATTTTAAAAATGGTATTCGAAGTCATCCCGGTGATCAAGAAAGTTGGTTTTGACATTTGGAAAAAGCTGTATTTGCCAGATCTGTGAATTTGACATCTCACCGTTACAGCTGCGGATTCAAAAGAATTAAGACATATTTAAATTTTATTAACAGAATAAAACAAGCTTTTCCACGTAAGAGAAAACTGAGGGCAGCCTCAGAAAAGCCAGCAGCCGGTCTCTGAGGTTAGGCGATATTCTCTGTCAGTCCAAATGGAGCAGTGTCCACACCAGATTTTGGTCCCTTTGACTCGTCATAATGAGATGTAAAATTCTTATAAGCGAGATCTGCTGTGCTATTTGTTTTCTCCATGTTCTTTGGCCACACTTATAAAAGTACCTTTGAAACAGCAGCAGCAGGTTCAGTGACAGACACCTCTTGGTGTGAAGACAAGATGGGGCAGATCTTGGTATCAGACTTACTGCTGCTGGTCACGTTTTGTCTTAAATTTTCTTTCAAATCAGCTCCCCTCTCATCTGACATGAACTTTTCACTGCACCCATCCAGGTTCTGCTCCTTTGTAAATGGTGCTTTGTTCTGAGCTGCATCAATTAAACACAAAACAAATTCCAAACAACAAACCACAAAGACAAACTTCAGATTTTTTCAGTGAAGGCTCTTTTTGTGTTTCTTCACCCAAAGGATGGTGAGATTCAAAAAGCTAGGTAATTTTCTCATCAGGGAAAAGAAAACACAAGCATTTTTTAGTTCTACTTTGAAAATAACCTTACCAAATCTTCAAAACAAAGCAAGTTATTCCACAGTGCTGCCCTGACTTGCTTTTGCAATACTTAACTATTTTCATTAGGAAATAAGAGTGTTAACACCACAGTAATGTAGTGTGATTGCTAAAATCACTGCACTTAAAAGTTATTAAACAGAAGCCTGCACATCACAATGAAGAGAGATAACCGTTACGACAGCTAAAACCAGTTGTCATAAAAACGGTTCTCAGTTTCACGGAAAAAGTGTGAAAAAGCTAAAGCTTAGCGAAAAGTAAATTAACGGGTATAAATCTAGAAAGTAAAACTAACAAAACAGCTACAAAAAATACTAGTCTGCATTTTTTTTTTCAGGGGTTATTCTAAGAAATCACTATTAAGGATGCACTAAGAAATAAGACTTAAACAAACAAAAAAACCTGAAGCCAAACACAAACCCCCCTGTGCCAATCCTTCTAAGGCAAGATTTCTTGGTTTTATATTAAGCATTTGTAGTTTCCTCCTTTTTGGCCTAATGTTTAAACCATTGACCAGAAATATAATCAACTTACAAGGGTCTGCTTCCTGGGAAGCATCATCCACTTGGGACAGTCCAGAGAAGCCAGTCTCCTCTTCGGCTTCTTGCACTGATTTAAAAGATGTCTGAAAGGCATCTATCTTGTCCTTCAACAGCCTGACGTTTTCATGTTTAAAAGGAATAACCTGCTAAAACAAAGTTAACCTCATGAGACTTTTTTTTCCCCCTAAGATGACATGGGCTTTATTACTTTGTATTTGTACCTTGGCATAAAACAAACTCAGAGAAGCAGCAGATCTTGTATTTAATCTGGCTGCAATTTTACTGGCGTGGCAAAAATATGCAAAAAAAGGAACTGTATCAAGAAATCTTTTATGTTTTCCTGCCTTTCATAATCTGTCCCTCTAGACCATATCCAGGATTTGTTTTCTGACAGTCTGCACTAGCTTGAGTTAAGAACAAGTGTGATTAAAAAAGAAGTCACTTATGCTACTATTTACTTCACTGTGAACTACCAACACTTTAATGCCCCAAAAATCAAGCACAGCAAATGCAGGAAAGTAAAGGTTATGGTAAACAGAAGTTAAAGCATATAAGCAAGCCAGACATGGAGAAAAGACTCAAGACTCTACACAAACACAACCTCCAACATCCCCTTATTTTAAAGTAAGGTGTCCAAAGGAAGTCAACAAAATCAAGGCCATGGTTATCCCTTCTACTGGCTTCTTCCTGAGACTCGCCTTCTCTTTCTCCCAGCATATATTGATTCCCGGGGGGAAACTAAACCAACCCATCAGATATTTGAGAGACTCTCACCTGTGTAAAAGCTTCTTTTTGCCTGTTGCTTCTCTGCTGGGCCAAGTATCGAATGAGGGTGTTATGTTCGGGTGACCCCCGTAGTCCAATTGCTGATCTTCTTCTATATTTTAATGAAGTTGGTGACTTCCCTGAAATGGGGACAGAAGGAAAGGGGGGGAAAAAAAAGAGATTTTTTTGGTAAGAATACATAAAGCTTTAAAATGGTATTTCTTTTTCTTTTAAAAGTGATTTATGAAAACACTCACCAAGTTAGCTACTCAGCTCAAGAGACCTTCCTAAACAAAAGCAAATTAACTTCCTAAAAGTAAGTTAATATTTAACTAAACTATATACCAAGTGAGGAGCTGTCTGTCTTTTATTTTTTCAATTGATAGTTAAGGAACTGTCTACCAATACCGACAGAATTTGTCTTACTGCTCACTTGTGAAACTCACTGACCCCTAATCAACTGGGCAGAAAAAAAGTTAAATAGGGAATTAAAGGAACATCGTATCCCAGTCCTATCCTTGGGCAGATTCAAACTCTGCCAGACAGCCTGAACCTGACCTAAATTGAAGCTTTTGATAAGATGGTGGCCCAGATGACCTCCCGATGTCCCTCTGAGAAGGTCATTAGCCACTCCAGCCTTACCCGTAGATCGTTTAGCAAAACTTTCCGGAGTAATCCCAAATTCAGCAATCGATACAGTTGCAAAATCAACAGCTTTTTTCCTGTGTTCCTCTGATACTCCACAATCAGATTTTTCTTCTGCTTTGTCCCTGCTAGGTGTCAAGTAGCGTTCGTCCTCCAAAGAAACAGGTCTGCTTCCTGAAAAGTTTTCCTTACTGTTCAAAGGCCAGAGATGTTCACCAACCGTACCCCCTCGTGGAGCATCAGGAAAGCATTCACCAAACTGACAGTTAACACCATCCTCCTTGTTGAGGTACGACTCCTTTTCAAGGCCTTTGGTGTGTTTCAGGGTGCATTTTTGCCGCTGCGCCTGGTTCCCATCCCTTAAATTCTCCTTCTTGGATGCCTTTACGACTTTTGGTTTCGTCACTCTGCAAATCTTCTGGCCTTTTGAGAGATCAGGGAGAGAGGCCTCTTCCTTCTCTTGGGCATATCTACTCTCATTTTCCTTAACTTCCAGGGCAGCACTTGGAGTCTTCGATTGTCTGTGCATTGTTAGTGATTTTATTTAAAGAAACATTCAGTCAGCCTTTGCTCTTCTGTAACGACAGACACCTATCAAAAAGAAAAGGAGGTTTTAAGAGGTGTTTGGGAAGGGCAAAAGTTTGCGACCATTCTCAAACTTCCACCAAATATAGCTTTTTTTCCTGGAGCAAGGCACTTAACAGTGTGGTGGAAAGGTAAATCCTCCCTCCAGAAAGCTGCACAGAAAGGACACAACGGGCTACACTGTGAAGAAAAACCCACAGGAATAGAAACCTGCAAGAGAAGCATTCCGCAGGTAAGGAAGCGCAAGGCCACGCTTTTATTCTTTACCAAACTTCAGCTTCACATTGGTCGAAAAGACATGGAGCACAACCACGCCACAGTCGTTTTGCTGCGAGTACTGCCAGAAGCACCAGCGGTTTAATATTAACCGGGAAAATTAAGCCGCCATCCATTTTTGCACCGAGCTTCTTGGATTTTAAGTTAAGCACGCAGAATTCTGCAGTGGTCAGTCTGAAACTTCGGTTCCACAAGAACACGCGTTTTCTTTGGCATTTTTGCAGCGCCAATTAAGCTGTTAAATACCGTGGGCACAACTTTAGTTTTGTTTTACTTTATTTGCTTTATTAAGCGCACGCTGAAAGTCCATGCCTACATCTACCCGGTGAGGCAAAAGTGAGGCGATTGCGCGAGGGACCGGGGCGCAACCTGGGCCTCTCCCGGACCCCCCTCTCCCCGCCCGCCCGCCTTCCCCCAGCGCCCCCCGAAGCGCTTCCAGCGATCCCGACGCGCTCCCAGCGCTCCCCCCGCTCCTTTATCCCCACTCCCCCAGGCTCCCCGCGGCTCCCCCAGGGGCCCCGC
>VZSF01005377.1:1082743-1187617 GCA_013398295.1 Chionis minor
GCCTTCCCCCCGCCCACCCCCCCCCCCCGCCCGTCCCCCGCCTCTCCGGCGGAGCGCGCTCCTTATTGGACAGAGCGCTCGGCAGGGCGTGGCCGCGATTGGCCGCGGCTCATGTCGGTCAGCGGGCGCTGCCTTCCGGGTTCGGCAGGGAGGAGCGGGCCGCCGCCGCGGCAGCATGAGGCGGGTCACGCTGTTCGTTAACGGCAGCCCCCGGAACGGGAAGGTGAGGGGCGGGGGGGGCGGGGGGCGCCAGGGTCCCGCCGCCCGCGGGGAGGTGCCGGCCGCCGCTGCGGGGTGGGCCCTGCCGCCGCCCCTCGGGCGCCAGGGAGAAGCCTGCGGCCGCCCCTCAGGGCCGCGGCGCCGGGGGCTGCGGCGGAGGAGCCTCGCCCGGGCTCGGGGGTCTCTGCCGGTGCCTGGGCCTGGTGAGCTGAGCTGCCCGGAAGCCCGGCGGGGCCCGCGGCGGAGCCGGGCGTTACTCAGCGGCGGCGCTTCTCTGTGGGAATGCTGAGGGGAGTCGCGACATGACAGCAACTTCTGGCCGGAGTCGCGGTTCAAGTCACCTTTATATCGTCAGTATCGGCTCGGGGGGGGCGGGACGTGCCCCGGGGGAGGGGGGGACGCAGGGACATGGGATGTGCAGGGTGTCGGGGCTGGGCGCCGTGGGGCAGCCAAGGGATCGGCGTGCTTAAACTCCCCTTAAAGTGGCTCGTTGGACGCCGGCGTCGCCGTGTGTGAAGAGGGAAAACTGTTCAGGCTTCACAAAAAATCGCTTCAGGTGCAGAAATAGCCCAGGAAAAGGCCCCGCCGTGCAGTTCTACTCAGTGCGCTCCGTGATCCCCCGTGTTCCTCATCCGCATCTCCGGAGTGAGCACAGGGCATGAGACAGCAGTGGAATCCTTGGGTTCAGAGAGGGAAATCAATTTGCGAGAGACTCGGAACTGGAAAAAAATAGCAGTATTTAGAGACATAAATAATTGAATCATCATGGTTGCGTTGCACCAACATTCATTCTGCCACTGCTGCCACCGCAGTGGTGCCGAGTCTTGGGTGGGAGACGTGCAAGTCACCCCGTTTCAAGGCAGCTGGGTCTCTAACGTCATCAAAGTTGGTCTGTTTGCTGCCTTTTTTTTTTAGCAAAGATCCACACACATCTTCCTGGGACACTGTTGAGAGCCCCGGTGCTACGCCGGCAGCGCAGAGGCTGTATGAACACGGTGCTTCTCTCTCTCCCACAGGTTGTGGCTGTGTACGGGACTTTATCAGATTTGCTGTCCGTGGCCAGTAATAAGCTTGGAATAAAAGCGACCAGTGTTTACAATGGCAAAGGTGGACTCATTGATGATATCGCTTTGATTAGGTAAGGCTCACCCAATACAAGTCAAGTCATGGATGTGCATTGAGAGACTTCCTAGCATATTAATCCGCTGACCTTAATCAACAACCAGTACTTTCTTCAGAAACAGATCTTATCGTTGCCAGCCAGCGTGCCCAAAGGTGCTTTCCATGCCTCGAGGAAAAATAATACCATCTTCTGAACTTCAAAGCGTTTCTATCTTGATGAATCGGAACTTAATACAAGCTGCATTTTATGCCTCTTAACATCCTCCTGTGTTGACTCACAGTGCAGTGTGTGTAACCAGGAAAATCCCACTATTCTAGTTGGCATGGATGAGGGTTTTTTTTTGAAAAGGAGACAAAGTCTAGCATTGCTTTGCCTTCACAGAATATTCCAAGAGCGGGGAGAAAAGCAACGATTTTGTAAAACTAAACTGGTTGAGTAACAAGTGATCCCTACCTGGTTGATACGGGTAAGATCTCTAGTGAAGTCAATCATATTGCAATCCACTAGAACCTGCAAAATAAAGATAAAAATCAGATACTGAAGTTCTGACTAATGGCAACCGATTATCATTTACCTGAAGCTAATCAGGAATGGTTCCCACTGTCACTTAGATGAACAAAAAATTATGATTAATCTTTTTTTCTTTTTTTTTTTTCCTCCTGCCCACTTCCCCCTCCCCTTCAGGGATGATGATGTTTTGTTTGTCTGTGAAGGGGAACCATTCATCGGTAAGTGTCTGGAATTCTTAGGTTTAACCTTCTGTTTCATGGAAAGAGGTTTTGTTTTGCTTTAATGTATATCTAAATTTTACTTCCGGATGTTTTCAGAAGATACCTCTTACCATAGGGAGGATTCAGAAATATTCACAATTTGTCTAATAATTACTGTGTCATTCTTGTCCGTGTAGATCCTCAGACTGATGGGAGACCTCATGAAGAACTAACGGGGTCGCACACAGATTGGTTGACACTCAATGTTGGAGGCCGATACTTCACCACTACACGGTAACAACGTGACTAGTTGGTTTTCTTGTGCCCCTGTACTCAGCACTGGTGAGGCTGCAGCTCGAGTGCTGGGTTCAGTTTTGGGCACCGCAGTATCGGAGAGACATTGAGGTGCTGGAGCGTGTCCAGAGAAGGGCAACGGAGCTGGGGAGGGGCCTGGAGAACAAGTCTTCTGAGGAGCGGCTGAGGGAGTTGGGATTGTTGAGGCTGGAGAAGAGAAGGTTGAGGGGAGACCTTCTCCCTCTCTACAACTCCCTGAAAGGAGGTTCTAGCCAGGTGGGGTCAATCTCTTCTCCCAAGGAACAAGCAACAGGACAAGAGGAAACGGCCTCAAGTTGTGCCAGGGGAGGTTTAGGTGGGATATTAGGAAAAATTTCTTTACGGAAAGGGTTCTCAAGCATTGGCACAGGCTGCCCAGGGAGGTGGTGGAATCGCCATCCCTGGAGGCAGACGTGGTGCTGAGGGACATGGGTTAGGGGTGGTTTTGGCATAGGTTTATGGTTGGACTGGATGATCTTGAAGGTCTCTTCCGACCCAAGTGATTCTGTGATTTCGGTGAGATAGTTGGAGCAGCTGGTAGTGTACATTGAATGGGTGAGGCCTCAAATGCTCTTGCAGAGGAGCTAGAAAAATACCTTGCTGTGGAGTAGGAGGTCTTTGACTCCTGCAGCTTTCTCTGTATTTCATATTCACTACTACCGTTTCAGAGTAAATTAATTCTTAAACAGTTTACGTATGAAGTAAAACTGGCAAAAAGCCTGAATGGGCCTGGATTTATCCTTGGAATATTTCATTGAGCTAAGTGCTTTGTAATTAAAATACGTCAGAAATGTATTTTGCTATCACACTATGTGAAATTAGATCAGTACAGTGTTGCAGCTCTTGGGAACGCGTATCACACACCAAGGGCAGAAAATACGTTCCGACCAGCAAGTTTGTTGAGGAAAACATTCCACGTGAAAATAAAACTGCACTGCCTTTGTTTTCTAGGAGCACTCTGGTTAATAAAGAACCTGACAGTATGTTGGCTCACATGTTTAAAGATAAAGGTTAGTATATTGAAATAAACTTCTTTTTTGTAAGCTAACAGATTACCAAAGTAGGCAAAAGGTACTCTCAAGTTGAGGCTCTAGTTCATATATTAAACTATCAAAAGTATCTTCAAGTAACAAAGCACAAAGTCTAATTGGGTGGTTTTTTAGTCTGTTGCACATGTAATGCTTGTCTTACAAACTGAAAATATAACTTCCATTCATAGTTCATATTTTGGAGCTTTTTTTGTTTGTTTGATTTTTAGATTTTCATCTTATTGTTGCACCCTGCTCAGTTTTGTCAACAGAATCAAAGGGCAAACACTGTACAAGACAGCCTTTAGGAAACAAGGGCAGACTAAAATCTTACTGCTGTTTTTATTCTAGCAATAATTCTTATGTATGTGATAAAATGTTTTAGTTATTTTTAGCAGGACTGGGTTTGTTTTAAAGGTGACTTCCCCCCACCCCCCACCCCTTACCTTCCTTCCTGTTCTCTAAGAAATGCGCTTTCAAGTGGAATGTTTCATAATCCAGTACCTTTTGGTAGTAAAAATCTGAAACTGAAGCAAATGCTCTTCTATTAATATATCAAATGTAATTATATATATGTTGTGGAAACAGATGCTTGGGGAAATAAGCAAGATCATAGAGGAGCATTCCTAATTGACCGCAGTCCAGAGTATTTTGAGCCAATTTTGAACTATTTGCGTCACGGACAGCTCATTGTAAATGATGGCATTAATTTGCTAGGTAGGTATTACCTGTATGACATCTCCTAAATTATTACTCTTTAGAAGTTAAACTTTGCCCTCAGGTAAACGTGATAAAGTCAGTGGGACTTCTATATGCTCATCTAAATGCTTGGGATTTTTCTTCGGTGAATTTATTCTCAAGCATTGCAATTCCACATGCTTGGTTTAATGACAATATACAGTTGAAACTTATCTTGAGCATTAAAAATTCTCCATATCGGATTAATATCTGGCTGTAATTCTGGATTTGATATCTTTAATACTGGTACTGGAAATACCCTTTCCGAGTTATTATTTCCTTTTGGTTGCAAGCAAGTTTACTGTTCCTCTGTCCAGTTACCTCAAATATAATGTATGTGGTTGTCAGTTTTACGAGCTTATGCATTTCTTTGAAAGTCTTTAAACTTCAACAAGTGATCTGTTTGTCTTTGTTAGTGTAGCTAAAATGTCTACAAGGAATAACAAGTAGGGAAAGTCAATTGAATTGCTGCTCCTTCAATAGTAAGGATGGATTAACCCAAACTTTTTGCCATGTTCTTGGTGTGGCTATACACTGCCTTCTCCAGCAAGGAAAGAAGAGTGCTCTCTTCTTTAGTGACTCCCTGTAAATAACAAATACTGCTTTGTTTTGTTAGGTGTTTTGGAAGAAGCCAGGTTTTTTGGTATCGATTCACTAATTGAACATCTAGAAATAGCTATTAAGGTAACTTTTTTTTTTTTAAAAAATACATGAATGCACATGTCCTGTTCTTCCAGGCAATATATAATTTAGTCCTGTCCGTCTCAGCTTTTGAACCACTCTCTCAACAGAATTCACAGCCAGCTGAGGATCATTCCCCAATATCTCGAAAGGAATTTGTCCGATTCCTACTGGCAACCCCAACCAAGTCCGAGCTGCGATGTCAGGTGCGAAAATGCAAACTTTGTCTTGAGTTTGTCTTGTAGTGTTGGTGTCTGGTGCTGAAATATCCTGCAGCATCCTGTGACGACATGAAATTCACACAATGCGTGCTTCCCACCCTGGCTTTTTAATTGAGTTTTGATTCCAGATTGTGGCAGAGTGACCTTAACGTGAAATGCAAGAACGCTGTTTGGGCTGCTTTCCTTCTTCCTGTTGGAGGGTTCCGGGAGAAGCAGTTTGTTAAGCCATTCTATTTAAATGTAAAACACACTGGCATAACCAAGGACAGTGCTTGATAGATTTGCCTTTATGTTTCATTGGTCTTACGTAGTAGAATAGATGGTGTTTTGTGTGTGTGTGTATTTATATCTCTGTGTATATTTATATACACATGTACATATACATGATTCTCTTAATTGTTTTGTGTTCAGAGCTACACCTCATCACCTCTGTCTTTTTGGGGTTTATTATTTTGTTTTTAGGGTCTCAACTTCAGTGGAGCAGATCTTTCCCGTCTGGATCTTCGGTACATAAACTTCAAGATGGCCAATCTAAGCCGCTGCAACCTGGCGCACGCCAACCTCTGCTGTGCAAATCTTGAAAGAGCTGACCTCTCCGGATCAGTGCTGGATGTAAGAATTGTTCCGGCTTGGAAAGTCTGGGCTATCCTTTAGTTCTTTTAAGAGAAGAGGAATTGGAACAAGCAGATAAGTGTAAAACATAATTCAGTATTTTCTGCGGTTGTTTTGGTTAGATCAGTTCAAAAGCTTTTTGAAGCTATCTTAGGTGAAAAAAAAAAAAAAACCAAACCAGAAAAAAAGGGCAGTGGGAGAATTACCTGCCTTCCCGATGATAGAGAAGTTATACTATAGCACGTTCTTACACTTCCTCACAGTCACAAGGCTGTTGTGCTTTAATAGGATTCACTTCCAAAAGAGAGATGAAAAATAGACCCATCATTTTTGGTATTGCTCATGTTCACGCTTTATGAATCTCACTGACGTGTCTGTCTATCAGTGCGCAAACCTCCAAGGGGTAAAGATGCTGTGTTCCAACGCAGAGGGAGCGTCGCTGAAAGGGTGCAATTTTGAAGATCCATCAGGCCTTAAAGCTAATTTGGAAGGTAAGAAGTTTTTGCCCGTTAGGTAACCTGTGGAAAACAAACCACGTGTTCGTAAATCTGTACGGCATGTGAGAGGTTGAGCTGTGGCTTGTACCGTCCACGTTTTTATGAGAAGGGGCCACAAATACTGGGCTGAGTGCATGACCGTGTAGCCATTACATTCCAAGTTCTACCTTGACCTCTATCAGTTTACATGGATCTGAGGAAGCATCATTCTGGAGCTACCGCGTTTCTGACGGTCTTTTGTCGTATCTTTGTGTGTTTTAGGTGCTAACCTGAAAGGCGTGGACATGGAAGGCAGTCAAATGACTGGGATTAATCTAAGGGTTGCGACGCTGAAAAATGCAAAACTAAAAAACTGTAATCTTAGAGGAGCAACTTTGGCAGGAACTGACTTGGAAGTGAGTTAACGATTCATTCTAGATACTAACTAGTCAACTGGTAAAATTGTGGGGATTGCTGGGTTTTGGCTGAGTTTCCAGATCCAAACTAGACAGAGCGAACTAGTCTTTTTTTGGGGGTCTTAGTGAGCTATGGATGATCTAAGGAAACGCATTTCATTCCAGCCTCTGTTTGGAAGGCGAGGCTAAAGTCTTGGATTTGCCAGCACCTCAGAGCCGCAGGAATGGCTGGTACCATCTCAAAAGCAATGCAGGGAAACACCGCGAAACTTAACTCTTAGTGCGAGACTGTGCCATCGTGGAAGAGAAATGCAGTTGCCTGGGTTTGTGGGGTCTTTTTTTTGATCCTGGAACATCACGTGCAGAGTAATGATGGAATCTTACCTGACTGGTGGCATGTGATCCACTGCTGTCTCTGTTAGTTAGAAAGACAAACTAGCTCATTTTGCGAGCTGCGTACATGGCTGTTCCTCCTCAAGTAGTAGAGAAGGATTCAGAGTCACGTCTGGAGAGATTGCAAGCATTAGTAACTCCTGGAAGATCATTTGATACAAAGAGTGTAAGTCTAACAACTTAAAAATGAAAGCAGCTGTTAGTGTGAAAAGGAACTACTCTCTCACAAGAAATAACTAAAACTCTAAATCAGAGTGATAGACTAGAAGTTTACACTGAAATTTAGGCAAGCATATTTGGTTTCTGTATAAATGTAGTTCAGGTAAAATTTTTGAACTAAGTTCTGGGTCTATTCAATTAACATTTATTTTTCTTTTACCCTTTAGAACTGTGACCTATCAGGTTGTGACCTTCAAGAAGCAAATTTGAGGGGCTCTAATGTAAAAGGAGCTATCTTTGAAGAGATGCTGACACCTTTGCACATGTCTCAGAGCGTCAGATAGGGAAGAGAACATGCTGAAGAGGAAGGAATCCAAACATTTATCATGACTTTCTTCACCTCCTCCCCCTATTAAGTTAGAAGTAACGGTTATTAGACAACTTACATTTGCAGTAGTGCCTAAGTAAACTCTTCCTTGATCACTTTTGGGGGAGGGAGCTTTTGTTTAAGAGGTAGAAACAGTGTCTGTTTCTACAGACACTGTTTCTACCTCTGTGAACCGAGTGAGGAAGTGGGCTGGTTCTACAACCAGAATATGTGGCCGGTTTTTTTTTTTTGGGGGGGTGGGGGTTTAAATAGATTCATTGTTTAAGCATTGCCTCACTTTGAAATGCATTTTAATTTATAAAGCACAATATATGCAATTCTATTTATTAAATCTGTAGCTGCAATATGAATAGAAAATGTTATTCATGTATAGTAGCAACAAAGTTCAGGTTTACAGTTAGACTAGTGTATTTAGTTTCTTCATTCATGCGCAGTGTACTGACAGATGTGGTTTAGACAACGTCCACAGGAGGTTTTCAGGTACTTTCTCATTTTGGGGTGAAAACAGTAGTTAACTGTCATCACAGGTAGTAGATTGCCTTGTAGTAGTTTGAATGCAGGTATAGAACAGCTTTATTATCTTCTAAAGCGTGCAGTGGAAGCTGCTCTTTCCCCTGAAGGGATTTGCATACGAGTTAGATTTAGCTGTAACTAAAACATGCCTGCTTAGAAATTGGATGTCTTATTTAATCCTTTCCAGATGAGTGTGAAATTGCACTGTCAATCAGCTGGTAAGGAAAGTTCTCTTGCTTTCAAATGTCCTAACCACTCCAACCTGAAGTAACTGTAGCTTTTCCATTTGTTGTGGGGATTTCAATGTACGTAGGAAAACATGATACTGTCACCAAAGCAGAGTGAGGCACTGGGGCCGCAGCACCTACTCCGTCCTCCTGTCATTCCTCCAGCATATGAATAAACGGCACCTGTTTCCCCTCAATGTACTATGCAAAGCAAATACTCTTGTACCCGGAATCCTTGAAAGCATGGGCATAAAGCTTCTCCCTGCCAGATCCTGATATTCTACTTTGGGCCTGCTTGAAGTGACTGTAAAAGCGTCTTGCGTAGGGCAGCGTGCCCCTTCCACAACTGCAAAGGGGGCAGGAGGTGAGTTCTGCAGCGCAGAAAGCTCACGGCGTCTCTCCAAGCGGTGGTGCGCTTCATTTAAATAACCTGTTTCCACTGTATCAATCTAGTTCTCATCTAACACAACTTTTTTTTTGTACACAATCAAAGAGCACATGACGAAACTATACCAAAAAAAAAAGGTGCATCAAGAACTCTTACCTCAGATGCTTACGTAAAATACCCCAAAGTTAAAACTGACCTTGAATCTAAGGAAATAGAGCTATTACTGGAAGTTAAGAACCAACATATGCTGTGACTTAGAGGATGTGACACTTAGCAGTGGTTTGAGTTCCATGGTTAGTTGAGTGGGTTGTCTGCAAGTGCAGATTTCCCGTTGTCTCAGTAGTTGTTACAAAAATGCTGCTTTGCCATCAATCTAGAAAGATTCGTTCAGGACCGGTATATAATTTGTCTGGGGGGGAATTGGAGGATTCTCCCTTATTTTCAAGTTGGGTTGACTCAGGCACGTGATGTGAACTTCCAGGACTCAAAACCCCACAGCCTATGTGGTTCAGAATTGGGATTTTATTTCCTCAAGATTCCCAGGCCTCTTGATCTGGCTCTAGGACGACACCGTATCCTTGGTGAGATACAACTGTAGATTCAAGGGAAATATTTCAGTGTGATTTTGGAGTCCTTTCTCCCACCTCATTATTTTCGTTGAGAGTGATGTATATGTTGCAGTAGAAGAAGATTCCTAGGGCTAGAGAAATAAATGAATTATTTTTCTTTACTGTATTTTGTAGCTGGCAGAAGTATAATATTGTATGGAAAAAATCTATTTTCATAATCACTGTGTATAAAATATATTTGAACTTTCACTGAAGCACTATGTTTTGAATAATCACAGCGTGTGGCATCCTTCATTCACAGACGAATTTAAGGTACCTCTTTTGCTATGACAAAGCTGTATGAATAGCCCAAAGTGGCCTCTTCAGAAATTGCAGGTTCCAGCCTAATTTAAATTGCATTAATAAAAGTGTGAAATATGAGTGTCTTGGTTGTCTTAATTTAAAAAAACCCAATCTCAATCCTGCCTGGCTTCTAGGGGAAGGAGGGCAAGTTAGAAGAGAGTGCAACTTCGATAGCTCCTTGTGAACAAGCTTTAAAATATTGTAGCTAAAGTTGGTTTTGCCCTTCACAAGACCTCGGCTGTTACCTTATCCCGGATTTATACTTAACCAGTGCTTTTTCCAATGGACAACTTACCGTAAACGAGGAATTAGCCATGCTTGAGTACTTACTTTGAGAAGACTGAGGTTTAGATGTCTTTGCTTCTGCACTGGCACTTTGCATTATGGCAGAAAGCAAAAGAATTTTTGCTTTCAAGCATAAAGTTTACCTGCTGGAAAAACAAGTGAGTCTACCTTGTGCTGTGGGGATCGCTGCAACGGTTCTCATCTGTTGGAGAACTTCCACGGGGCTTTTTTGATTCACTTCAGCTTTGCTTTGGCCCCACCCTTCATATTTGCTTAATAAAGTAGTTGGAGGCAGAAGTCGTTAACCACAATGTAGATAGGCATGTGCACTATTTAAAACACTCTTTCCACATTAGAGATTAGCATCACACAGCACAAGCAGCTAAACTTCCTTAAAAAGGAAGTGCTAAAGCACAGAGAAAAAAAAAAACCTGTCCTTGACTTTGGTCTCTAAAGCGCTGGTGATTTCAGCCTAATAAGCTCTGCACAACAGTGGTGACACAAACCGCGCATCTGTGTACGTGCCGTAGAGCACCTTGAGAACGAAACTGGAAAAAATCTGTTTCTTTCTTCAGTTCCTCATCTCCAGTACACTTCTTTGGGTTAGGAATGCTGTCTACGAAGCCTAAGATACTCCATAGGTTAGGATATCCCTTTCCAACACTTCCAAAGAAAGAAAGGTCTCGGTTCTTGGACTGGACCTCCACAAAGCCAGGTGCTCCTGACAAATCCTAGACTTCCTCCTAGGTCCCTAACAGCACTGGCAGGCAGGAAGAATTTCTCCCCAAACCAGAAAAACTAGTGCAAGTGAAGGTCTGGGAGCTCTTCTGTAAAGCCCACGTCAACCGCATCCCAGTGTCTGAAAACCACAGAGAGGTCAGGCCATAAAAACCCATCTTCATCTTGATTTTCCTGCCTTTTTCCAGGCAGCTGGCACCTGCCTGGCAAGCCCAGACTGAAGCGCTCCCAGACCTGGCCTCAGGCTTCCACTCACACCTGCCAATGCCCAAATCAGAAGAGTTTGCTGGTTTCTGTTACACAGGGCCCATAAAAGTACTTGTGGACAAACAAAACCAGCTGTAATTATTTTTTTATTTTTTTTTTAACCTCCCAGCTCCTTTAGGTAAGGTACGACGGGCGCCTGGAGCGTAGGAGAAGCCAGGACACAGCTCAGTAACCACTGCAGTTCCAGGCTCTTCATGCCAGGCTCCGGCAGCGCAGCCTTGCGGCTACGACGGAAACCTGGGCAGAAACGGAGCTGCAGAAACTCAACCTTGTCGAGCGTGGGCTGCCATTAGGCATAGCTTAAAATGGGGGGTTAATAAAAGGTGCAATTATGGGGCTAAGCAGGCCCTCTTCTCCCTTTAAATGTCATCCCTCGGGATGAACAAAATCTTCCATTTATCTCTAAGTAACCTTAATTTTTGCTAAGCTCATCAGGGAAGGAGGGAGTCTTAAAAGAGTGACACAGGAAAATCCCACTTCTAAAGTGACGTGCCTACGTGGAGGCAACATTTCTCCCACTGAAACAAACTATTTTCACAGCTTGATCAGTTTATCAGCGGCAGTTAAATGTTGGCTACTCTTGCCATGAGTAGGAGGAGTATTAGAGCAGGAAGAATTACTCTTTGCTAGAGTCACTAAATCCTCCTTAAATTATTTACTTATTAAATTACTTTTAATCCATTAATCTCCAAGAGGTCACGGGAGCAGGAAGAGAGGATGTTTGAAGAACACTCAACACGACACATTCAATCGCACATAAAACGGTGCACAGCAAGTGAATAGCTGCCAGGTGGATTAAAAAAAAAAAAGATTTCTGTAGTCAAAATTACTGAATTTAACTCCTGCATGCAAATAGCTATCAACTCCTTTATAAAACTGCAGTGCATAAACTCTTACAAATGAAGAATATGCATACACAAGACACACACATATACAAAAATCCAAAATAATAGCAGTGTCTGGGAGTCCTATTTATGAAATAGGCTCTGTTGTGACAACAAAGCAAGTTTACAATCTAATATACTTGTCCATTTGACCAGTTTAATACTACTTCACGTTTTATAGAGCAAAGAATACCAAGGCACTTTAATTTAAACATTAAGGAGGACTTCGAAAGGAGCGTGCAAAACACTCTGGGCACTCACAGGCTCCCGTTTACGCACCAAAGGACCGTTTCCTTCATGCCCAAGACGGAGACTCCGCTGAATTCCTCAGCCATTTCAACTCCTACAAGCCCCTCTCAACTAATTCAAACTCACTCAAGACCTTTTACTTCAAAATTTAAAAGCCACCAAAAGAAAAGATGGTGTGTTTGCCCCAGGGCAACAGCAGTGAGGTTTGAATGGCAGATTTATAGCCTCTTAAAAGAAAGGCTGTTACTTTTATGGGGTTTAGAGAAAACAGCTGAATTTAATAGCTAAGCCAGGGGTGTTCCAATTATGTGCTTTACTTCTGCTGCATTACAGCAGTTTTAAGCACAAAATTGCAGCCTGTGAGACAGAAGCAGCTGAAGTTACCTGCTGGGAAAGGTTTGGTGTTGGGGTGGCTGTGTATAAAAAGTGAGATGACGAACACACTCGCAGGACATTCTCGAAGGGAGAAGAGTTGGAGTTAATTCTGCAACCTCTCTCAACAGGTAGGTATGTGCTTGAAAAACATAGCATATTCCCTTTTTACTTGCTCCGTGCTTCCAAATGCTTGTATTTCGGAGAAACTTGTGCTAGAACAGCCTGCACAGAGCGCTTTTGAAGGAGCAGGGACATTAGAACAGAAACTGGCTAAACCAAACACATCTGTCAAATATCAACAGGGACTTTCATGGAACCTTTGAGGTCCAGACATTCCTAAAACGTTGAAAGGGTGTTCAAAAATCCTAATTTAGATCGTCATCCAAATTTTTCAGCTGTTAAATCTCTTTATAATGAGCTAAGCAACACTTTGGAAGGCTCAAAATCCAGCTGTGGCTCACATATAGGCACAACGTCGCCGGGGTGCAGATGGTCAGAACTGGAGATCGAGAAGCGTTAACAATTCCTAATTCTACAAAATAAAAATGGAGCTGTAATGTCATTACGGTCAGAAAGATGTTTTGTTCTCTCACAGGATGGAGAAGCCTGGGAAGATCATTGTCAGCATCCTCCTGTTCATCGTGTCCGTGGAAATCTGCTTGGCTCAGCACTGGTCTTATGGCCTGCAACCAGGAGGGAAAAGGAACGCCGAAAACCTGGTGGAATCATTTCAAGAGGTAAGTTCCAGACTGTAAACCACCCCTGTTGTTTTAGCTAGGATCCCTGGTCCGTAAAAATTGCAAGCAAAAAGGAGGTGCCACGGGCTTTACTGTAGATGTGTTTCTGTGTCTCATCCCCCCCAACACACCCACGTATTTATACACACACGGGCTTTTCTTTTTCAAAGCAGTAATTGGAAAGCAATCGGCATTAGGGTTAAGATGACATTTGACAGCTTGCAAAAGAACAGGGAGAGCCCTGGGGCAGCCTGCTCTAAAGGAGAGGTGGAAGTTTGAATTCCAGGTTAAGCCCGCTTCCACCCTCTCCCTAAATTCCAGCCAATGCTCCGAAGGGCCGTTTCACAACCACACGCATCCGTGCCACTGGGAAGGGGGCAACGGGCAGCTGCCATGTGGTAACTAATTAGATGGTAAGCAATTAAACGACAAAGCAGATGTGGAAGGTTCTGCCTGCCAGTGGTTTTCCCATCCTTTCCAATACTTCTCATGCAATCCCTCCTAACAGCCGTTCTAGCATCCCGATTTTACATTTGCCGTAGCACAAGCGCAGCACCTGGGAAAGAGGTGAATTTAAGTTGCGCAGCGGAACAGTTTCATCTTCAGCCCTACTAGGGTAGAGCTGCTTTAGCAGAAGAATCTCCTTTCTTCCCAATTCAGATTGCAAATGACATGGAAAAATCAGGGGAAGTGCAGAAGACTGAATGCCCAGGCTCCCATCAGCGTTCCAGGCTCAGCGATCTGAAGGAAGCCATGGTAAGTAACACCCTTCGTCTTTTATCACTATGGGAAGGTGAGGGGACTGGTCCAGGCTGGGAATGTACATGTAGGGAAGAGAAAAAAGGTGGAGGAGGAGGAGGAGGAGGCATGTAAGGTTAGTTCACATGTGGCAACACCGGCTCTGCCCTTATTATCCGCATCATTCTCAAGTAGCTCAGGGTCACAGTCCTAGCACAGGGCTACGTTATTCTTATGTTCCTGTTGTAGCAATGTCATGACTCACTAAATTAAAAACAAAAAGTCAAACGTATTCTACCTTAATACAAATCCATGCAGCACTCACAGATGCTTAACTTCAAAGGCGCACTTTGCCAGCTGAAGGATCAAGCCATATGGAAGCTGCTGCTCCCCAGGTCCCCAGACTGGGAAATGTATTTTCCATTAGACACTCTACTGCAATGACAGCAGAGACTTCACATACGACCCAACTGCCATAGAAAGAACACTCTCAAGCAAAAACGTACTCTTGAATTAATATAGCAACACCTTGATCAGGCCAGATGGTCACCACTTTCCGGGAAGTGTCTCCGAGCTGTCCTAAAAGTTGAGACACTCCATCTCCACTTCATTTTTGAAGCCAAGACCAAAAATTTCAAGTATGCGCTCTAGCCTTTCACTGAAGAACCTGGCCTGGAAAAAGGCTCATAAACTCAGCGACAGTAATGTAGACAGGTCAGAGTCTGACTTCCATTGGATTTTCATGCAGAAACTACATTATTTTTTTTAGGTCATCTTTAATCCTATTTGTACTGAACATAAAATGGAATCTTTGTCCATGACTCTGGCTTCCAATAGCACTATTGCAGAATGAAAAGCCAGCAACAATAACTGAACAGGTTTTTAGACTTTTTTTTTTTTACTGCAAGAGACTATGTTAGTCAGGAAAATATACCAGAATACTTATTAGGATATTTGAAATGTGTCTTTGATACTTCTTGCTCACTGAGGGCACCTTGGCCTTTCTTTGCAGAGCTGAAGCTCCCCCCTTCCCCCAAATGAGGTTCTTGGTTTTGCTCAGAAACTGCTGGAAATCTTGCACATAAGCGTAGAAACTTCTAAGCCTCTGCATGACTTATTCCTGTAGCATAGTCTGAACTATGTGGCTTTCTTATTTCTAGCTGCAATGACACTGACAACAAATTAAACCTTTTCCGGAGGCAGCTTTCCAATGTAACACATTCCTGGAGCTGCAACAGAAACATTATGCAATGAAAGGGGAGGTGCCTGGAAACGGTCCACTCCATGGAAACACTTTTCAAATTATCTTCATCATTTCCTGGAGAAGCTGGTGGTTAGCACAAACAAAAATACACCTAGTTAACACACATAAAGGGAAAAATAAAATAACATATTCAGACAGCACATCGATCCAAAACACCTCAGGCTTTCAACTCTGAGGTAAAAACATAAATAAATATTCAAGGAGGAGACCAGCTCCAGCAGGATGGGACACAGGGACACGGTTTCCATCTGAAGAGTACTAAGCACACAGAGGATGGCAACAGGGCAACTGTGCCACTCTGGAACAGCCCTGTAATACTTCTGCAAGCGCAGCTTCCTCGTCGCCGGCCTCTTGGCCAACTGCTTAAGCTCACAGAGACATTCGACACACTGACCCTTTGTCCAAGTTCACGCTTCTTGTCCTGACCTGCTGTCAAAGCGTAGGGTTCAACAGCTGTGGGCTTGCACTCCACAAACTGCTGCACTGGTGGACCCATTAACAGATGTAAAGTTGGTCAGGCACTTTGGGATGAAAAGGGCCATTATAAGCGTCAGTTACATTATACTGTACGATCAGATCCATGGGCAGGTGGCAGAGGGATCATGTCGGGTCAGATTTATATCATTCTAATCCTCCTTCCAGTGGAGACCACAATATGAACATTTTAGCATCTGACCAGGCTTTAAAATTCCCTCATCAAAGTTATTTCTTTTCTTTAAAAAGAGTCCATATGACGTGTGTTTACAGGAAAGCCTGATGGAAGGAGAAGCTAGAGGAAAGAAGATTTAAACCCACAAAGCCAAAGGGAACAACGGACCCAGAATAAAATTTCAAAGCTACGTTAAAATCAATTCCTCTTCAAACGGCCTTTGCTTAGATGCATTATGTGAATAAATACTCTGAAGCTGCATTTAAACAGTAGAAGATAATTGTTGTGTAGATTAGTAGCTTATATGTAAAGGGGAACACGTTCTAGTCCAGTGGTGGGACGCAGCAGCATACGGTCTGTGTTGTGTCCGGCAGTGACAACGTGGATGTGGCAGCATTTGTTTCACACGTACAGACAACGCTGAGACAAAGGCACTGTCTGATCTCGCTAGTCTCTGGATAAAACAGTAATATAACTTTGTCAAAAACGAGGAATAAACTTACTGTTGGAATGTAATTCCACTCGTGCTTCAGTAGTCCGCGTACGAAAGACTTTCACGTGCTCTTTTTTACTGGTTCACTCATAAAAACTACATTTATTTTAAAAAGGTATTTACAAACTTTACAGCAGTCAATACATTTAAAAAAAAACACGGAAATTTATACACCTTGCTTTACAGATTTAGTGAATCGTATGCAATTTACCCAGAGAGACGCAGACTCCCTCTCCAAGCTTAGCTCCTACTCTTTCTTCAGAGCCAGATTAAAAGCTGTATTTATTGCTGATTCAATTGCAGAGAACTAAAAGAAAGAGAAAGAAAAAAATAACCAAGGTATTTGCAGTCTGCAGAGGTGGGTTTTCTGACTAAAGCATCACATCCAGGATCTCCAAACACTCACAAAAACATCTTACACAACATCCACCTTCTCCCGGATTCCAGACAAAGTGTCCCAAGGTTTATCCTGTCATTAAACCTTCGTCATACCGACAATGAAAAACGACGTCAATTAACACCACGCACATTGGGGCTGAATTTCAGAGCTGCTGAGGGACTTGCACCTCTGTTTAAAAAAAATACAAAGCCTGCAGGCCATGTATGTGAAAAACAGGTTCAAAATAAGCAGCCCTGTACGTCCAGGGATTTCCATGACAGCCTTAGAGCAGAACAGCACCCACAGACCCTTCTCACCTTTTGTGAAGCTCCTCTATTTCCAAACAGCCCCGACTCTCTTTTGTGTACTAGAGCACCCACACAAACTGCCCTAAAGGTGCTTTAACAGGAGCAGAACTAGGTGAACCTCACGTGCTTCCGAAAAGCCCTGCTCCTGCCACGCCATCAATGAAATCACATTATCTGTTTGCTTTTCCTTTCTGATGTAGCCCTAAGAAAAGCTCCCCCTGGTCCACTAGATAATTTGGTCTGCAACAGTAAATATAAGATAGAGAGGTTTTTAGTTACAAGAAAAAAATTGAGAGAAGGTAGCAGTAACGGGTCAGGAATGTTTTCACTACGAAAAAGATTACAGTTAAATTACAGCCATCTTAAACTTATTATTTCCATTTACAATTATAAAAATAAATAAGGAGAGAAAATCTGAGACTCTGAGCCATTATCGCTACAAGTCTAGCTCACTGTTCATCTGTGGAACATACGCCGGGCTGCACAGCGTGAAGGTTATTAGATGCAGGTTCTCAACAACCACTGCATATACATTACGGTATTTTCTGCCACTGCAGATCACAGAGCTGTTCTCACTGGAATCGGTGTCCTTTCCTAATCCAATAATCCACTGAAATGGAAAGCTGTCTGTTTCTCTCTTCCCCTGATGTGGATGAGAGCCTGTAACATTTTTAAAGGAATTTATCACAGCATGACAAATTTTAATTAAAAGCTCCACAAAACAAGTGTTGGGCATATTTCTCCAAAGGAAAAAAAAAAAAAAAATCCTCTAAAGTCTTGAAATTTAACACTAGCTTTGAACAGCATGGCTATGAAATGGGATTAGATTTTGTCTTCTCTGCAGACTTTAACTTTCAGATTTGTTTTATTCAAAACCATGAATTGGGTAGAAACGCTGCTCTTTGCTTTCATTTCTGGTATGCAGAGATGACATCAGTATGGACTGTTCTCCTACTCCCACTTTTAGTTCTCCAGTTTAAAAGACGTTAGATGACATTTCCAAAAGCATTAGTTAACATGCAAAGATGACTCTCATTTTGAAAACTTAGTAGTGAGACCTTAAATTGTCTCTGAAAACAAAATCTCAGAACTTAAGTCAGGTAGGCACTGTAGGAAACAGCAGAACGCTTTAAAAAAAAAAAAAACATAAATCAGGGGTCTGGTGGGATTTCACAGAAGAGTGTGGGCACTTCATTTCACTTAATTAAAATCAGCGAGCCCCCAAGCTTATTCACACACTTAAATGCCCAATTGCCTTTAAAAATGTGACACTTAGAAGACAATGCTTTTTTCTACAACTGGCAGGAGGCCCTAAATCATTCAGGCACAGTACAGAAATCCCATCTTGTACCTCTAGGCAAACGATGCTGACTTGTATCAGCCAAGAACAGAACTCTCCACACCACAGTCAGTAACGTACGTGAGAAAACTGAACACCTATTTGGGAACTGGTTTGCCAAAAGGCAAGAAGGAGAAGCGGGAATTGTACAGCACTTCAGTCTCCTGAACAAAAATAATGCTAAGTGAGAAGAAAATCCCCCTTTCTGGCACAGCAAATTTGCCAATGAAAATGCCCAAAATATTTTGGGAAGGGAAATCTCCTCGCTCTGTACTCTTTAGGCATCAGCTGTTCCTTCCCTTCCAGTCAGGGCGACGTCTCAGCTACAAGAGTCTCCGACCAAGGCAGAAGAAGAGAAGCCTGATCTGTGCGGACATGGCACCGAGACAACTTCAGAGACAGCTGCACGGCAGAGCATGCCGGAAGAGAGCGTCTTCCCTGCTTTCTGAGGAGCTGGCTCTATAGTAAAAAGCCAAAGATCAAAACGCAAATGAAAAGACCTGTTTAAGCCACTGCTCAAATGACACAAAGCACTGGAGCTTCCCAGACTTCTGCCAGCACTGGGATGGGTTACGGCCACCACCCTGCCTCCTCCCCGACTCTCTAGGGGACCTGGGTGTCCCACTAGGGGGGTAGTGGGATGGTGGTGTCCCATCTCAGGTGTCAGCACCCAGGATCAGCACCCAGGAGGGATGAGGAGGGATGGAGAGGGACGGAGAGATGCCAACTGTTCTTATTCCTAGTGACTGGCACATGCATGATCCAAAGGATGGTAGAAGATAATTAACCACTTACATGCTAAGTACTCTGTTCACAAACCTAGTCTATAAAACCGCAAAAAAAAAGAGCAGCCAGAACCAAGCCTCCTCAAGTCAAAGAGCATTAGGTACAGGGTCGTTAAAGATCAGCTGAGAGATTCCTCACAAGGTCAGACCTTCTCCAGTGATTTTGTCTCCCACCCCCATGGACTAGTTCCGTCCTCCAGAAAAAAAAAAAACAACCTGCAAACAAAAAAAACCCAAACTACTGAAGGCACAAGGTACATCTATGAGTTAAAAGTTATCAAAGCAGATCAAAAAAGTTGGGGAATCAGACTTCAAAGTCACTCGGAACAAAAATCCCCAAACTGATAGATTGTTTACCCACTACAGACAAACCCTGCGCTGGGATTCTGACGCAGCCGCCTTTGTTTCTGCCCACTTGCCAAAGCCAACCTGCTCTGAAAGAAACTACACCTGAGAATGAGGTAACGGGCATCGGCACTGAATTAACAATAGGTTGTGTTAATATGTACTTTTCTACAATTCAGACCACATCCTGCTGTTCTCACCCAAGACAAAAAGCTCTCCTCCAAGTGAAGAGTTTCCGAGGGTCCTTTAGTCCATGTGTGTGGCAGAAGGCAGAGAGTGGTTACAAGAAGAGGAAGAAGTGGACAAAAAATGAAAGACAAGAAAACCCTGTGGTTTTCAAGTCAAGCAGTGTCTACGTCCAGGAACATAAGGTGGAGCTGACAAGTCCTACAACGCACCAGAGAGAGGGGGTGAACCACGGCCAAGTTGTCCAGAAAGGTTTCGAAGATTTCCCCTGAGAAGGCAAGAGCCCAGACGAGAGTCGGATGTGCGCGGCCGCAAATGCGACCGCGGATGTATGCGATGTGACTGCAGTGCGACTTCCAAAACGTCTCCAACCCACTTTGTGATGCGAAGCCAACCTGACCCTTTGATGAAAGCAAGCTGTTTGACAGAGCCACGCAGGCAGCAACGCAAACGCGGCTCCTGCAGGTTTCTGTAACGGGAGTCACACTGAAGCCAAACAACAGAAAGGGCTACTTCGCTCTGAACAAAATCCCTGGGGTTTCATTGGTTTTGTTTTTCCCTGGAAAAGGCTTTGCTGAGAAAAGCTTTCATTGAGTTTAAGGAGCTTCACTTTTTCAGCAAATTAAACCCATTTAAGTCATATGAGCAGAATAAAGGTGCAGTAGCCTGCAAAAAACCCCAGCCCAACTGTATCTGTATTTATTACCGTGAGCAGCACCCTCTGCAGGGTTCTCAGTGTGTCTCCCCAGCTTCTACCAGGTAATCAGAAGCTAAATGACAGCTACAATTAACACAAGCAAAATTATTTCCTGGGAGAGAGCGCCCACGACAGAATCTTCATCACCACCAATGATAAATTAAACAGGCTGCAGGCTGTAACCAAATCGCCAAAGTGTTGTATACGTTCAGAAATAAACTCGGATCCAAATCCCTCAGCCGGTCCCTCTTTAACGATGAGTTTTAAGAAATTCTGAACTTTCCAAGAAGTTTGAATCTGAACTTTACAGGCAAACTCCCATGTTTCCTGCGTTCCATGCTGAAAGGGAACAACGACAAGTGATTTATTTTTTTTACCCTTCCCTTAAAAACACCAGTGACAAATAAGAGCCATGACAAAAGCTACGCTTATAAACAGGCCAGTCACACAGGCAGAACAGCACGGCAAAATATTCTGGCTGAATATGACAAGAGAATAATTCTTACAAATCAAGAAAACCCCAAAATTTCACCCACATTTCAGCTGCTGGGAACACGGCCCCAACAGGCAGCTGCAGCTCTGGGGGGATATTCAAGGAATGTTTACATTAAGTAGCTTGAAATGAAAACAGTGAAGTTCTTCACAATGTTCTGAAACAGGCAGTTTAGGAAAGACCTGCTCTACACGGCCAAAAAAGAGCTGCTGTAGCTATCTTTGGAGTCATCTAGAGCCTCGAAGAGCAGAACAGAGTAGAAATAGACTGTGCAAGGGAATTTTCAACGGAATTCTCTTCTGGCTCAAGGGCTGCACAAGCTGCCTGGCAGCCTGCTGCAGAAGCCCCCAGCCCAGGGGCGCAGCCCTTCCACCACAGCTCCGAGACTTCGCTCCGAAAGGTGCAAAATGGATTTGCCAAGAGGAGGAGGATTAATCACAAACGGTGATATCCTGGTTTCTACCAGCAAGCTTCCAGCGGCAGCTCGGGCACAGAGGAATGCTGTGGCTAAAGGCCCATGTGGTCCATAAATAACAACGATATTTGTGTTGAATTTTCAGTCACTACGCAACTGCGAGGACAGGCTATTCCAACAGTGTGCGGCAGCCGCCTGCCACGTGGATGACGTGAATTTCAAAATACCAGAATTTAAGATCGTGTCATTTTTTTCTCTACACAAACAGAAAGACTGATTCCAACACCCAGACAGAGCAGGGAACAAGTAACAAAAAGAAAAATTAAACTGATCATCCCACCCTCCAAGGAGAGGGAAGCTGCAGAGAGCTGGAGTGATCCAAGCAACAGGAAAGTAGGTGGTTAATTGTCAAATCTTTCACATGCATCTCAGATCTAAATGGCTCCTTAAAGTCTAGTGGCTGTTAAAAAAATCAAGATCAAGGGAGGCTATAAAACAAAGTGCAAGTGCTGCTACAAAGGGGTGCAGGGGAAAAAGAAAAAAAAGAGAGGATGAGAATTATTTATATTTGTGTGAATTTGCCCAGCCAAAGTAAAGGTTACAGTAACTACCAGACTTTGTTTCTGAGGTCAGGATGTATAACTAGCTTTGCACACTCCATCCTCTCAAAGCTGCTGGTACCAGTACAGCGCTGCTGGTAGCAACCCAGCTTCTATTCTTCTCACATTCACAGGAGAGAAGCAACTTTTTCCACCCTACTAAAAAGCATGAAGAGGAAATATTGTACCAAGCCCCAGATGCAAGCACCAACCAAGCAGGTAACATAATTCAGGAAGGAATATCGACCGCTCCGTCGCGCGAAACCCAGAATCAACAGTGGAATTATGACAAAGTACTGGTGAACCTAAACTCTCCGTTGGGAGCGAGTAACTGCCACTACTCGAGCAGAGATGGCGTAGGCAGAACGCCCGTACTTCAACACATACGATGACTAGCAGGAAAAAAAAAAGGACTAATTCTACTGACAATGCTCAGGTCTCTGCCCGCCATCAAGAATCTTCGGAGACCACACGTCACACACCGGCACCTGACATCTCAGGAGCCGACGTGACAAATTAGGGATGGCTGCGACCCGGTTTACTTCATGCAAATCAGGGCTCGGCCGCACTCCGGGGGCAGGAGGAGGGATGGGCGCATAAATACATCTGCAAAGCCCAAATGAACTTCTGTGACAATACTGCAGGACACTTCTCCTAGCGGTGTGGCTTACCTTGTTTCAAACACCGGTTCAAATCGCTACTGTGCCAGATTTACACGAGGAACGAGCTGCTGAAATCGCGTCAGCAAAAAAGCTCGGGACAGACAAGACTAAGACAGACAAGAATTCCAGTAGGGCGACTTCTCCTGCTACGTAATTAGTGTCTTGGCACTGGAAAGGTAAACCAGAGGTTGGGAATACAGTCTCAATAACAGTTCCTTTTGGTATTTCCCGAAGAAAACTCCCCCGGGAGTGAATGGAATGGCAGGTGAGATCACTAGTCTTTAGGGTCAGACAGCCCCAGCATGTCAGTAAAAAGACAGCAGCGATTTCGCTCTAGGCGCTTGTTGTTCCACCAGCAAGTGAGGATCCTCACTGCAATCCTTACTCTGAAGAGACAACACTGGATTTCCTGGTTTTTGGAGGTGGAGGGGGAGGTTTGGCTTCACGTCTGCTGGGTAGTGGTGGAGCAACCTGAGAGGAGAAAACAAAGACACACAGAAAAATAAACTGTTACTGGCAAGTTAATTTTTTTTTTTTTTTTTTTTAAACCAAACAAGGAATCCAAAAGGTCCTGTACTACTTGATGTTTCTTTCAGGACCAAATCTTTTGAGTTCAGCCTCTCAGTACTATACACAGCCAATGACAGGGGCAAACAAGGACACGACCCGGCAGATAACAAAGGCAGATACATTTTAGTTGCTAGAATATGCTTTAGTTGCTTCTGACCTGCAGCCTGACTTTGAGTCAGAGCCATTTATCCCCCCTGTCCCACCTTTTGTTTACCAGGGAAACGGCAATAAACCCATTTCCCTCAAGGTTTCAGATTTCAACTATTTTTATCTTGCTGGCTTGAGCAGTTGCACCAAGTAGGGGCCAAAAGGATGCGAAACGCTTCCAAATCAGAATGGTACAACCGACTCCATCACATGGTAGTGTGTAAAGTTCTCCTAAAGCAAGCCAGAGCCTTCCTGCCCGGCACAGGGGCTTCTAGGGTGTTTCTCGTTCTTGCAGAAAACTGCACTACTGGGTTCTCTCAAGTTGGCTTGTTCTAAGGGGCATCTGCAAACAAATGAGATGTGAAAGGCCAGGTGAACGAGAAGCTTGTGTGGCTCACCGCTTGCTTAGCCAAAACCGTCAAGATTTCAGTACTATTTTAACTGAAGCAGGACAGAGCCAGCTTTACAACAAACAACATAACAAAACCCTTCAGAAAATAACTTTTACAATCTCTCTTTACTGCCCTTCCAATCCTTTTCACGTGGCTGCAAGCCAAGGTCAATGTTGCAAGCCAGAACATGTTAGTAATTAGTTTTCTTACAAGACTCAAGGGAAGGAGGCTCTTTTATTAATCCTCTTCAACCAGCGACTCCCACAGCACCCCTAGAGCTGGCATATTTCTGCCATTCACACCACCTCCACCAGCTCTTCTGCCCCTTTGCAGAAGCACAGTCAATTCCGAATAAATGAAGGGTGAAGTAGGCAACGTCCCATTTATCCCAAACTTCAAGGCTTTAGCCAGTGTCATCTCTCTCTCTAACAGAATTAAGTGATCAGCTGCTACGTTGTCTTCCTGTGCTGTCAGAGGTAACGTATTTCGTTAAGCACGAGCATTCTTTAAATTCTTTTTGGCAAATTCCAGCTCATCTCACTAAGGTACTCATAAATCCTCTTTGCCAGTTGGACTGGAGAAGACATCCATCCACCCCTGCCAGAGTTACAAAAGGATGCTTTCTGCTGCTGCCCACTGGTAAACAACTACAACCTCACACCAGAAGCACCGACGTTTCAGGGGCAGATGAAGCGATTCTGACAAAACGACCAGGGTATTTACACGTGAATTATCTGCCACAATCTGGAATTCCATACTGTAAGAGAAACATTAGTGATACAGCATTAAAAAAAAAAAAAAAGTGGCGATTTGATGCTCCTAGAAAGGAAAACAAACTTCTTGAAATAGGGAAAAAAGCTGTGGCTGAGATGGTGTTATAATTCAGGCTGGTTTCAGCGACTAATGACACATACCTTGAAAAATTAGATTCTTCTGAGCTGAGGACTCAAAAGGAGGCACTTATTTCTGAAATTGTATGAATTTCCCCCCCCGCCCCCCTTCTTTTTCAGGACCAGATTACGGTGCTATTTTACAAGTTTTTGCAGCTTTTCAGTCATTCTGTTTGTTTTCAGCGTATCTTCCCACCCGCACGCACAGTTTGCCTAACCAAGGACAACACAACTCCCACCGGAAAGAAAAGGGACTGCGCTTGATAGCCTTGTCTTGAAGCGAAAAACCTTTTATTCTTTTGTGGTTTCAGGGAGTGTACCAGTAAAATGGTTCGACAAGTTTCAAGTAGCACCACCCTAGAAGCAGCCTGGAAAATTCCGCTGGTGTCTCTTTCTCAAAAGCTGTTTTCCAAAAAAGTGTCAGCTCTCATTTCCTTACCTCCGCAGAATTCCTTGGGTTGCTATTCTCATAGGGTTTGCTTTTGGGCGGAGGTGGGGGCGGGGTACTCGGTAAGCTAGCAGTTGCCAATCCATCAGCTTGCAATGAGGGAAAACCTAGAAGCAACAAAAACAATAAGACAAGACGTTAAAGTAGGCGGAAAAGGAATGGGAAATGGGATTGACCATGTAGAATTTTAAGGGAGAATCACTGAATATCTTCTGCTTCTGATCTGTTAACAGTTCTCTGCTTTAGCAGCTAAACCTGAATGGATATGTCAAAGTAGATTCACAGCTTTATCTCCCTTAAGTTCAAAATGCCCTGAAGAGTTCTATCTTCATCAAATGAATCTAACCTTATGTGAAAAATGCATGCCTGAGAGAACAGAAAATTGAATCCATTATCACATCTGCACCGTTCAGTGGGGTTTCCTTTCAGCCCGGGCCTCAACCTGAGAATTCACTTTGATTTTAACTCCAGTTGATGGAGTAGATAAGTACACAAACTTCAGAAGAATTCCTGGGAAGCTGTCCTGCTACTAATGACAATTAAAACCACTTGCTAAGTAGAAGAGTGAGGTTTCACATTCCTTTCACATATCTCTCTTCATATAGTATTCCTGCATTTGTTTGTGTTTCTGGTTGTCTCCCCACCCTGATATGTATTTTTTTGGTTTTAATCCTCTCACAACATTCATTATGTAGCCTGGAATCTGGATTTATATCCACATGATAGGAAGGACAGTCAGGTCCTACATATGAACTTCTGTTCTTTTAATAAAAGAGCAGTAGAGTGAGAAATGCAATGGCAAGTAAGGAATTGTCAGTGGTGATACTACAGTTGTATTTTTACCTTAGCCGTATTTATACGGTGCTTCAGAATTAACTACAGAGCTTACTGGATATGCAAGGAAGGTAACTGCACAAATTATTCCTTTTGCTAATTCTTCAAGATAAACGTTACACCGGAAAAAGAAGGAATTTATTAGCTGAGTTTCCAAACCGCAGAGCAACTTCTACAACTTTCTGCCATGGGATGGCAGTTACCATTAATTAACGAAGCCTTCAGGGCTCGCCCAAAAAATCTAGACACAGACCTGACCAGAAATACCACGCTGGCTTGATGCAGTTCCACCCAGTGAACTCACAGAAGAGATTTCCCTAGTATGTACCGTGGCCACCTGACTCGATGCATTTACTAGCATCTATATTGACTGCGTGTGATATTCACCTTGAGGTTTAATATACGTCCTCACAAGTCAGTGCAGGAGGAAACAAGAAAGAAACTGAAAGAGATGAAAATTGTTCTCTGGAATTCATTTGACATGTTAATTTTAACAAGTGATAGATGTAAGTCACAAGTATGTTTGTAGTGCCTTTGGTAACACAGCCAAATTCTCTTATCTGGCAAGAACGTCTACGAGCATTAACGGCCCAGAGTGACTTTCAGTGAACTACTTCAAAGCAGTTCCTCCCTCCCCACTGAGGTTACCAAATATATAGTAATTCCTACTACTGCCCTGAAGGATGTGGCAGTGGCTCTACGACAAAACTTACTTTGGGTTCTTGGGGTTTTGGGGGTGATGGGTGGCGGGCTGCATGGCGTTGATTGCTGGAGCGACGAACCCTGAAGCAAAGTCAGTCTGTTGTCTCCTAATTGAAGACTCTTTGGCCTTTGCGCTTTTCCTGACATGCCCTGCGTGAAAGAAAAGAGCAAACAAAACCTTGAGAAGCCGGGAAGGTTGCTGCACACCTATCTGGTAGTCAGACCTGTCACAGAGGCATCAACACGCTCCAGAAAAGCCACGCGTAAGAGAGGAAGGTGAAACGCACTCGGCTGAAACGCAAGAGTGGAACCACTGCGCAGGATGAGCCATGTCAAAAGCACACACTGCTCCAGTGACACATCCAGTTTGCTGCGGGACCCTGCTAAACGGGCAGCCACAGTAAACTGGTTTTAACAACCTTAATGTAGTGAACGAAGAGGGCAAGACGTCCCGCTGAAAAATTGCTGCGTTAGCCTAGCAGTTCTGTGAACAAATTTGAGCAGGGAAAAAAAGTCTTTCCAAGAAGGAGGGGAAAAAAAAAAAAGTGAAATTCCAGGTGCAAGTCAGGACTGCTGGTATCATCCAGCTCCTTAGGGCCGTGAAATACGTCTAATTTTAGGCTTTACAGAGCAAATCCCTTGCACGTGGGACTCGGGAGATGTTCCAGTTTCTTCCAGTGTCACACGTGTCCTCTGTGCTCTTCACTGAAATCATGAGACCATCTGAATACGGTCCCAAGAGTGCCGTGTATGAATATTACGGTCCTTTTAAATATTAATTTATTGCTTTACAGAGAAGGCTGTCGCTTACTGTTGGAGATCAATTCTTCATTATTGAGCAGTTCAGTCTTTTTGACCGCGCAGAAGGAACCACACATTGGTGTACAGTGAATATAAAACTCAGAAAGACCCAAGCTGCTGGACATACAGCAAGTCTTTGGTTCCCTCTGGCTTTCTAAGCTCCCAGGCAGCTTAGTCGAGAGCTGCATTAAAAAAAAAAAATCAGTCTGTCCAATTCCTGGGCTGCACTATGCAGCTTGGGAACAGACCAGCTATAAAAAACAGCTTTCTCTGTACTTCGCAATGTTTTTGAGCATGAATATAACCCCTAACTGCTCATTCACTTCAGTAAGCTGATCGCACGTGGAATTTGCCCTCGGAGATACGGGGGAGAGTGGAGGGTGGGGGTTCTGTTTTGCAGCTCAGCTCTCTGCAATGCAAAGTCTTGGACAGACGCACCTTATTGTCCTCGTGAACTGGTCGATACAAACGGGCTTTCTCCCAGATCTTTTCCCTCCAGTTTTTACTTAATAAAGTGATCAGCAGCTGACACCACAGTTTGTGGGTTAAACCCAGTTAATTCTTCCAGAGGCAGAGGGCCAGGCCTCCTGAACCACTAGTATTTACAACCCCAGACTTTCCTCTGGAGTGGAAAGGCTGTCAATACCAAATGACATGATTCTAGAACCACAGATCCCCTTTTCATAAATATTCTGCAGACTCCAAGTCCTGGCAGCATCACTCAGATTTGATGAGAATTCCCGAATATATAGCCGCATAACCTGTTCCTGCCAGATTCAGCTGAGATCTTGGGAGGGAAAGGGAAATTGAAGAACTCATGTTTTCTTATTATTTATGCAGCCTGTGTTAAGTCAAATTAGTACCACTGAGCCACCAGCTTAAATACTCAGATGCCTAATTCTCACACACTCTCTGACAGCGTAACATAGTCCTCGCATAAATCAGGATAATACTCCAAGGTCATACAACTCTACTTTTGGGCTGAAACTTATCCCTTTGTGTTAGCTGATCATTCTGAACCTCACTGTCAACCTGAACGCTTACCAGTTTCCAACATATTCCTCATTACAACACTCCTATGGGGGTATAGATTCTATTTGTGTTTTTTTCCCCTCTTTTGAAAATAATTTGCTTAAGGAGTAAACGCTCCTGCCCTCACACAGGAGGTCTGGAGCAGAGTACAGCCTGGAAGAATGAGTTTTTCCAAGTCCCAAGCTGGTGACCTAACTACCAGAGCATCTTTTATTCAACTCCCCAATCTATCAAACTCATCTTCACCTTGCAGTACATTTGATTTGTGCAGTGATGCTGACTGATAGCAGCTGAACATCTGGCTTGCCAGCTGGATTTTTGAGCGGGACAGCAGTATCTGCTTGCTCCAAGAAAAACAGAACAATTCTACATTGTGCTGAGTGCATCACACAGCCCTCCACTCCCTACAAGAAATGAGGGCACTGAGCACCTAGATGAAAGATCGGTGCCTCCTGCTTCCCGTTTGTACCTTAAGCCAAACTGCAGTTTGGTCCGTGACACAAGTTTTCCAAATAAAAAAGTGAGAATTACTCAAATGACCAAGGCTTTTGGTATTTGAACCCCTCCCGCTACTTAATGAAGTTCCCAATGACAAGCATGGCTGAAAGCAACGGAAACACCAAAATCTCCTGCTGTGGATTTTATTATTGCCCTTTTTTTTTTTCTTTTTTTTTTTTTTTTTACCATTTTGGAAGTCAGTTCCGTTTCTGGCTCCTTCTCCACAATAACCTGAGACTTGCTAATACTCCACTCCTTCCGCTTCAGTTTGCTAATCCGGTTATCACCATCATCTTTCGTGGGCAGTTCCTCAGCTCTGGAAGCTGTTGATATCCTTCTCTCCAAGAGAGGCTCCAGAATAGATCTGTGGCCCACACCGAAAGAGTGAAAAAAACATGAAACATTAGTCCAACAGACATTTAAAGCGCTGTCTGTTAAAAAGCTCTGCTCTCTCAGTTTGCCTAAGAGATTAATGTGAAAAACTGAGTTACGACCGTGGAATTTTCAGTGAGTTTTGTACTCTTAAGTTACCCCAGCCTTTCTGAGTATAACGCCTTACGTACCAAATAAAGTGGGATCTACTCGGGAAGGAGCCAGACCTGCATTTTATGCTGAACCTTGTCCCCGAGTCTGCTGCGTGACCGTGAGCGAGTCACCCAGACTCCCTCATTATCACAGACACAAACTGGATGTACAGGAAACGTTTCCATGTGTGGCACCTCCTTTTAATGCCATGTACGCAGCTGCAAACAGGTAGGTGGAACAAGCACGGTATCACTACGCACCTCTCTGCAGACCACACGAAACTTAATTCCCTCCTAGTATGTTACACCTCTGGTTTTCAGCATTCCTGGGAAACGGAAATAGCATGTATCTGAAATACATCGCCTCTGCCCCTCTTCAGTATCACAGAGGACCCCGGAGACAGAGTTGTGGGTTCAGTTCCCAGAAGTATCCCTAGCTGTGCTACAAACTCCCAATCTGTTAAATGGAATAACAATATTGGCCTCCATTTCATAACAATATTGGCCTCCATTTCAAGTTTTACATGGAAGGTATTACCATTATGTACGGAATAATTCTTTATTTTAAGGGTAACCAATTCCAGCAAAAGGCATATCCCCACTCTTGTAAATCGACACGTAAAGGCCGGTTACTGACCCATCTGAACCCGGTCTGGAGGAAGCGCTGTCAGATGACGTGGAAGACGTAGAGACCACAGAAGATGCCACAGACGTGACCGAGAGCCGTCTCAGCGTGGAAGACATGATATAGGGCAACACGACAGAGCCTGACCTGCTCTGCTTCCTTTCGGTCAGGGAGGGAGGCTGCAGACAAATATGCTTGTGATAAATCACGTAACACTACCAAAAAACCCGGGCAATTTTTCATTGCTGTGCAGCTCAAAATAGACAACTTTCAACGGTCGGACTGACAAAACATCGGGTCTGATGATTTCGGGAAAAGCGTACAGATATTTTGTGCAAGTGGGAAAGGGGGAAAGTTGTGCTTTAAAGCAAAACACTAAACAACCAGGTACACTTACCAAAGTTATCACACCGTACTGCTTCTCCACCTTCTTCTTCAGCTCTTTGAAACAGGCTGTCAGCCTGTCATGAAGAGGCTTCAGCTGTTCCGTCAGCTTCTCACCATGGATCCTAATCCCTTCTGCCAACAATGGCATCTGAAAGGAGGAACAAAATTGAGCTACAGAAGGACAAAGCAGCTCTCCTGTTCCAGGAAGGAATCTTCTACGCACGTTACACATCTCAGATACAGTGAAAGGACTTAAAGCAACGTCTTTTAAGCTTGCAGAGGCAAAAAAAGCGCAATCATATGGTACAGAAGCTCAGCTACTGCCTCGTAACTTGTGACACCATATGTGGTTTGTTTGAACTCCACGTGTTCAAGAAGCACAAACACTTTCCCCATCTATACCTATGGTTCGCTCTTCCCTACTCAGATTATATTCTCCTTTGGAAAACGCAGCAAGTTAAATGTTGGAGCATCCCTTCTTTGCCGCCCAAGCTGTAGGATTGTGAGGTAGCTTTAACTGGGCTCCGGTGCGTGGAAATATGTGGAAACTGGTCTGCAGGGATGCAATTTGCATTACCAAAAAACCAGGGCAATTTTTCATTGCTGTGCAGCTCAAAATAAACAGCTTTCAACGGCTGGACTGACAAAACATCAGGTCTGATGATTTAAGGAAAAGGTTACAGATATTTTGTTGCACTCATGAGGGAAAAATCTATGGCATGTTGGCAAATATTCCAGAATGCCATTTCAGAGCAACACGAGGTACACGGAACAGTTTAGGCCACAATTTTAGAATCTGAGAGTTTCCTGAAAATAAAAAACAACTGTACACACATCCAGATTGTTCTCACAGTATTTATGAGCATTATCACTCCGAAACAATGATGCTGTGAAAACCATCTGCACTCACACATCGTGCTTCCCAGTCCCTCCCAATACGATACCTGTAGAGCAATTAGTTGCTTAAGCAGTTCAATTTTATCTTGATCTTCAGGATGTTCTTGAAGATACTTCTCTGTGAAAAAGGCCTAAAAGCAAAGAGGAAAAGATGACACAGACCCTACGTTGCTTTCACAGCTAACTCTGAGTGAAAGATCCCTGTACTTTAAAAGCAATTAATTGGCATTGCTCCTCATAGCAAAGTTTGGTTTTAGTATCTCCCTGACACAAAGCTGAGGGACAAAAATCCATTTGTTGAGTTCTGGGGAGAAAAGAGACTTTTTTCCTACCTCCTCCCCCAATTTTTACTATTTTTTCAGTGAACACCGATACATAAAAAAGTTACTTCATCGGAAGGGTTTTCTTCAACTCCAATTCCCTTCTCATAAAACAGTATTGATTTGAATAATCAAGCTTACATTACTCGTCGCTCAAACACGAGCAGCAGATCCAGCCTCCCAGCTCTCACTTCAAAAAGTCTCTTTCAGCGTCAGCATTCCGTGACCTACAGTCGCCCAAAACCACCTCAGCTGCCGAAAGGTGAACGGGGCATCTCCTGCCCACAAAATTTCCTTACACCCTATGATTTAAGCCCTGAAGCACAACATTTTCACATGGGGCTTGTTAGGAAGATCCAGTGGAAATAAAGACTGCGTTGAGAGTTTGACTCACAGTTCGATTCAACAAAGCACCTTTATTCTACGCTTCTTACGTGTTTACCTTTAATCAACCAAATCTGGTATCGGTTTAAAGTTGAACAAACACAAGTCCACTTTCCTGGACTGAAGCCTTAAAATTGTGCCAATTCACGTTGTGTGCTCCAGTGTATTCCATCGAAATGTATCGCAAGTCCTGGTCAGAAGAATTTAATTTTTCTTTTTCCTAGATAAAATCCCTAATAATTTTTCATTTGGTTTTAAAACGCCTCTCTGATCTATTTCAGCCTCTGCATATATTCCTGAGCTCTGCATTCCATTATGGACTGTATGTACAAGTGTTTATAGGCCTAGTGGTCTGACTCTGAGAAAGGCTGATGTCAAGAGGAGGTTAGCCTGTGAAAGGACTGCCGGATCGTTCCCAGCGGAATTTTCTTGAAAGTGTTTAATTATTGCAAGAAGAAAGCGCACGTTAAAAATGCAGACTTCGGCTCTTGGCTACAACGAAACAATTAAAACTCAAGATTTTAGCCGCCCACAAAAGCCAAATGTTCTGTACTGTTCTTCAGTTGAAATAGGAAAATATGAACCAGAAATGAGTATTTCCAGATGTGGTTACAGATACTTTGTGTTTCCTAGTTTTAACTGCTTTCCCACTTTCGTAATTCTAAACTTTATGTCAACCTTAATTCATAAAATGGGAGGATTTAGGGCCAAATTCAGCCCTGGCAAAGTATGCAACTCCTCTGGAATCAGCAGAGTTAGACCCCGGACAAATCAGACCCTCTCCCATTTAACTTTTGCACTTCATTTCATGTGACTAGAACACATCTGAGAAGAATTAAATCTGTTTTAACACCATCCCTCAGTTTATGGAAATAACCAATATATTTTGTGCTGGAATACCATCATTTGATACTGGGAATAAACAGCTTAAGTTAAACATCACAAAAAAGGAGGAATGTACGCTGTTCATCTGAAGTCAACTGAATAAACCTGGATAGGAAATACCGCTTTTTTCCTGAAATATATGCTCTTTGCTGCAAGACTCCAAAGACAGATTATCTGCTGGAAAGAGAAATCCTCGTTTGCCTTACCATTCTATATTAATACAGCAGAGAAATGTTAGCTCTTTTTGCATTCCTTTGTTATTTGCACCATTCATTGGGCTGACCAAGCACCTCAATGCCCCCATGAGGCAGGATCATGTTGTTATCGCCGCTGCAAATGGGGCCCAAAAGAGCTGGATCATTCAATTCCGTGGCAATGCACAGCACTAAAACTAAACACAGAAGACGTGGGGGTTTCCCACCTTGCAGTCTAGTGGAAATCTTTGTTCTTTTCCCCTGTTCTTTGAGCTCTGAACGCACAGATACAGCTACAGAACGCACAATGTGTGAGGACTAGCTGAAAACTCAACTTGGGTTTCCCATGTTTCAAACCCGGGTCTTCAACATGGCAGAGGTGAACAGACTGAGCTACAGACAAAAGCAAAAAACACCTTTTCGTAGTTGCTGTATCCCCCCATGACCGCTGGGTCCACAATTCCGTTCAGGAGCATAGAGAGAGGATGTACAGGAAGACTCCGGTCCCAGACATGCTGTTGGACAATGTTGCTGATTTTCTCATTGGTCAGCTCCATCGTTTCTATGGCGTTCTCCAAGGGGCTGATCTCTTCCTGATGGAAAGAAGAAACAGAATAAACCTTCATTTGCTTCCACTGAATATGAAATTAAGTAACTCCTTGTATATGAATAGCAGCCCAATAGTTTCCAGCAGAGGATTCTGAACCCCCTGTGCTAACTATCTTGTCGTTCAGAAACGAATTCAAGAATGATCTTACACCTTAACCTGAAGGAACAACAGTTCAGGACTTGGTTATGGAAGTAACCACCCTCCCAAGTATTAGACAGGCAACATAGAACTTTGTAGCCTCAGGGAGAGCTGTCTACAGAGTGGAATAAAAAGACAAGGATATCAAAGAAGATACACATTTGCTTTTAAGCGAAGCAGAAATTATCGGTGTGCCACATGCGACAGTGGAACGACCAGCAGCCCTAACTGCTGCAAGACACTCTACTCCATGAACGACTGGAAGGGATGAGATCCAGCCCATACGCACAACTCACCGTTGTAATCTGTTTGACTTCAAACCACTTGAGGATGCCTGGAAACGAGTATGCTGTCGTGTAGGTTGTCCTTTCTATCCACATAGTCTAGCAAGAGAAGGACAAAATTCCAAGATGTAAGCAAAATATTCGTCTTGCGATTCAATTCTCTTCCGTGGTAGAGCAGAGAACCAGGCTTCCAGCACTAGCTGGCCAGACTTCCACAATGACTTCCACCTTCACTAGCTGGGATGGAACCCAGTGTTTTCGGCAACAAACACCACCTCTACTATTGAAATGGTGTCAATGCTAGCAGCAGTAGGCTGTTCTCTTCCATGTGGGCCACTATTACGGCGTATTTAGCCAGAATTACACGCAATGTGCCCAACCACTACACACGAGCAACAGCACACCTCACACCCAGCGAGGACACATGCTGCTACCCTACATCCAAGGCCCCCTCTCCACTGCACGCCTTAAACTTGGCCTGAAGTTGAACTGACGCTTCATGGTTAGAAGCTGGACTCCTTAGGGATGGCTACATCACCCACCACCTACCAGACGCACAGCTGCGCTCTGCAGGAAGCTGCAGGTAGCACAATATTTATGGATCCCAAATCAAGGGGTTTGGGCATTACAACTTCAGCTACGGAGCCCCTTGAACTCATCAGACCGGCTCTACGTAAAGATTGCAACGCAAAGTGCTGCCCTTTGCTTTGCCTACACTTTCACAGAAGAACTCCATTGCAACAGGGGGAGGAAAGAAACGGTGACAGTGCTGTTCCAAAGGCCACCGACAAAATAAATAAACGTATAGAACCATTTTCTCATAGCACAGACCCCCAAGCCAGGTGGCATCAAAAGTAAAGGACTCACAGCAAACTCATTGTCCGGATCTTTTTCTCCTTTCCTGACTGGTCGGGAGTGCGTGAACTGCTGCACCTCGTTTGCTCTGTAGTAGCTAGAAAGAAGCAGGGTAAATGGTGAGTTTTCTCACCTCTCGTCCTCCTTACGTAGGTGATCTTCTGCTTCTTCTCAAAAACAACCATGTTTAAACTGGACTGTGAAACAAATTTATACAAGACACAAAGGCACTCCACCTTGTGCCTTCGAAAAAAAATGCAGAGGAAACATTGAGGGAAAAGAAAAAGAAATTACTTTAAGATCTGTTCAGGAACAGGTTTATCTTTATAATTAGGTGGCAGGTTCATCACAGGCTTCACAATAAAGCACTGCACATCTGAGCAGCTAGAGTTAAGGATGAAAAACTATGAATCCTTTTGGGAAAAACAGGAGAGGGAGAGAAATACCCTTCCCGTTTCCATCAAATGTCAGGTTTCTCAACAATCCCCTGTGCTCTTGTCATGTTTGAAGAAAAATACTTGGTAGTTCATCAACAATCCCAGGCATTATATTGCTTCTTGCAGTTTGTATGCTACTCACGATCTAAAAGCCCCAAAAGACAAGGGCTGTAAGAATACTTCCAACTATGGAAATTCCCTGGTGAAATGCTTGGGAAGCCTGGGTGCTACCAACTTCTGCTTTGGGGACAGGAAAACAAGATTCTCTACTTGGTTCTGTAATGGATAGATCTGTTTCTTCTCTCTTCCCCCCCACCCTATGGTTATTTGTCAGATTCTTCCAGTACAGCGTAGCTGCTCCTCCCTCCCAATTTTTAGATCAATAAAGCTAATTGAAGAAAGTATCAGCGAATATCTACTTCATCTTTTGCACCTGTGAACCGTAATAGAAATTAAAAAAAGATTAGTAATATTATCCCCAAGCACAACAGCTTACAATGTTGTTCCTCCAGAGCTCTGTTTTGAGGACTTTGTTGAAGGCTTTACAGAAGTGAAAAACCCGTATGGAAGAGTAAACCATAAACTATTTGACCCACATTAATGGATTATTTCTGCGATTCACCTGCCAATCGCACTCTGAAGGTGCAAGGTGTTACCTTGGGTAACCACCTATGGGGTAGGGCAGCCCCATACATCCTTTATTTCACTGAGGGTAGTTCCAAGCCGTATTTTGAAAGCAAAGGCAAGGTCATTCTGCCCGCGCTGAAGAGCCAGCTGGATACCAGCCAAATCTGAACCCAAAACCGCACAGCCACGTTAGATCAAGCACCGAGCCCAAGCTAATATATTCTTTCTCTCAGGAGAGCTTATTAGCTTGGGCTTCATGCCATGCTAAGCATGCACACAGCTCCTCGCTCAGAACTGGTGGAAGACCAGCCCGTTCAGCTGCGTCGGCATTCCCGGAGACCGTGTACACTTCAATTAATATCTCCAGTACACTATTATGAAACAACCGAAGGAAGAACAAGGCATTTTATCATAAAAGAGCGAGGAAACAGATTCTGAGCAAAAGCAAAAAAAGAGCCTGAGACGAGGGAGGTTAAAAAAGCATGAAATCAAAACAAACTACAGAACCATCAACCCCTGCCTAATACAACAGCGATTTGGGCACTCAAACTCCTCATCTTTTCAGAAGGTGTTTGTAAGAGTCCGAGAAGAACCTGTACCAAATCCAAGCTATGCAGCTGCTCCCCTTTATAATGGGGCTATGCCAAAGACCCGGAACCAAACACCCCCAAACTTTTGGAAGAGTTCAGATCTGGATCCAAATTTTGCCGTTTGGGTTCATCTTGAGCCAAAAACATTAGAACAAACACAAACAGATGCAAAGGAAGTAGCTGAAACAAAGCAGCAATAGAAGAGGCATTTTTTGATACCAAGTTTGGTCTTGAATGAATTTTAATTTCCTATGTGGATTTAGTGCTTGGCAGGCTTATTGCAAGGGAAGCATCTGGTATCACTGCTTGAGTCGTGCCTTCGTACACGGACTTTTAAGGCCAGAATGGACCATCAGATTCTCTAGTTTGGCCTGTATAACACAGGCCAGTGACTTGGTTTTTACTGATATACATCTTCCAGAAGCGCATCTGCTATCGACTGGAAGTCAGAAAGAAGAACCTGAAGCATCTTCATGAGGTTGCATTTGGTCACGCTCACAATTAAGAGAAAGAGGACCTTAAACCTAGTGGTGTGCTATGTCAGGCAGTCTAGAGTTTTAACACCATAAAGAAAAAATAAATTAAGGAGATTAAAAGAAAATTGCCAAACAAACAGCAGGGCTGTTCACACAGCAACTTTCATCAACACAAATAATCACACTCCTTTTAAAGTGAATTCTAGGGGGGGGGAAAACCAAGCCAACAACCCCCAGCCACTTCATAAATGCTAGTTAACTGCAAGCAAGAAGAGAGCATACTTCCCCTTTCTTTATATCCCACTTTCACCACCTGTATTTTACCTCTTACACCTAGAAATACCCCACTGGATCGATCACGCATATCATACAGCAGTCAGCACCACCTGCTCAAGAAGAAGGCACAAGAAATCCTGACCTGCAATCTGTTAAGGTTTCATCCTAACAGCAACTCATTTAACTCTGACAACATTGAGCTGTCGCTCTTTTTCTGGATAGTCTTTCTCTCACGCCCAGTGCCTCCCTTCAAAGTCCCCTGGAACAGTAAGTTCCTCGCTCGTTATTATTGTTTACCCATTGTCTTATTCTAGGAAAGAGACAGATCTTGAATGCAGCAAAACATATTAGAACCAAAAGATACACTGTTTAGGAGAAGATTTGATCTCTTCTCCCGGAGGGGCAGTGCTGGTCATCTTCTCAGCGCTAGGAAACTGGGTCAGCAGCTTCAGGTTGAAGTCCTCCCTTCGTTCATACTCTTTGCCCCGGTAGATAAAAATTTTATTCTGTCAGGAGCAGAAAAAAAAAAAGAGAATTAACACTAAACAAAGCAATGAGAAAGATCTTTCCAAGCATACGCAGAGTAGTCTCAGGGATCAGTTTATACAAAGGGTCTTCTCCCAGCTTAGCAATCAGAAGAGGTGAGAGAAGGAGCAGAGGCTGGCATGACTCCGGAGCTGCCCTGCCACGGCATCCTCCTGTTTGTCTAGAAAATTCACTGCTCCACATACAAGCGTTATTGAACAGATTTGTGCTTTCTAGCTCTCTGAGAACTTACACGTTCAACACATGACACCTCAGTCAAGGGACTCATTTTAAGTTAGAGAACACATATCCCAAAAAGTGGGGAAAAGCCGGGAGCTGCCTGCTCCTTGCCAGGCCACTTATGGTATGAGTTATCAGGGATCTCTGTATGCACAAAGACACGAGTTTCACCTCCATTCCACTCCTGACTCCCTTCAGCTACCATTAACAACATCCAGCTATGCCCATTTTGCACTCCAGACTTAACAGTAGACCACGGCCAATTATTTTTCCAAACTGGCCACCAAGCAGTGGTTTCTGGAAGGGATGGATTCAAAAACATGACCTGGAGGTGAAAGCCTTCTGTGCCATCCAGTTCCACAGTCCTAAGTTAACATTTTTCTTTTTTATTAAGTTTGGCTTCCATTTAAGGCCAGCAACTTCAAACAACTCCAGTCTGAAAATGCAAATGCTCCTTAATTTTAAATAATAGTTGGGAATATTTGCTAGTACACTGCACCCTGTCCATCTGACTCACTTTGGCTAGATTCTGGTATAATAGCTAGCATTGCTGCTGAGCATTGCTGGACCCATCTCAAACAGGAAGCAGCGTTGCTTTTTAATTCTTCTGCGTGGGACAAGACTCTCACTAATGTGCTTGAGCACTGAAATGATCCATGTCCTGAAAAATAGGTTGATTCAGGCTGAAAAGCAATGGATAATGAAAAGCAAACGAACGGGAGAGATTCTTTACAAGCTAAAAAATTCCTAATGACAACAATCATATGTCTGAGGAAGTACATAGGGCACAAATACAAAAAGTATATTCCGTTTAATCCATGCCACTCATCTAACAAACCCTATTGCAACACCCTAACTTTATGAAAGTTGTTAACACAAAAAATTTGTTCTCTTACTTGGCTGGTTTTATATGCTGAAACGTTTTGAAATACTTAAGGGATTTAGATCTCTTGTTGTCATTCAGAGGAAAAGGAGTTTGGCATCTGAATTCTCTTGGAAGAAATCTCTGCAAAAATCGGGACTTTTAGGGTACCCACCACTCCAGAACTTGAGTGCCGAAGAATTCTTACCCGGAGGAAAGAAGGGAAACCCTGACCATAGTATCCAACAGCAAAGTACTCTGGTTGAGGTCTCATTGCCTTCATGATATTCTCATAAAAAGTAGCTCGTTTTTTCTGAAAAAGACCAGAAGTCACCAGCGTTTTCACTTCGGAGTATTCAAGGACACTGCCAGACTGTAGTTCACATTCCCACTGACAATTCCCGATCTACTAGTTCTCCCCTACAGAATACTTTTTGCAATTGTTTTTTTGATACAGTATCTCATACTCATCCATTTACTTGGTTAAATATTTGGTTTGTCTGGGCCAGAATCAACTTCATTTCCTGGTTTGCAGACGAGAACAATGCCATGTATTTTAGGATTCCAGGAGGATACTTGAAATCCTCAGCTATTGCAACACAAATTAAAAATAAATATGTTCTGAAACTGAGCAGACACAAATGGTGACAAATGTCAGAGAACTGGCAGAAACAAAACTGGGCAGATGATTCTCATATGAAAGAATGTAAAGACCATCTGGTTACATCTTTAACCACTAAACCCCATAATTCAGAGCCATGATGATTCCATAGTTCTGTGTTCATACACAGTAGTTTTATCACAGAAATAACAAGATGATGAGATTTACGGAGCCTGAAAATACACCATGCAAATGTTACCTTATTTGATCAACACTAAGAACGTTAAACATCTGCACACGATATTGCCGTGCTAATTACAAGGTCAAAACCACACACTTTAAAAAAATTCTGAAAACATTATTCTAACATTAAGCTTTACAAAACCTTCTGTTTTGTTATGTTGGTTTGTTTGTCTTTAACATAAATGTATTTTGGGCTTATCCTGCTCAAGAATATTAATTTAAGCAGTCAGCAGCATGCTGAAAATGCAGAAAAAAGCCACCTTACCAGGAGGTTACCGAGTCCCTCATAATCAAAGACCTTGTTTTCATACATGTCAGCCAGCTCTTTACTTAGTTGAATGGCTTTTTCCCACATCTCCATGGAGGGTGAAGGGAGGCAGGTGGGGGAAGAAGAGCACAAACAAAATAAAAGACTCAGTTAAAAGCATTCATTACCACAGACAGGTAAACAAAAAAAAAAATCAGATTATTTTAATTCAGGTAAGAACTTTAATGCACTGCCAACTTTCCCTTAGACTCCGTGCTGTATATTTTTGCAGACAGTCACACAGCTCTTGATTTGTAGACCTGAAAGTGATTTAGAAAGCAAGGTGTCTACGTTACTCCTCACAGGGAAAACTGAGGCATGGAGAGGTGGAAGGACATGGCTAAACAGCAGATGAGAGGAGCCCAGGTGGCCTCCTCCTGCGCTAATACTTCACCCCCTGCGTCAGACTTCCTTGGGTTTGTCTAATGAGCCCTGGTAGAACCATCCAACCAAAGTGCAACTAACACAAGTTCAGTATCAGCCAGACAAGCCATGCTCACTGCGACGCAAAAAACCCGGCAAAAGCCATAACCCAGAAAAAGAAAGGAAGACACCTACAGTTTTCTCATCTACCCGGTATCATGAACAGGGTTAATTTTTCAGATGCTCTTCCACTAACAAGGAAATAGAAGGATTCCAGTATCAGCAGGACAAATACATGCCCTGCTCGCACCAGCGCTGTGGTCCCTCTTACAAAGCCAGGCCTGATATATAATCACATCTGCTTTCACCCTTGAAACCAAACGTGAGGTTTCGTTCCAGCTACGTTCACCAAGCCAAGCATTTACCAGTGAACTGCAAGAACACCGCAGAGACGCTCACCTTGCCCCTGTCAAAGAAGGAGATAATTTCTTGGTAGAGTTTTTCTTTGAGTTCCTGTTGCGAGTAGACATAGTAGCTGTCCCTCTGGAGGAGGTGAGGGGCGCACGGCTTCTCCGACCACTAGGAAAAAAAAAGATAAAAGTTGAAAGAATTGGAACACGTTCAGATTAACAACTCCTTACAGTGGAGAGACGCACTTTCTGCAGGGATGTGCTAAAGACAAATCCATCATCGATGCAAAGGGAGAGCAAGGAAGTTTTGCAGTGACATAAGCCAAGCTGGCTAACTCATATAAACCAGGAATGCACACAGGCACACTGCACCTCAGGAGCGTGGTTAGAGTAACAAGTACCCAGTAAACAGCACCTTCTTAAACCACTCCTCAGAAAAACATCTGATCACCCTCTCCCGCTACACACGTAAGCAGCCACAAAGCTTGAGTTACGGGCAAATTTTTTTCTACATTAAAAGTTCGTTTTAAATTGGTTTAAGAATTCATCTGAACCTGTGCAATTTTTACAGTCGTATTTAAAAACCACTTGAAAATGTTAACACGAGTTTAATTATATCTGCCAAACTGGTGCGATTTTGGCTTAAGGTCCTACGGTGAGACACCAACTGAATGCGTGTGCTTTATTAATCTGTGGAAGGCATGAAGAGGTTGACTTAAATGCAAAATAAGATGGCTTAGGCTAACGCATTATCAAGTGTTCACACAGAAGTGGAAAACAACGTACTATGACCCAACGCGGGCATTTTCTCCCAGCTCACTATAGCACTGTTTCACCAAGAGTACGCAACAAACTGATGCTAGTAACAGTTTTGATTTCATCCATTTAGCTGCTGTGCAATTCGCACAATTGTGAACCTCCTTAATGACCCCTAGGACCTAGGTAATACAAAGTTATTACACATTAAAAAAAAAAGAAAAAGAAAAAAAAGAATTGCTGATTCTGAGCTGTCTGCACTTAATTTCAAACCCACACCATGACAGTGGAAAGCAGCATTGGTTTTAGTGTTATACCTGAAGCAGCTCTGCATGGAGGAGGAGAGTGTACGCTGCCTCTGTGAAGTTCTCACAGTCTGTGTGCAGGTCCCGGAGCTTATACAGGTACCTAAATACACAAAAAGCAGTTGTGACTTCACGTGAAGGACTCCTGTATCGGTGTAGGGAACACCAAGAGAAATAGAACCTTCCATACAGGTTTATGGAGGGAAACAACCTACCTGATATAAATGTCCTCTCGTTTCTTTTCCTTATAGAAATTCTGCCAAGAATAGAAAAAAGTCAAACTTTTACAATGGATTGCGCTATGAATTTACATAATCGTCTCTAGACACGTAACTTAAGCATCAGTTTTAAGTATTACAAAGATCTTTAGTGTGATTTTGCCTATTTAGGTGCATATATCCCTGCAACCATCCCTTTAACTTAAGGTGGGACGACTGTCACCTGTAGAAAAGGGGTAAGTCAAGGAGAAAAAGAGACTTGTTCAGAATGATACAGGGTCTTTGCAGCGGAACAGGGACTTACTCCTGCATTTCTCAAGCTATCAGCTAGTATTTCAGGGCTTCAGATTGCCATGTAGACAAGGACCAGCCGTGTGACTTGATTTTTGGACTGTACATTTCTACATTTTATAGCTGTCAACAGCTGGTAGTTGATTTGGGCCCCTTATTAACCAAAAACGGCAGAAAGAATTACTTCAAATCCTACGAAAAAAATAATTGTTCCAAATTCACAGGTCAGTAAAGAAGCACCTGTACTAAAATCTAGCCTTCCCCATACCAGCACGTTCACAGTGCAGCTCATGCGGTTCTCCTTGCTCTCGTCGTGCATGATTGTCCTGTAGTCCAGCAGGTTCTCCAGCAGGCTGCTGACCAGCAAAGCAAACACTTCTCCAGAAGCAGACAGGTATTTATGCTTCCGACAGTGCTCCAGGAGGCTGCAGGTAATACCCAGAGAGAGAGAAGGGAACGCTCAATTACAGTTCTGAGCAGGGGCAAGCAGAATTTCAGTGTAAATTACCCAAACAGCCGCTCAGCTAACAGAGACAAATACATTTTGTGAACAGAGACTGTCTCAGTGCAGAACAGCACACCACACCCCCAGACCTGAGATACCCAACTCGGGCAGGTCAAAGCCCGTGTTCTACTCCTGGTGCTAAAAGAAGGCTCCGATTGTGCCTTAACTCTGAGTCTGCTCTTCTCAACCTTTTCCAGAACCCCTTTTTCCTTTACAACCCCCTTGCCAGGTTGGCACCTGCTGCTGGGTTCTCATCTCCAAGTTTAGGGTAATTCTGCAAGTTGCTGCTCCAGAAGAAAAGCATCATTTTAAGGCAATCAGTCTCACAATACCCGTACGGTATTAAGACCACTGTCAACTGCACTGTCTCCCTGCTCACTGGAGTAATGAATTAGGGTTTCTCTGCATTAGAAAAAGAGCCAACTAAGCTGTAAAAAAGAGCTTGCGTGTTCTTTACAAAACTTACAGTTTCTCCAGCAAAATCTTGTACTGTTCGTCCCCTCGGCCACCCTCCACTTCCTGGTCCAGCCTGGTTATCAGCTCATTTTCAAACTGAAAAGGCAAAAAAACCCACAGTCAAACAGACAGCAACTCTGAACATTAGTTATGCTTGTGGCTGGCGTTTCTGAACTGCCCCACCATCAGACACTGGTTTGATGAGCCAAGCCAGAGGGCGCTTTCGTTGTTAGAGCAGAATAAAAATGGGAAGAAGCCAAGACGACGGGACTGGAGCAGGCAAATACAAGTCCTCCCTCTCTCATCCTACAGTCACTGGAAGGTGATGCTCTGGGGTAATTCTTCCCCTTCTCCCCCCATCCATTAGCTGCTTGGTTTTGCTGGGATGGAGGAGCATTCCAGCAGTCAGCTATAGACAATAATGGTCATTCACGCACCCTAAAGAAACTGAACTACTACCACCAGTTAAGGGCAAGACACAACTTTCTGGCCATCATAAACACCTGTGACTACTAATTAAAGCAACTTCTCATGATGCAAGAACCAAGTCCTGTGTGATTATCTGTCTAGCCATGATGATATGCCCTATTACGTGCAAGCAAATCCAGTACATAGTCTCAGCTATAACTGTAGCTAGTATATAAATACCACTGGAATGGAAAATCCGTGCCACACACATCCTGCTCCCGATTCCAAGAACCCCTGAGAGCCTGGGGCCAACCACACCAAAGACTGATGACCCCAGGGGAAGAAAGATCCCGTAGGCACGCTGAGCTGGGGTCTGAGTCGGTGCGAGGACGGTGCTTAGGGAGACGCACGTCACATCTGACAACAGTCTGAAATGCCAAGGTGGCTGCCTTTTGGATGGATGGCTCCTACCCATCTCCAGGGAGAAGACTGTCTACAGCATAACTACAGTGTCCCCTACCTGCCAGTTGAGATGTTAATGCCCGATATCCCCAGAGGAAAGCTGGAAGAATAAGGCCTAGAGAAACCGCAGTGAAAACTTAACCTCAGGGCAGAAGCGAAGCTCCTCTCTTTACCTTCCTTACTTTCTGGTGCATTCTCAGTAGCAATAAAAGGTAACTTCTGGAGAAATTAGCACAGGGTTGGAGCTCAGGGATCAGTGTCCTGTTCCCTGCTCTGTCCTTTTACTTGTGTAGCCTCAAGCAAATCGTGCCTGTCCTTTGTATCACTGTTTTCCTTTCCATAACGATGGCATCGGTATTCACAAAAGCATCGTCAAATTTGAAGCTAACGAAGGATTAGTCAGTATGTAAGCAACTACAAAGTCCTAACACTTGACCGACTAACGATATTTCTTTATAGTGAGTTAAACATACAGCCAAAGACCTGCCTTGGGGGAATTTATGTTGTTGTTATAAATGTAACTAGACATTACTTTTTAGAGTACCCTCTTAGGGTCTCCAAATTGCTTCACAATTCACACATGGGTATTCACACACCGGCAAATGCAGAGAGGTATGAAAACAGAGGAATTCATTAATTATCAAAGTCATGCAAAGGTACAGTCAGGGACAGAACTGAAGAGTTCTGACTCCTACGAACCATTTAACAATAACTTCCCAAAGTGTTTGGTACAATGCTCATTTTGTGTGGGTTTTTTTTTTTTGGTTTGGTTTTGTTTAAATGTTCTCTTCTGCTCGCCCAATGCGTCCTGCAGAACATCGGTACTCAAGACACAAAGCTCTCTCACCATACGGAAGTTTCTGTTCCCACTGAAGTTAAACTCGCACTGCATCATATCGAAGAAGATGGGAATGGTTGCTTTCCGTAGCTCAGGCTCCGGGACCAGGGTTACCTCCAGGATTGGGCCTACCATTGCTGGAATGAATTTTATTTTGTGGGGACCTACAAGAAAGTCAAAGTCAGATACATCCCAACGGCAGTACTTGGATATCCAAATCTTCAACAAGCACATTATTAATATAAAGACCATAAAACACAGACATTCTGCTTAGCATGCATATTTTATGCGGACAGTGGTTACTTAAGGTCAAATTAACATGTTACAGCTCCAAATTTCAGGCATAGTCCAGGAAAATAATTGAGCTGTATTTGCATGCAAATTGCATTGCACATCACAGAGGCTCTCTGAGAAACGCTACTCTTGTCCTTCATATGGTAGAACATCCTTTATAAGGAATCTAAGAAATTGTCTCGGCAGCTGATGTGAGAAAAGATCAGCTTTTGCAAGCTACTTACAGAAAAAGGAAAAGAGGTTTTGTGCTCTGAAACAGCTGAACCTTAAGTGTATTTCACCACATTAGACACAAACAGCTTCTACAAAGAAATACAGGCTTTGAAACCCAGCTGCAGAGCTGGAATAAAGGTAATTCTCTAGCTGGAACTTACCCAGATTATACCACATATCCCTTATTTTGAAGCCAATTTCTTTCCTCATGTCCCCATACCTAGAAAAAAGTATTAGAATGAAAAAGATGAGAGAGGCCTATGCTCTGAAACTACTTCTGCAAAGCTGCTGAAGAAATTTAATGGCAAAACTACAAAATCTGGGTTTTTTTCCTTAAACACCACAGCACAAAACCCCACCACATACAAATCTGAATATTCTGGCCATTTATACCAAGGAGTCTCACAGACCATCTTACTAAGGGTCTACCAAGAAGTTCCTCAATATTACACACCCTTTGTTAGAGTTTGTCAGCTCATGGTTTTTGTTCTCCCTTACCCTGCCCAGCTCTAATGCTCAAGGCGCAGAGGAAGGGAATGGCCACGTGCCATGATGGCAGAAGACTGCAGACTCCCCGAGAGCAGAATAAAGCTGCAGTCCTGCTGCAATTCTCCCCAGAATTTTATTGTATTTGGTGTTTTTCCCTAAAGCTTTAACTGCTGACATCAAGCGAACGTCAGAATATTTAATTTCCCGGCGTCTAAAAGCCCTCATCACTGCAGAAAGAAGATGGCAAATGTTAACTGTGTATGCCCTAACAAAATTCTATGTCAAGATCTACAATGATATTTAGGCACTTGATTCCGGCGAAATGCAGAAGTAAAAGCTGTTCAGTGTCTATGAATTTGGCCAAGGCATTAAAAATTACTACTCTTGGCTTGATGAATGCCTGTGTAGTGCTCTCACTTTCAAAACAGAAAAAACAAAGAGAAGGGACTAAATGAAGCTGCCGGGCTTTTAGGATTCTTGCTTACCTACCTTACCTAACGGCTGAGGAATGGCGTAAGGTATTGCTTTGGAAACCATGGCAAGCCTTCTGTCACAGACCTTACAGTGGAAAGAATCTTTTGGCGAGGTGCTTAAACTGAGCTCAAACAGCTCAGGACCTGTCTGACCAGACTCAGCCATCCACAGTGTAAAGACCTGACATCTGTCCTAGTCCCCCCTCCTCCCTTTATCATCATTCATTAATCAAGCACTTCCATGGCATGATTCATCTCATTCTAAGATCGCACGGGGTACGTCTGGAACAGTAAAAATTTCTTAAAAGCAAAAAGCTTTCTTAAAAGCAAAAAGGCCTGGCAACTTTTAAAATGTAAACTCACTTCTTGATAATTTTGTTGCGTTTGGCTTGTGAGAAGGTCTCCAGCTGGAGGGATTCATGGGTGAGAAAGGCCACTGCCAAATGGAAATAGTTATTCCAGAGCTGTGGAAGAAAAACAAGTCTAAAATAGGAGAAGACAAAGGAAAAGCAACAACCAGCACAACAGAGCTCCACCGCCCCAAACGCTGCAGGTAAGCGTTAATGAGGGAGTGTTTTCCACAGCCATGCTCCGCATCAACAAACGTGTTAACAGTGGGATTTGCTTATTCTTCCTGCCTTTCACGACTGGGGTCCATAAAAAAACCCCAGAAACAATACAACTATTACCTGGAGTTCAAAACTTGCTTGATCCAGAAAGCAGCGATTGAGTACAGAGGTAAATTGGTTCACTGCCCGCAGGAAAACCCTGGAAGAGATAAAAAACATTAAATAAGATGTGGCTTTTGAAAAAAAAGTAACAGTGCACTTCTAGGTTTACGACTCCTACATGTAAGCTCAGAAGACAAGAACAGATGCTCCCAAACGTTCCTCTATAATGCTATTTCACCTCTTTCCCAGTAGAGGGACATTCAGGGAAAGTTATTCCTCTGCTTCTGAACAACAGAAACCTTGACTGGAGGCTGATGAAAAAGAAAACACTTTTTGGGCCATCCAATCCGTTTTGACAGTGCAGTGCCACTCCAGATTGTGGCTCCTCTGAAGTTTAGTGTATTGTCACCACTGAAGCATTCAAGGAACTGGCCACTTTCATGTTCTCCTCCACACCGTAGCCCTACGACACCGTGGAGCTACGCCGCCTCCATTTTCAAGAAAGGAGAAGAAACATTTCCAGTCCGGCAACAGAAACACACAGGCACTACGATTTACGGAAATTTAATTTAAATAACCCTGAAATTGTAAAGAAAATAAGCCTATGTAATTCCAGTGATTGGCAAGCCTGCTTGTGTGTGTGAGTCACCCTCCTTTCAGAACCAGGAAGGCTCCACAGCAGCAGCAAGACTTAAAATAGCAGCAGCTATGTACCTGCTCTGCATCATATTCATGACCATCCAGTCAGCTGCATAGACATTTTTTCCAATCAGGTCCTTAAACATGATGAATGTTTCCATCAGGAAGTCCTGTTGGAAAAATAAAAACCACAGCCCATCAGGTTGAACATGGTAAGTCTTTTATCCACACAAAAATACAGTGAAATGCAAATGTTTGCAATTGCATTGATTAACGCCAACACTGATTAGCAATCAGTACACTGTACCTCCTAAGAAGGATCTCTTATTGTGTGGGTATATTCTAATAACTAAATTATTTCTGACATCTCATCCATTCAATTACAGAAGGAGAAATAATTCCACAGAACATGTTGATCTGTTTAATTAAATCTGTCTTTACTGTTTTGAATTAAGCTGCGTTGTAGGGAGTTCTGCTGCACAAGCCGGATTAAAAACCAAAACCAATATTCGAGGACTTGTTTCCAAACGTCTGAATGATGGCAGAGTAACAGCCCTATGCAGTACCTTCTACAAAGATGGAAATGATAATGTATTTTCACTTCCCCAATTAGTTAAGTCTTTTCTGGTCCAGTTTAAGAAGGACACTTACACAAAGGTAGTGAACGTGCCATCAGACACATGGTTTGGAATATTACTGTAGAACACACACTTTTTGCAGAAACACTAAACTGCTCCAAACAAAGCCATTGACTTGGGCAACCTTGCCCAACCTTAAGACTTGGGCAAGACAAGGTTGAACTCCAGAATAAGAAAAGAAGAAAAGGAAAAAGAAGAGAGATGAGCAAAAGAACGTAATACCAACAATATCGATCTCCATATTGTGGTCTCTACAGATATAAATGCTACCTGTAAGCATTTAAATGGATTCTATTCTCTACAACGACAGCACATTAGCATTCAAAAAATGAGGGACACAAAGAAGGTCACATGAGAAATCGCCACCTTGCAAAGATCACCAGGAAAAAAAAATTCTGTTGAGCTGCACAGCTTGCTCGGAGGAATTGGCAAGCGACATCGATGTAGAGAGGAGAAATGGGCATTTGGGCTGCCTCAGTAAAGTCTTTTAGGCATTATTAAATCAGAGCTTGATGGAAAGGTCTGGATTTGACAAGGGCCACCTTGAAGATATGAATTAACTTGTAACAGTGTTAAACCAACCAACTAACGATGCAATGCCAGGGCTGTAAATACCAAAGCAAATAAAACCAAACAATAAACAACAAAAACAAATACAAACAATTATTGCAGTAAAGAAAAAAAAAGCAACGTTCTATCGGTATTAACTACTACACCACCACAAACATGGGCTTGCTTCTGTAGATTTAAGGGTTTGTAAAAATTAGATTACAAATGGGTATTTTTGGTCAGTATCTGTTTAGATGATATGCAGGTGGTTCTAATGGTTACATAATTCACCCTCTGGATATGTCTTCCTGCAGAAGCTTTATATATACACACAGAAATACAAAAGAAATATTCTCCTATTGGAGTGAGAAGACATAGAACAAGGTAAAACAAGACATCTTCAACTTCCAGGCTGAGCGTCAGTCTGAAGTTTACATTTCAGGAAAGCTTTTAAGCACCTGCTTAACCTTACCTTGAACTTAAGTTACGATGGTCTCCAACTAGCTCAATTGCTCCTCAGGAAAAAGAAAAAATTCTGAATTGAGGCTCACTCAACATAAAATTTGTTTCCCTTCTTCTGCCTTGAATCCACCTTTTTCCAAAATCAAGCAGACTTCACCTTCCTAGCACCCTTCTTCCTCAGACACAGTATTTTTGTGTAACCCTGCTGAAACCCTTTTCACTCACTTACATGATGAACACCAGCAGAATTCCTGAATCTACTTGATTTTGATTTTTCTTCCTTCACAAAAAAATCATGGGGGTAATATAAAAAGCAGTTCTAAAACGAGATGATGAGTACTCTCTACAGACAACGCAGCCGAGTGGCCTTTTAATGCCTAAGCGACAGAAACGTGCGTGTCCTGTAGGTGGCTATGTTGCTCAACAGATTGCAAGCAATTCCAACTGCACAGGGAAAGAGAGATCACCTTGCCATCTAAAATGAATTACCAACACCTTCTTGTGGGGTTTGATCTAGCTTTTACAGGAAGAACACCACTCCAGGCTCTTCCCCAGCCGGTATTTAAATAAGCAAGCACTTCTAAGTTGCAAAACAAGGCACATGGGGACAAAAAAGCCCAAACAGTTGCTGTGTCATGCTTCAGAGACTTGCATAAATACTGGCTTTGGTTCTGACTTGTTCTGGGTAGTCTGGGGAAAAATCTGGACAGAGCTGTTAATTCTCAGAAAAACCAAACCCTAATATTTCACCCGGTTCCATCCTGAAAGTCTTTGGGGACATGAATTGTACACAGTTTTTAACACGGAGGGAACTATTTGCATTGCTGTCCATAATCAAGACTGAAGCATTTAATTAAACTTTAGAGGAGGAGGAAAAATTAGAAAGAAGTAGATAAAGAGAATAGGATCACAAAGTGATACAGTGAGAGCAAGGGAGGGGAAAATGCTTTTCCTTTTCACCTTCCTTCACTCTTTTGGTTCCTGACTTTTTACTTACACAGACTCAAATAGTCATTAAATGTGTTTTCACTCAATGCTACAAATGCTGTTCTCAGGCTCTACTGAGTCAGCAACACTCGCCGTGTCCAGCCCGCAGGGGGGATGTGAACGCAGCCCTGGGGGCTGTGGCATTGGGTGCCCGTAAGTCACTGCTGATGAATGTGGTATAATTGCTCCCAAACTGAATCCAATAACTTGAAATGACCTTTCAGAAGCAGAGCGTAATTCTTTATGGGCTGAGCTAATCCGCCAGCCAGGATGACTTACAATAATGTCCTGCTTGGTTTTGAAAGTATTGATGTAATGGTTGTAATGGAAATCATCCATCTGCCTCAGGATGGCTGTCATGCAGGCCACAAAAATACCCTAGAACAGGAAAACCAAAACAATTGATTAGTTTTCTGTATTAAGCACTGTCAGTGTTAAGCGTGGCATACGCTTTCAGGGTTCTGCCTAATAAAATATCACTGATCACAATCCTGCTAATCTATGTCCTGCCATCAGCCGGTGTGACTGTTTACTCCTCTACCCCAAACCAGTCAAGACTTCCTAAATTTCAACGATGAAGCCTGGGCATAGCTTGCTTTCTCCCCAGAGACCAGAGTTTGCAAGAAAAACACATCCTCAAAACAATGGACTATGTATAAGAATCACTGCATTGTATCTTAAGGGTCTTTTCCAACCTAAATGATTTTATGATTTTCAAATTTACTCTGGCTAACTGTAATTCTCATGGCTAACAATTGGTAATAGTATTAACTTGATCATAGAGTTATCAAAAATAAGATATTGCCATATATGTGCAGCTCTTGATTTTTCCACCTTTCTGTACAGGGTAAATTAAAACATATCAACTTGCTTATACCTTCTAGGACACCACACAGTAATCAGAAATGCCCCTTAGAGATGCCTCATCCTTCAGCATTTAAACCTACTCAGTCAAGGTGACAAAATAGCATTTTTTCAGCAGCAGATTCCTTGTGTATTAGAAAAATGCACCGAAACCAAATTCTCTATGCACAAGGGCCCAAAGGAACTTGAAATCACAGCCAACTGTGACTCAGTTCAAACTGCTGCTGGAATAGGACAATTTGTATCCTAATACCTGCTCTCAGAAAACCACCAAAAGCCATGTTTTAGTGGCACAGAAGCCCTACAGGAAGCGGAAAGCTGATTTCATAAACCGCCGCTACACACTGAAATCTCCCAGGAGAACAAATTCCACTATAACAAATGGTAAAGTAATAACCGAAGCAAGTAAAAGGCTCTCACAATGTGTGGGGACTGTCTGCTCATTCCGATCACCGTGCGGTTTATTCTCCTTAGCAGGCGCTCCATGATCAGCTGGATGTGGACAGCAGTGGGCCCCTGAGGATAGAACAAGGAAAATTTGAGACAATTCTTAATGTATACTCTTCTAGAGAGTGCTCCCTGTGTGGGAGGACTGCCCTGACAGTGGTTAATTGTTATTAGAGGATGCAAAAAAGGAGATTTAAAACACGTGAGCAATCGATTCAAATAGCGTGCGTATACACTTAGTGGAGAGTTAGCATAATTGATCTATACCAGCTTCATTAGCTCATCCTGGCACAGCTAAACCGAAGCTGGTGCTTTGATTTGGCTTTGCTTTCCCTGAACAGCTTCTCAGTTCAAACTTAGAATCAATTTCCATGACTAATGTCACAAGTAAGTGTATTCTCCCAACTGAATAATGATCGTTGTCCCCATTTCATAGCAGAGAAAACAAGAAACCAAATACTTTTTAAGACCTGCTTCAACAAGTCACCAAACTAGCTGGGAATAACATTTTGGTCCCTAGAAAGGAAAGTAATTGCTTTTTGTACTGTAGTGATAACCACTAATTCAACCTTTCGTGGCTCTTTTTAGACACAGCTACTTTATGTGCAAAGAGATTCAAACTATACAGCAATGCAACACACTTTCTGTAAACATCAGAGCTTTGTAATTCGTCAAAGCGTTAAGTTAGAAACATTTCTTTGCTGTAACTTCTCAAAAGAAGAATTAACCTTTAATTTGCACCCTTGACAGTTCATGCTCACCACGTCTTTCCGATCCAGGACTTCAAGAACACTGCTAAGCAGCTGCGAGGAGGCCTCGTAGTCAGGCTTGTTTGAGTTGTCATCCAACTGGCCGCTCAGCTGGTCCAGCAGCAGTGGCAGAAGAGCATCTCTGCATTCTAAAAAAACCAGACAGAGCACATCTCGTTGGTCTCAAAAACCTTCAGCATTCAGTACACATAGGTACCACACAGTAGCTTTCTGCCCATAACTTTATCTCAGACATCAAAACATGTCTAAATGCAATAACAGATTAAAGACAGTCAGACATAACCTGTAATTACATGTATTGCATCAAATAGTTCACTCTCCTTCCGCCTCTTTCTAAAACAACACACCGGATCAGGATCCCACAGTATTAGGCATTGCATAGAGCAGCAAAAAAGTTTCAGTTAGTCCATGGCAAGGAATATTTCTCAATATGGATTTACTGGTAGACTACTACTGATGACTGACATAAAATACAGGTGAACTTGAAAGACATTTTTGTTTTAAGGGCACGTGGCCTCATGCAGAATCCAGAGACTTCGATTTGCTACTTACCGCACTGTTTAAACAGATCGCTCTCGACAATCTTGGTCATACAGTTTAGCTTCTGGCGAACTAACTGGTTTTCGGGAATACTTTGGATAAACTTGCTGAAGAGGACACTAGTGTGTAAACCACAAAGCAAGGAGATGGTCAGCATTTTCACGCAACGTGATTCCATCCTACTCTAATGCTGTCCTGCACCTGGACAAGTCAAGCAGTTTTCTTACTGTGTGGATTTATTCCCTGGGAGCGGTCTCCAGGCAAATTACTATGGAGCCCTAACTCCTTTTCACAGAACTTCGCACAGGACGTTTAGTTAAACTGAACAGTACTCAGACTGCAGGCTTAAACCTCTTAAAAATGAAGCTTGCATCCCAAGACACACTAGATACATCACAAAAGGCTATAAATAGAAAATACTATCTGCGCTCCAGTGCCAGAGTAAGATAATTGTACTTACTTCCATACAAAATGAAAGCAGAATTTTGCAAAGCTGCAGCAGACCACTACTGAAACTTGAAACACTGCTATATACAGGGGCAGACTATCCTTCCAGATGCCCCTTTCATCAAGAGTGATGACTCATTTCAGTCTGAGATTCCATTAAATTAAATTCCATGTACATTTGCTGTCTGTCTACGGTTTACGAGCAAATTACTTGTGTCAGAACGAGGAGGAGGCATAATTGGGAGGTTCTGGGCAAAGCTATGAACACCAAAGAACAGAAATCCACAGAGTGTTGTGAATTTCCTGAATAAATACAACTTTTGTTTTCCTGACCAGGGCTATGCTTTTGTCACACGTTTTGGTTTACCTCAAAAGCAATCGTGAAGAATGAGGGGAAGCCTGCACAACATTTCAACTTATCACTCCCCAGTCCTCAAATTTTTTCCTTTCAGTAAAATCTCAAAGTGCCTCAGAAAGAGCAGTTGAGATGCACAGATTCCTTCGAACTAAACCGACTGTCTTTAAAGCCCTGCAAGCACTTCCTCAAAGTCCTGCACAGTACACGCATCGCCGTGTCACAATCAGAGTGGCTATTTTTAGGAAAGTTTCCAAAATTCTTCCCAACACACGTGAGCTGGGTTTAGAGGACAAACAAACTTAAGATGGTTACCTGAGCTCAACAGGGTCAAATACTAGTTTGACATCATTTATGATGCTTGGCAAATACTTTAAAGCTGCACCCTGCAAGAAAAACAGAAAAAACAAGGGCATGAAACACACACGGAAACCAATTTAGACGAGCTAGCTCATTCGAAAAGGGTGTGAAGTCTCAACAACAATGCCCACAGCTCACAAGGCAAACCTAGTTTTTGTCAAGAGCAAATATGCAGACACCTGTAGAGAACTGGCTTAACATCAAATTCACGCATCCAAAGAACCTCCAGCAACCACACGTCTGCACTGCAGAGCGGAGAAGGTGAAGGGGGAAGGAGTCGGAGCCAAGTTCTTTAGTTTTTGCAAAGATCCTGCAGTTGCAGGGATTAAACTCCTTATAGCCTGACATGAAAAGCACTAGTCCATTAAACTGACTTGGTGTTGTGCATATTTCAGCACGTTCACGTACGCTAGAGCCAGATATCAAGGTACTAGTACGGCTTTCATAAATGTAGCATCCAGACAACTAGATGCAACAGCAACTACAGGTCTCTGGGGTGTCCTATGACTGCAGCCAGCAGGTGCTCTGACTGCATGAGAATCAAAGCTGGGCTTCAGATCACCCACTTGCTAATTAAAAGTTTCAAATCAACCTTTCCTTCAAACAGAGAAAAGCATGTTGGCTAGAAGAACTGAAATCAAGCAATCTAAAATCCTTATTGCCTTTAGGAATTTAGCAGCCTCACTGCACGGCCACGCTGCTCCTCCTCAGAGCACACGCAGCAAGTTCATAATCCAGCTGACACCAGGAAAACCAAGCAAATATAAAATCTAAAATACATCTGTAGAAACTGTGTGTTTTTTCATTACTTTCATTGCCAGCATTACATTGATTTTTGCAGTGGTTTAACATTTCTACCCTCCAACACCCTCAAGCTTGGTGTTACTGGTTGAAGTGCCTTCCACACTGCAGTAGATTACACCTTCACTGGTTCCTAGCTTTCATCCCAGCAAATGCTGAAGGGTTTTCAGCAAAGCCACAGCTCTCATACCTTTATTTGATAAACTTTGGGGTTTAAATATTCCTTTCCTGTCACACACAGTTCATTAACGCAGACATCCAGAGGTGGTGTGACTCATCTGAACGGGTTTTACATGCCTCAAGGCTTGTCCCTTTTTATGCCTCCCCCCTGCTCCCTAACTGTATCAGTTGATCTAATAAAAGATATTACCTCTCCCTGAAAATTATGCCTACCTTAATCTTGACAGCCTCCTCTAAAGGCCGGTCCATGAGGACATTGAAGGAGAGGAACAGCTTGCGTATGGCATCATTAAATGCATCCCCATCCTCACTTTTCCCATAAAACCTACGAAGAACAGAAAGAGCTAGTTATACACATAAATCTAGGCTAACAGTGTCACAGTAGCTGAAATATGATTTTATCCTGTGGAACAACATCTTAATGCAATCTCCTTCCACAAAGTGTAAAAATGGCATCGGGGGTTCTGCAGTTATTTCCTGCTGAAATCTGCCATAAGGGAAAAGCTGCACTTTTAAAACTGCCATTGCATCAAATTCTGCTTGGGTTCCAAGAATCGAGTAGCTCATTCTGTATTAAACGAAAAAGCCAGAATGAACTCGAGGAAAGGATTCCAAACATTCACTGTAAACCTCTAAAAACATGTTTTGACGCCACAGTAAAACCACTGTCATTGACAATACCCTCACTGGTCAACGTGTCAACCTCACCGAACAATTAACCACATGCACTTGTTTCTTAAAGTTTCTTAAAATCAGGAAGACATTCTATGCATTAAATTTTAATAAGCTACAGGTTCCTTTTCAGCACTACCATATGCTGCTTATGGCATGCGACTGGTGACTAGATTTTCTTCAAATTAGGTATTTCAATTTTCACTCAATTTATTTTCTCCACCTGTAGACAAAGGGCAGAAAGATATTTCTAATAATTCCAGGATAGAGGATACGCTGAAGAATATCCCGCCCCGGGGTGCTGACTGGAAGGAACTCCATTGACTTCCAAAGGGAGACATCAGGATGGCAATGACCTTGGTCTCACCTCAGGTACAATATTCGTGACTGGACAATGAATCGGAAGAGGTACTTCAAGGCTTTCAGAGCAGCAAACAGCAATTCTGTCTTGCTGGAGTCATCAGCATTTCCCACGTAACAATTCAGTACTTTGGTGAGCTTCCTTTGGAAGTAAAACAAAAAGGAGAATGAATATAGACACAGTTAAGTTTCTGTGTAAGTCCAGCTTCCTTATTTCAGAGAGGAACTACAGTCTAATGAATGGAGAACAGACAGGGGTTCCTCTTCCTAGGCTATTTCCTCCTGAAAACTTTGGCTTCCTGGGATGCCAGATTTTCATAACCAGCTCACGAATTCTGAGAAAGGTCTACGAATTTGTCTAGAAATTCCAGCTTCTTGAGCTGCTTTTCTTTTTTCCTGAAGCGAAGTGTTCAGGAAGCTGGAAAACCCGTTACTACTGAAAGCAGACTGGCACCTTCTCCACGCGTTTGCACTCTCACCGTGCGGAGCACAAAATTCTTCTGAAGCAACACCTACTGAGTGCTTTGAGAACGGCGGACAGAAGTTGAATAAACACATTACGGGTATTTGCCATCTAGTCTCTGCCCCATCAGAAGATCAGGATCCTCTGAGAGTGCCACGGCAGCTCATATTCAAGCAAAATCCTCTTCATTAAACAACTCGCAGCACCCAAAGCGGCGCGTGAGCGATAGCCAAGTATACAACAGCTTTTGCACTTGCTTGCTCTATTTGCCACCCCGCCAGCATCCAATTCCCTGCTTTGCCAAGTTCTGGCATGCGGAGCACAAGAAGGACACTACGCAATATCAGAGTCCACTTGGCATTAGGCTGATAGCACATTGTCAGGCTAAGCTGGAAAGAAAGGCAAGGGAACAACAAAGCTAAGACACAGTTTGCTCATTAATCAGACAAAGAAGTTTATTTACAGTAAAGAGAACTAAGAATGATTCTTCCATAGGTTACGGGGAAGAAGGAAAGGAAAACATATGCAAGCAGTGATTTTGTGCCTAGGGCAGGGAAGAAGAAATGAATCCAGGAGATCGGACTTCAGAGCTTTGTGGAACCATGTTTCCTCATGGAATTATCTTTAGGCTGACAGCCATCCAAAGAGGCTGAATACTCAGGACAAGGAATTCATGCGTGAGTAAAAATAAGAAGAGATTTTTAGAGGGGAAAAGGAGTTTGGCTTCTGGGTTTGCCCCCCCTATTGGCCTCAGTGTTAGCGTTTTAGTCGCCTGTTACCCTGAGGGCAATGACCCTCAGGTTGAGGGGCATTAGCTCAAGGAGCTGGAAAGTCAAGAGATCCGGGTGTTATTCCTGGCTTCTCCACCAAGTTCCTGTAAGCCATGACCAGCTATAGCGCTTAAACAAATGCCTCATTTTTAAGCACATGAAGTCAACAGGTTGACCGAAAGCAACTGAATTTTCACATGTACCTAAATAAATTCTACGCATCAGCTGTTTCCTTCCCTGACAAAACAACAGGACTAACATGGTGAGCTGAATTTTTAAACTGCTTTGAGTTCCACAGATAAAAATACTACAGGGAAGTAGAATTACTCCCACACATCCAAATACAAAGAATTGCAGATTTCTTCTAAACAAATGACAGCCTATACGTGAGAGTTTCAGTACATAAGTGTAATCTCACGTAATCTGCGTGTTTAAACCCCACCATGACATTTAGCCCTTTTCTGAAGTCTGTGGCCTCCTCAACCTGCCTGGCTGTAGGCAGACGGTGGAGGTGAACACCGTTCTTATCTCTGCTACCATCAACCACAGCGTCACTTGTATGATTTCAGCCACGTAGGGTTCTGCTTCTGCTTCCCGTCCAAACATACCCCTAAAACTGCAGCACAACGTACAAAAGTATACAGGCTATTAATTCAAACTTTCTTCTGCTCAAAGTACTTTTGGAGTAGGGTGGATTGAAAAGGTTAAGGCAGATCAGTATCAAGACAGTATTTTGTCAAGTGAGACAAAACAGTTCCATGAGCAGCGACACTTATCAGACCAGATTTCTTATGAATTTGTGCTCCCTCATCAATTTCCACCCTCCCACATACAATATTTTCTGTTGCCTTCTGTATATACCTGTAACGACCCTCCTTACCCTGCCCCACCAATCTTTCAGTGGCAATACTAGACCAAAGCACTCAAAAGTTATAAGGGAGAGATATATACAGACCGACTACGTTAAACCTGTTTTCAATAGGAAATCAGGCTGAAAAACATGAAGATGCTTTTACAAGACACACACAGAGAGGACCACAGGTCAAAAGAGAGTCTGAATCACATAGGCTGATACAGCATTTTCCATGATAGGCGTCTCTTTCCCTTACAGGAAAAGATTTTACAGGGGAAAAAGAGTAATTACAAAGTTTCTTTCTCTCCTGAAAGCAGGAGAGAATAGGGAAGAACGCTCTTGTCTGGTGTAAGCTGCCTTTATCACACTAGTGTAGTTTACCAAAACCACCAATAAGCCACTGTGTGAATGACAGCCGGTGGGTTCATGGTTACCAATACTTACACATATGCCAGGGTTGCACTGAAGTGCTTGTAAATATAAGTTTCAAGTACAGGGTTGAAATGCTGGAACTTGATGTCTCCAATCAAAGAAATAATAAATACCTGCCAAAAATTCAAAAGGAAACAGATGTACAGAGCCGCACAACCTCTAACTGGAACATAACTCAGTCTCTAATTGCATGTCGTTTGTTTTGTCGGGTCACAGTTTTTGTTTGTTCGCTTTTCTAATAGCATTAATGCTACAGGTACTGTTATTTATATTCTAATAGCGACGGAACGCTGTGGTGTGCACAACTCCACTGCTCGGAGGGAAGGGAGGTCACAGCAGCGTTTGGGCAGAAAATCTTAGAGATAAAGGGAGCTACTTCTCAAAACAACAACAGTGACACTGTCATAGCACAGGTTAAATAGGCAGAGAGATGCTGAAGGCCGTTTTTCAAAGCTAAGAAATTATGCTTTTCAAGCTAGAACTCGAGTCTGATGATTTATACTCATAGCAAACGCTCAGTCCTGTAACTACAGCGACAGGTATTAGAGCCAGGACATTCTCTCCCCTGTATTCCCTCCTCCAAACAACGTTAGCTGGATACATCTGCCTTCATATTTCTTCTTGAACTGTCACGTAGACGTTTGTTGATGAGCCAGAAGCACAGTTTTGTTACTGCACTGCACACCAAAGCCAGTGCCTTCCACACAGGCACTAAGCAGCCTCTCCAAAGATGCAGAAAATGCTTTGTGAAGTTTTTTGCTCAGTCAGGCCAATCCTTCTATAAAGGCTCAGAGGCGCAGTCATCCCTCCTGCGCCCTAAATCCTAGCCCTGGACTGGGCTAGGATTTAGGGTGCACAAGGTTCTGCTCCCACCACAGCCACAAATCCTCCACCACCATGACGACCCTGAACCAAATCATTTCACTTTGTGCTTCAGATAGATAATATGGCTTTGCGCTTCTGTATATTGCCTTAAAGCAAGACGTTATCTGAAGAAATGTCTATAAATTACGTAAATGCTTATTACTGTTTTCACTGTGGTTTTTTAAACACTTCTCAATGCGTATCTCAGTCTCCGCTCCTGAAAATGCCTTAAGAAGTGTTTAAATATAATTTATTTCTCAGAGCAAAATGCCGGTCACTCATCTAAAGGAAGCACCAGGAACAGACTGAAAGTGTGGCTGAAAACCAAATACTTGAAGTCCACAAAAGACGACCCACTCACCAGTGCATCAAACACAAGGAAGTCATAGGTTTCATTTTCTGACATTTCCATCATTATGTTGAAAAGTGCATCAAGAGTGTCTTGCAAAAACTAGAGGGGGGAAAAAAAAAAATAGTAAAAGGGTGGGAAAAGACAACTACTTCTGGAATCCTGCAAAAGGGCCTGCATTTTTTGATTGTTTTTCCTCTTCCAGCCTAGCCCAGCTGAACTGTAAAAGCTGTCCATGAAAGAACATTTAAAAAGGGATCTTAATCCTGTATTTATTCATATGCTTGTCATGATCATCCCGCTATTCTCCCTCACTATAGCAAGGAGGATCTTTTCTTATCAGCTCTAAATGGCCCCACTTCCCTGTTCTATTGCCTTTTTATCTAGGAAGAGACCTACTGAATACTCCCAATTCTGTCCATATAGTTTAAGCTTGCACTGGGCCAAATCAACCACATACACTGTACTAAGGTGTGACATTTTACATGAAGACTGGTTTGCATTTACCCAGCATTTCCCTGGAGGTATTTAAAAGCCGGGCAGACGTGGGGCTGAGGGACGTGGGTTAGGGGGGGTTTTGGCATAGGTTTATGGTTGGACTTGATGATCTTGAAGGTCTCTTCCAACCCAAGTGATTCTGTGATTCTATGATTTACTTTAGTTGATCAGTAGTAAAGTAAACCATGACCTTGCATAATCCCAAGAGATCCACACTTGGAACCACAGGATGTCTTACCTCCTAAATCCTTCAGCAGACCATTTTCCATGGCGCTTCCCCACGTGTCAGGTCTGTTCCCCATGGCACTGACTATAAGCGTTTTGGGCCTTCCCTGCACACTGTTCTTACATCCGCAGCAAGTCCCTATCCACAAAGGAGGCCCAGAGCCACTACTGACAATTAAAAGTTAGGCTTTGAATGTATCTTCCATTCTGTAAGGATACAGAGGAAAATAAAGTCACTGTCTCCCTGATCCTGGTGACATTTAACTTCCGTAATTCTGGTGAATTCCACTCATGACAGCTCTTGGGGCAAAGTATGTTTTTTGTTCTCCTGTTGCTCAGCAGCTAGAACAACTCTCCTGGCCTACACAGAGAGCTTTTAGGTATGACGCAATTACAACACTTCAAGGTCAACATCAAGCCCAAGCTTAAGTGTTTGCATAACAAGGAGACGCAAATCTCTCCGCGTACCTTTACAATCTCTCCTCCTTCCACCTCCATGAGCTTCTGCAGGTTGTGAGCTATGTTCTGAGAGTTTGAACGCCAGTTCAACAAACCCAGCAGGTCAACTAGCAAGGACAGAACGTCAGCAATTAGAAACAGACTGCAACGACACAGCTGACTTAATGGCTGCAGAACAATACAGAACAAGTACCACACGTTATTTTTAGAATCACCTTGCAAGGAAAAATCACGCTGATGTATAGAGTATTACCTTGAGATGGTTCTTTTGTCCTGGCAATAAAGTTAAGCTTTGCTACGAATGGAAACCTTGGTGTAATTCGGTAACACAAGGCATTTGGTAGACAATTTTGCAGGTTTCTTATTCACTCAAGAGAAGGTACCTCAAGCTAGGAATTTTATTACAGCGCATGACTTTTCTTACTAAAGCTTGTGTTTACTTTAGAGCAGCCTCTCACAGACGGCTCTTAAAGTTAAAATTGAAACCTCTTGTATAAACGAGATTAGGCTGCAGAGCTGTTGATCACAGTCCCAGGACACCCCAGAACCTCGAGGTTAGTTACAAACTACAGTTGAGGCTCTCAAAGGAGTCTGGCAGGTTTCACACACATCTTCCATGTTAATGAAATACGTACATTATCATCTCTGTTCTGAAACTAAATTAATTTTCTACCTTCAGATGTAAGAATACACGTGAAACTGAACCGCCTTGACAAAGAATGCCACGTTCAGAAACGGAGGTTACATGCAGGAGGGCAGAAAGACACGAACATGCGTGGCCTGCACATTGGACAGGATAATGAGAATCAGACTCAGTCCTCGTGCACACGGATGTATCAGTAGGGCATTTAATTTACACTAATTGGCCAAGCTCAAAGTGTGAGCAGAACAGCTCATGCCCATCTCCCAGCAGTCACACAGGTACACCTTGACGGAGCCACAGCTGGTGGCATTTTCATGTGCTTCTTTCCCAAAGTCAGAGTATGTTATACCAAGAGCCTTCCAGAGCCACTGGAAATCTCACATCATTGCCCCTCTACTCCACTCTGGTGAGACCCCACCTGGAGTCCTGCATCCAGCTCTGGAGTCCCCAACATAAGAAGGACATGGACCTGCTGGAGCGTGTCCAGAGGAGAGCCACAAGGATGGTCTGAGGGCTGGAGCACCTCTCCTATGAGGAGAGGCTGAAAGAGTTGGGGCTGTTCAGCCTGGAGAAGAGAAGGCTCCAGGGAGATCTTCTTGCGGCCTCCCAGTACCTAAAGGGGCTACAGGAGAGCAGGGGAAGGACTTTTTCCTAGGGCATGTAGGGATAGGATGAGGGGGAATGGCTTTAAACTGGAAGAGGGCAGGTTTAGATTAAACATGAGGAAGACATTTTTTCCTTTGAGAGTGGGAAGGCGCTGGAAGAGGTTGCCCAGAGAGGTTGTTGAGACCCCATCCCTGGAGGTGTTGAAGGCCAGGCTGGATGTGGCCTTGGGCAAGCTGGTCTAGTGGGAGGTGTCCCTGCCTATGGCAGGGGGGGTGGAACTCGATGGTCTACAAGGTCCCTTCCAACCTGAACCATTCTATGATTCTATGATTTACCAGCCCGTACTGTATTCATTCACATATGTACATCATCCTTCACTTTGACCACTCTGGCAGCATGCAAAGCTGAGTTAATGCGTAACAGCACCCAAAGAGTTCAGTTCTAATTGCTACACTCTTAACAGGCAGAGGAAAGAAGGTAATTAACCTTAAACACAAAGGATTCTGAAAACACATATACACTGTCATCAACAGGCGGCCTTTCTATATGTGCCAACAAGCCTGTTAGATTAAACATTAGTAGTTTGGATAAAATACTCATGTGACATGGTCTCTAGTGGCTTCGCAAACATCTTTGCAGCTTGTACTGGCAACATGATGCCAACAGTGCTGGGACTGGGCTGCCACTAACGCGTGGAACAGCAAGATTATCACTGAAGTCCTACGCCCACGCATGCTGCAATGCCAAAAAATTTGCACAAGCCAGTGCCCTCTTTACTTCAGACATACAGCACAACACCGCTAGGCTGCTAAAACAAGACCTACCATTCTGGGTAAGTTTGGTGGAGCAGATCAAAGTGGCAATCTGGAAGCTGTCTTTCGTGCTATCTTTAGTGGGTGTGAAGTTGGCTAGATGGTGCAGATTTTTCCCCGAGGGGGCATCCTTCTCTTCCATCTCCATTTTAGTACAAGGGAGAGTTAAATAGCTTTTAGCATCTTCCATTTTCTTGTTATCACCCTGTTGGGTTGAACACAGCAAAGACAAAGGTTATTTCACACTGAACACACCCCATCTAACCTCTTGCAGTTCTCATCCCAAGACACACTTCAACACAGGGACAGCCCCAGAGGGCTTTAAACACCTTTTCCTGTTTATAGTTGTTTACTCACATTATCTGTTTGGGCCTCTAACTTTAGGGAATAGAAGTTGCCCATAATGCCAAAGAACTGAGCTCCTTCCAGAGCGATTCAAACCACAGAGCTTAGGAGGGTTTTTCCCCACCACCCCCTCGCTTCGTAGCTTTCTATTGCAATAAATTAACTTTTTCCTCTTACTGTGACTAAAGACATCAGGTCTTTATTCCCATCACACACTGATCCTCCAAAGCAGGTGTTCACCAGACCTGTTTGTTGGATGCTGTCTAGCTGAATGACGTTAGAGGAAAATGCTCTATACAGATACATACAAAGACGTACCGGATCTGTGTGCATGCAGTCAGAAAACCCATCAGTGAAAGCAAAGCGGAGGGTGACTTATTTAAAAAATAAAAAGTTACTGTCCTATTATCCTAGAAAAATTATTAAAAATCCCTGCAATGATGATGCTTACATTGCTAGCAAAAAAGTCAGCCGAGAGAGTTGTTTTGATTAGTTGAACGAAAGTGAAGACTGTAAATACCCAAGCTACCTTATAAACAATCAAATTGTGTTTGCCGTCCTGCAGCGTTGTTCCATCCGCATTCATCAACTTCACAAAGCCCACACCAAAAGCTCTCTCAGACTTATCCCTAGCTGCAAACACAAAGAAAAATCTTTATTAGGAGTTGTCTTATTTATGCCCATATTATCCACAATGCAGCTCTCTAACTATGTGCAGCTTCTTCTTTATTTAATAGCATCACGTGACAATGTGATGGAGGTAGCAAACTTTGTGATCCACAGTAGAAAGACTCTTTCCCTCTCATCTCAAGGCACTTGTAGGTATCTGCAACTACCCAGAAAAACATCCTCTCTGAAGCATCTCTCACCACACAATTTTAGTGTTTAATTGTGCTGCTTGATGGACATGTAAAATTGTGTCCATATTTTGGTTGGGATTTTGCAAATCTGCTCGTGATGTGGAAGTACGTCACTGCATCTCCCACGTACTTTAAGAGAATTTTTTTCTGAGAGCCTTTCAAGGGCTTAGTCTCACATTATTGATCTTGTTTCAGGGCTCTGAAGTTGTTTGATGAGACTTCTGGCTCTAACTTTCCCATTAGCCTTTTATTAACCTAATTAGAATCCTCCTATAAGAAGACCGTTAGAAACCCACCAGGCCATGCACTGAATTTTGTGAAGGCCTTGAAATAAATTAGAAACACCACCATACACTAAGAAGCCAAAGCAGCAATAAGCATTGACAATTGTCTTTCAAGGTGGGCAAGAGGTTGCTCCCTACCTAATTTCAGTTTTAGAAAAAAACCCACACCAAACCTTTTTTTAAGGCTGTAAGAAGTTTCAATTATTTTTGTTTGCTTGCAAGAAAATTCACAATGGTGGAAATAAGTGGAAATGCAAGAGCTACACCTTTGGTGGATACTCCTCTCAGAGTATCTCAATGATCTCAATAATCTTAATGAGAGTAGGAAGAACACAGTACTCCTGCAGATCTTCTTTTCTGATACTTACATTCCTGTGACGACCGATGGCGGAAAGTGAATCTTAAATGGCAACGGCTGACTTCTTCTATGGCAATGGACACCTGCACACGATAATACAGTGAAAGATGCAGCATTCTCCATCTCCAGCCAATTCACAAAACATTCTGTTACTGATGCACCTATTGATTTTAAATTAGTTCCGTTTTCTACACAAAGGAAGCAAGATGTAAATTACACACTCCTACCTTTACAGTTTCATACCAGCAAGGTTGCTTGACTTGATAATAAACAACGGACTTATACTCGGAGACACCTTCATAACCGGCACCAGGATGGATAGCTTTCTTTGGACAAAAACACAAGGGGAGGGGGGGTGGGAAAGAAAAGGTAAAGTCTAGAATGAAAGCAAGAAGTATCTTGGGTCGGAGATTTTCACAGCATAGAACTGTTCAGAGTTACTCAAATTTGTGCTTCACAGCCAAGGGAACTCAATGTACATCACCTCTGAAGTTTTATAGAATCTTTAGAGATATGCTCATATCTCTTATTAATAAAAAAAAATAAAAATCAGTGATTATTCAAGTTTGGTCACTGAGATCACCCATATATCACACAGTTTTTGTGTACAGTTGATAAATAAGATCCTACAGACTGGAGCGATCGTCTAGCAAACACAGCAGCCTTGAGATGTCCTACAAAGGCCATCATACCTCTTGGAGATTTCCATCTTCATCATGTACAGACATGGTGACTTCTACGTTCTTGGGAGTCTTCTTCTTCCCTTTGTCAAACTCCCCTTGTATCAGGGTGACATAGATATCGTTCCGGACATCACCTAAAATTCATTGTGCTTAATGAGTTGTTTTTCCTCACACTGACAGCTTTACAGATTAACATTTAACATCCTCAGGTACCATGTTATCCTTATCATCTCGTTAGTCTTTACTGATAGAGGCTAATTAATGACGCCCAACATCACACCATTTCATCTTCATCTCAAATTATACAAAATCTTTTACAATGTACAGTTCTCCTTTTATAAACCTCTATCTTTACGTATCTTTACTTTCTTTTTTTCAATGTAGTGAGCTCTACAGGCCTGAATCCACTTTTAATGGATTAAATAGAGCCAGGTCTAACCTATATGCAACAAAAAACGGCTCTTTGAGCAAACAGAAATTTTCTGCCAAGAATTACACACTCTACCGTTTTTCAAGGAAGCTTATGTTTTCACTTCTCTAACAAAAGATAAAAGATCGGCTGGAAAGTTCAAGAAAAATGAAAACAAGTTTTCAGATAGCTTTAAAATAAACCTGTTCATACCAGACATTCTAGAATTTCAACTGGCTTTTTCACTCCGTGGAAGCGGAGAGGCATATGGGACCTACCAGGAAGGATTATCTCAGGGAATCCCATTTTGCGAGCCACAGCAGTCGATCTGTCTACAAGGTGGGAAAAATCCTTTTGAACCTGCGCTAGATCGCCAGGAAGCAGTTTCAGGGAGACCCAAAGACCTAAGAAAAGAAAGGTAACACTTTTTTACGGGGGGGGGGAAAAAAAAAGTATGAAAACATGAAATTTAAGCCTATGCTTAACAGGAAACTGTTTCTTCATGTGATCTCCATGCAACAATGTCTGAAATATTCTAAGCTTGTTCTCACCAGTTCTCTATTTTCTTAATGTTGAATAAGACCTTACTTGGCAAGTGGATTCTCTGAAGTAAAATACGAGCGTTCTGAGATGAATCCACTAGCCTATTCGAGTAAAGGCCAGGCACACAAGCAAGAGCACAAGAATCCTGAATATTGCAGTTTAAACTAAAAGCCATTTAGAATACGCAAACAACCATGTTCACTTAAAAATATTTGATGTCCATATAAACAGTTTCATCTTAAAAATACTACATTAGTAGGAAATAAGTCATTAAGTGAGAGAAGCTCCCATTTTTATCTTGTTTTTTTTTTAGCTCCCAATGCGCAGAGGTGACAACCATTACAAAGACCATACGTCTGGCGCAGGGAGGGTTGCAAACTCCAGTAAACTTTGATCTCGACTTTCACAACCCATTTATTTTCCTTTGTAAGCAAGGGGAAACCCTTCCCCACAGCAGGCTTTTACATGAGCTGCGTTTTCATTGCTCAACTGCTGTACCTTGCCCTTTATGATTCACTTCCTTTGCAGCGATGACTTTATTGAAGACAGAAGTGAGGGGCTCATTTTCTCCAATCACATGGGAAGTTATCAGTGGGGACATGATTAGCTGCCGCTGTCTGATATACGTTTCCATAGCAATCCTGGGAAGAACAACAATAGAGACTGGGAAGCAGACAAACATCAAATATGGACTCTACAAGAAGGCTGGCCAACAGCTGACAGTTTTCCATATATATGTTTTATTTTTTTTAAAGGATTCCACGGGAATATTTTTCTCTTCTTCACCTGTACAAACCCAATGGAAATACACTTAAACTCTCCTACTAGGAAAAACATCACAGTGCTATAGCTCAGGCTTGGGGTTAGTAACACTGACCTAAAGACTCAGAATGCCAGAATGCCAGAATCCCTGGGGTTGGCAGGGACCCCTGGAGATCACCTGGTCCAACCCCCCTGCCAGAGCAGGGTCACCCAGAGCAGGTGGCACAGGATGGCGTCCAGGTGGGTTGGGAATGTCTACGGAGTTGGAGACTCCAGCACCTCTCTGGGCAGCCCCTGCCAGGGCTCTGCCACCCTCCAAGGAAAGAAGTTCCTCCTCATGTTCAGATGGAACTTCTCAGGTTCCAGTTTGTGGCTGTTCCCTCTTGTCCTGTCACTGGGCATTGGTGAAAAAAGACTGGCCTCATCCTCCCGGCACCCTCCCTTTCCGTACTTATATGATTCCATGACTCCATTTGTATCATCCTGGAATAGCAGCCTTCGGTACAAGCCTTCTGCTTTGTTCCTCTTTTCCAGCCACAGACAAGCTGCCTCGCAGGCCTGCGAGGACCAGCCCAGCCCCGGGCTGCCCCGCAGGAAGAGCTCAGCGCACGGAGCTCCGTGCTCCCCTCGGGTGAGCTGAGCCCTGTCCCTACGAGACTACGTACACCAACTAGTGCTAAGTTAATTACACTAATGACTGCTCTGAGATCACACCACTGAGGAGCATATCCCCAGTGACAAATGCATCTACTGAGCTTTGGATCTTGACCTTGACCACACCACTAGTACTGAACCAAAGCACGTACAAAGTGATGCCTCCGCAGGCTCCCCATCCTTGTGGAGGTGTCCGGATTTGGATCCAATCAGCCTCATTAGAATGGAAGAAAAGGTTGGGGGGGGATGTGAGGGGGGAAGGTAGCAGGCTAACATTATTCTGCAAAGGAAAATACATCCTTCTTTCCAGCTTTTCAGGTCCTGAAAGGGTAGGTGAAAAAAAAAAACCCCAAACCCCACACAATCTCCCCTGAAAATATCTTGTAATAACATACGGCCACACCAAACGGATTGCTGTATTTAGGACTGTAACAACACAGCTGAGTCTACCCAAACAAGCCTCATTTTACTAACTGTAATGTGCTGAAAAAGCAAGCAGGCAGGGAGCAGGCACAACACGCAACTCTAACTAGCAATACAGAAGTGCAAAACACAGCGGGGCTTGAATTTCTTTCCCAGAAAGAGGGAGAAATCCCTTCCCTATCATCCCGTGACTCACCCTTACAAGGTGATCTGGAAAGTTAAGAGGCTGACGATACACAGGGCGCCAGCCAAGTCTCACAAGGAGTCGTACTCCCTGCGCTCAGGTGGTTCTGAAAATCCTGCCTCTCAAGCCCCTAAGAGTTTTGAGGGTCACATCCCCCAGACCCCACAACGTTATTATTTTGCACTGTGCTCCTCTTTCTCACCTCAGGTGATAATCAAAGCAACTCCAGCTGCATTGCCAAAAGTCCTGAAGCAGTTTAGCCTATCATACAGACACGTACATCGAGGGGAACAAAGGCTTCAGAGGGCTGACAAAAATATTTTCCTTCAAAGAGCTGACTACTGCCGTAAACTAATCTATTTGTAGAGACCTTGGTACACTGCCAGGCTCCCATACAGATTTGTCCTTCTCCAAAGGACAACTGCTTGAAATAAGCCAGATATGTGACCAACTCTGAAGTGCAGTACTTACTGCTGAAACGGAATAAAATGTTGCTTTTCCTCATCGTCCACCTTTCCGTGTATGATGTCAGTTATGTCCATCACTGCAACAACACAAGTTCATCACACAGTTTTGCCAAGTTGCTCAAGGGCACAGAGAGAGCTTTGCCCTATCAGAACGGAAACAACAGTTGCTTTTTGGGGGCTAACGGCACCCATGGCAGCAACCGAGCACCCCACTCTCAACTTTTTAAAAAACACCTTTTCATTGATGCGTGAGTCAGCCTGTGGTAGTGAATGTGAATATTCTCTCTGATAAAAATCAGCTGGACTCGGGCATTTCAAGGCAAGCAAATCACACTTCGATTTCAAATGTTGATTATTTTGAAAATTGTTTTCCACCACAAATTTCAAGCAAGTCTCTTCACACGAGATCACAGGAACTGAACAAGAATCAGACATCCCGTTCACCAAAGCTCTCTTAAAAACTCCAGCTTTATCCCGTTAAGTCACGAGGAGCAAATCCCTCTTTGATAAAGATCTGAAGTCTACTGCACTGATGGCAGCGCGTTGCCTTTTTAGGGGGTGACAAACCAAAAAATGAATAGTGACAGTATTTCACCTTCATATACCACTTTGATTAAAAGGTCTCAAAGGGTTTCTACGTACAGCTCAGCATCAGCATCCGCACGGGGAAGGCAGAGATGCTGACGCGAGGAGGTTCGTAGGCTTTGCTGGCACACAGCACGTATTTCCCGATTCCCAGCCCACTGTCCCGGCCACCGGGCCACGCTGTTTCCTCCATTGAGGGAACCTGTCGTACCTGCCACACCAAAGGGCCTCCGGAGTCCACAGGTGTGTTTCTTCCCATCTTTCAGCTCCATGTGCCCCACACGCACAATCTGACACACCAAGCTGATTCTTGGCCTGATCAAGTCAGAACTGCTTAAATCCTAGAAATTATTTAAAATAAAGTTATAGCCATCTGCTTTACGAACGGAAGAGAAGACGACAGAGTAAGACTTTTTTGTTAGTTTGTACACACATATTAAAGGAAACCTATTTTTTTTTTTTTTTTTTTTTTAAGTAAAACATGTTCCCTTTGACCCTTAGGGGAAAAAAAACCACCCCAAACTACAAAAGCACTAGCAATTTCCACACAGCAATTTCTAAACATCCCATGACTCTTTGATAACACATCCCAGCAATAGTACTGATGGTAACCGATACTAATTGCCAAAGTACCAGATCCTGATGACCAGGCAGTTACTTTGTGCCACCTTTGCTCCTTTTCAGAAGTTATAACATCTTGTTACAAATAACAAACTCTAACACAGACAGGGATTATCAAAGCAACGAACTGAAAAACAAACAACTGTGATCTCCAGCCTAGATTTTTGGTACAGTTAAGCTCCAACAGAAAAACATCTAATAGGATTTTCAGAAATCTATGGGTGAACAACATGCACTGACAGCACTACTGCAAAATAATACACCTTTACTACTGCTTTGGGCTGACATACAAAAAACCTACTTTTCAGCAGCATTCCGCTGAGGCTGCCTATAACATCTGAAGTGTCCAGGAAAACACCCCAAAAGGCCACAGGTGACCCCTCCCTGCTGCATGGGGAGAGGGGAGGGGAGAGGGAAAGAACCCAAAACTCAGAGGTCTGCACCACAGGGAAGAATTTCCAGGATGTAAATACATTAACTTACAGTAAAAACTGCTTGAAGATTATTTAGTTTCTCAATTTCTTTAGGCATCCCGTTGCTGCCCCAACGAACTAGGTAATTTTCACTGCAAACAAAGGAAGGAGGGGAAAAAAAATAAATAAATCAGCACCTGAGTTCCCCATTACCTGGGCGAAAGCTCAAAAGCATTCTGATCTTTCAGGAATATTTGAAAAATTCTGCCGTAATCTATCTCAAACAGATTCTGAGGGACTCATTCCAGTGAAGGCAGGCACGACGTGAACGGGCACTTTCAGTGACTTCCCTAACGGAGAACCCTGACTCCATGTCCACACCTGGGAAGGCCAGTGATGGAGACAGAGGGTGCCTGACATGTACAAGCCTCCTTGATAAAATTCTCCGTATCTTCTCCTACCAGCACAAGATGCCCAACTTGCAGCCAACTTAGGTATGATCTTGCACTGACTCAACAGGAAACATCATGCATATACATGATTTAACGGGAAGCAATTAATCAAACACATCAAGTCTAGCAACAACAGTAGGGAAATTTAACAACATAAAAAGACGGTCTGGGATTTTCAGTAATGTATCACAGAAATGGCCAGCTTTAAGAAGGGGAAGGCATGGGCTCAGAACTTTGATTTCCTATCTCATCTGAAATTAAAATAATCCCATTATTCCAAATCACCCCTCGGGTAGCAACCAACAGAACCAAAAATGTCACGTGTTGCATCTTCCTTTCTACCCTGTACTGGCTTCTTTAGAATGACCACCATGATGACTACATTGCTTATGTACGTACAAAAAACCCCCTACCTGATGAATTTGGAGAGATCAGGATCATAAAGGCTCATTAACAGCTCTGCATCTTCTCCAATATTGCAGACAAAATTCTTGAAGTTTACATAGAGGCTGTACGTATGTGTTGTGCTGAATATAGGCTGCCCTCGGAGGTCCAAGTTCTGTTGCAGGGACTGCGAAGGAAGAGAGTACTCCCATTAAAAACAAACACAGAAGAATTTAATTCTGCTACCAAAGTAGCACAATATCCTTAAGAGGCATGCACAAATACAGTGGGTACTAGTTACTTGGAAAAGTCAGCGACAAGAGCTGTACCTTCTCTTCCTGGATTCTTTCCTCAATCCTTTTGGATGCGGTTTCATGGGACTTGAAGAGAGAGATTGTGCTGGTTTCATCTGGGTCCAAGATGTTCCCATTGTCATCTCGTACAACCAGGTCCAAACCTAGGATCCTGCGTAGCACGTGAGTCACAAGGACAAAAGAAGTTAACAATATATTTAAAAAACAAAGGTGACCAGAAGAGCACAAACCACAGATCAAACTGTGTACTACACCAGGCAGCTGATGCACACCAACTCCACTCCTTGTAGTAATCACATCACTGGTCTTCCTGGCCCGAAATACTTATCCCTCACTCCTCATTTTCCCATTAAAGGGAAAAACAATTAGTCAGGTAACTTAATTCTAAGATGACATCTTCATTGTTCTCGCTTAAAAGTGGTTTTCTTTTTTAGAGGTATGTATACCTACCAGGCTTATGGATTATGGCTAATTATTATTCTTTGCCATAAGCTTTCTTCTTAATTAACTTATTTGACCTCAATCAAGTCTGACAGGCAGATAAACGAGTTCTGGGGACAATCCCTGTTCTGTACAAACCAACGAAAGGTGAAGTTTCGGTGGCCTATAGAGCTGCATTACTCCGTTGCTGATAAAGCAGTTTAGCTTATAACCAGCATCCAAATCCTGGCTCCAGCTATCCAGGCACAACCTGTGCTCCACGGGAAACACCATCATGTGTCACCGCTGCCGCGGAATTAAGACAGGTAAGGTTTCCTGCCAAGTCAAAGAGATTGCTGGCATATGAAGAACCAACTGCTACGTGCCCACCTGCCAGGCCAGTCAGTCCTGTTCTGATGGCGACTGAAAGCTGTCGTTACCTCCTTTCCAAGGGAAAACTTAAAGCCGCATTCAGCGTTCCGCTTGCACGGTCATTTACACCATTTGATATCAATAGCCATCTGGAGCCTTTCTTGGGATTCTCCCCTGCATTCAAGGCGTAGTTTGGAGCTCACCTGTTGCCGTAGTCAATCTTAGCAGTGACTTTCTTCTTCAGCTCAGCCAGCTCATCTTTGGGAAGGGTCCCAGACAGTATCTGTGACCGCCACTCTATCAGGCTGTAAGTCATTTGCTGGACGTGCCGAAACTGTGTCGTCTTGTTATCCTACAGGGAAAAAAAGGGACAATTTTAAGCTAGTGATAGCCTGAAAACGATGAGTTCAGTAAGCTTTCTGAAACACACTCAACTGAACCTACCATGTAAGTTGTATTTAACTAAAAATACCCAAGAAACTGGCACCATATGATACCAGTAGATGAGACTCGTGGAACAAATTCCCCAGCACTTTGCGCTGCCAAGGTTTAAGTGTCTCAAGATTCAGAGCCTTCACCATTTCCTCAGGGAGTGATTACAGAAAAACCTCGCAGACTTCTGGTGTTTTCCAGCACTTAAACTGCTATGATGAGTGCTTTTTATATAGAGGACAGGGAGATGAAGTTAAATGACCACAATTGTGCAGACTAGGAATGCCAACCTAATAAACAAAGGCTCTTTCTCCTTACCTCTGCCACTCAGAATGTGACATGGGGCATGTCACTTTTTTTTTTCCATGTTTCATGCATGTTTTGTCTATTTACATTGTAAGACTCTGAGACAAAAACTTTATTTGCTTTTAGAAGTCTAAAGGTGATACCAAAATATAAACAATGACAAATGAGCAATGCTGAAGCCCACATAGGCTTTTTCTCATGTCTGTTCCTCCTACAGCTTTCACCAGCCTGAAGAGCTCTTCAACCTCTTTGCTACATGTAAAAAAGGTCTGTTGTCACCAGAATACCACACTAACAACATGGCCAACATGGCTAATTGGAATCTCTGCCCTCATCCCTGATTACAGCGTTAGCAACTACGTTTTAAAGGCAGAACACTAAGTGAAGTGAGTCCATGGACTCATTTTCATGGCTGCCTGCTCTCTTATCCTGTCCCATCATACACTCAAAATCCATTTCATTAAAAAAATAAACAGCAACAAAACGCAGCGATACCTAGGACATACTGCTTCTCTGCCGGTATTATATTATATTTCAAGGTTCATATTCTACCCACTAGTAACTCACGCACGGATTGCCGTGTCCCTGTGCGATCTCCAGACAAGAGTTTCGGGGAAATCAGAGTAGCTCTGTAGGAACACAACCGTCTCTGGCTGGTGACTATCAGCAAATAAGGCTGAAGATTATCTGCCCTTCAGAGCACTCGTTTTTGTTTACATTTGTGCAGAACTTAATGCAACGTGGTCTTGACTCATCCCGTGCTTTTAAGTGCTGCCCCAGCAGTAGCTGCTCAGAAGCTATCATGCCAGAGGTTGTCCAAAAATGCAATAAAAATATCACGTCTGGCTTCCCAGACGCCACCTCCCAATCTACCCAGGTACTTGCTCGAGTTCTCTGCAGTCACTGCATTTTCCCCTTTTGCTACGAACACACCTGTAATTAGAAAGCACTGGCTGAACAGGACATCAAAACCTGCTTTGTGAAGGGTTTCCTCCTGCCATTTCTCCTGTTATCATCTTTAATTAATGAAAATACTTCTCATGCTACTTACTGGTTCCACACCCTAATAAAATAAGTCACACACCTCTACACCTCTTTCCTATAGTTTCAGGCTCTGAGGCTGATGCTGTAATTAAAAAGTGGATAGTTGGGTGGTAACCTACCATATTTGTAGCAATGCACACTTAGATAAGTAACTAAAGCCTGTAAAAGTGTCAGCAACACCATTTATACCATCCAAAAGGGAACCCAGGCCTCATCCTCTCCTTACCACTGCAGAGTGAGCCGGTAACTAGGATGATTCTGACCTGCACCGAGTGTCAAGCCCAGCAAATCAAAGAACGCTGAACTTTACTCTACTGGGGCAAAGTTTACGGTTACGCAGGGCCAAAGTGACTGTCAAGAGGTTTTTGACTACATGTCACCCAAGAGCCTGTGGGAACTGGCCAATGGTCTGTCGCCGGCACAGTCAGGCAGCAGCTCCCGACTGTCAGTTCTCCGTATCAGAGCTGTTAATGTTTAACTATCAACCCCGACTGCTCCGGCACAGCGCAGAGAGAGGCTCATTTCAAGTATTTCCCCATTCTGGTCTTTGCAAAGAACATAAACGACTCATGATTTGCCTCCTAAGAACGCAAACCTAAAGGGACTTAGCACCAGCCACCTTCCTTTCGATCTGTGTGAACACAAAGGGGCTGACGGAGGCGAGGTGAGTCTTTTAGTTCCTACAGGGAAGATATTGGAGACATATTTAGTAAACAAAATAAAAAAGCGTGTTCTTAACTTGCGTGAAAATAATTGCAAAGAGAAGGTGACTTGTGTTAGCTTTCAGGGAAATACAGAGCAGACCTGAATGACAGTTCGCTCAAGCTGAGTTATCTCCACAGCTGCTTACGTTAGCTAACTCCTATTAACTAACTAAAGTTAAAAACCCTCACCCATTTATGTATTTATTTTGCAGTGGAGATATACCCGCTGGTGCAACGCTTGCTGAAAAACACAGGAATTAAAGAACTGAAATGAAATGCTGCCAAAGAAAAAAAAAATCCCCTGTATTTCCTTTTTCTCCTCAAATACCTCCTTCCTCCTTTAGGGCTGCTTTTTTATTTTTTTCCCCCCTCTTTCTTCTTTTTATACATACTGCAGGGGAAAATAAAATAAACCCAAATCCATTTCAAACCACAACGTTTTCCAAGACTATTTTAAGACTTATATTGGTTAAGCACAGGAACATGAAAGATTTCTGCTTTTAAGAAAAATAGATTCTGAGGCGAGGATCCTAAAGTTATTCAGAAAAAGAAAAGAGCCGGGAACAAAACTCTCTTTTCACACAGTAATAACGTCACATACGGCTTCTCATTAAATTAAGAGGGTGGAACAAATTCTTGTGGTTTCGTGGCGCACAAACAAAACGTACTTGTGGCCTGGTGAAATTTTCAATAGGAGAGCTTGCTCTGGATAAACTGCACGATTAGAGCTAATTTAAACCCATTCTCTCATCTAAAATTCTCCGAGCACATACTACGCAGGCTGAACTCAGTACTAAAATTAAAATAGAAAAAATCAAGTTTAACTCCTTTAATGTGCCTTAATAACCACCTGCATAAGAAGGCGATTCATTGCGAACTCCAGTTGTGTTTCTCTGAGCAAGAACACACCTAGCCCTGCAAAACCAGCTCGGCTTCTGACTTTTCTGAGGTGCCTACCATACCTACTACATACAGGCTACTAATCAGAGTCACTAGATGGGAGGTCTCCCCCCTGTCCTACTGCGAACCAAACACACGATGTGACTTCTGACAAGTCAAATCTTCCCTCACCACCCACAGCCCTAATTCTCTTCCCATCCTTTGTCTGTCTTGCCTATTCCAGCTGCAGGCGCTCAGGGGTGAGGATCAACCATTCTGTTAAGTACCTACAAGAATTCTAGAAAAAAGAGGGTCCACGCTTGTTAAAGGTTCTGTTAAAACATCGCGGTTTCTCATGTAGCTTTCTCACAGAGCTGAGACAGTTCGCCCTCATACAGGACAGACGCAGGACAGGCAAAGCAGGGACACTTATTTGACCAGTGGACTGTGACTCACGCACGCAGCCCCAGCCAGCTGACACGGTGCTGAGTGTGACATGTGCCAGTCAACGCTTCGTCGGTGCTTTGTCATCACACAATTATTCAAGGACAGCGGACGCTGCCGTGCAGACGAAACCACAGTTCTGTCTGCGATCACACATCCTGCTCAGTGGCAAGAACATTTTTAGCCTCCCGTAAGACCAATTTTGCAGTAATGATAGTTTTACAATTCTACATAACGTTCTCCTCAAAGTCTTACAGTGCCCTGCAAAAAGCCCAGTCTCGTCTCATCTGAGGTCATTTAATAAAATACCAACCACTGAAGAAAACTTACCACGTATAACTTGTGCCAGATAACTGCCCACTCCCTCAGGGTAGAAGTGAGTTCTTGTCCAAGGGGCAATTCACTTGGAATCACAGTTTCATGTTGTCTAGAGGGGAGAAAAAAAAAAAAGGGAGAAAAAAGGAAAAAAAGGTGTTACACTCAAGATTAAAACTTAGTAGTAAAACATCCTTTTTTGATAAATACGTAAATGGAAATTTCAGAGGGCTTGATATCCACACAGTTCACTCCCACACCATGCCCAGATTCTGAAGTTGTTCAATTAGTTCTCCAACACATACATCCACATTCGTTATCCATTTTTAGTGCAAATATGTTTCAAGTTTCTTTCAGCCTTGTTCTTCTTAATGGATCCATTCCAGAAACATGCTAAATTGACAGGAATTAAGTTTGGAAGAATCACCACTTGCAACGGTAACTTGGCTACAGTTATTAAAAAAAAAAAATAGTACTTTCTAAAGTGTCTTCCTTTGCAACTGCTGTTTTCCTCTCACTATAATGATCGCAAAATCAGCTCTAAGAATCAAATGAGGAGTCATTTCCTTAAGTGTTTTCCAAGACAGGAAGGAATCCACACTCCTGCTGGCTACTTGGCTGCGAGCAGGAGTGTGTTACGACTTGCAGGAGTCCCCAGAGGAGCTAAATGGAACTTGATTGACCTGCCTCGCTACTAACTCGTCTAGCAGAGCCTTCGCATTTTTGCCAATAGAATTCTCCTGCACCCATGCCTACAACTTTTTTGGTATGTACAATGCCCTGGAAAAGAAAAAAAAAAAGAAGAATTTTTGCAGCTCTCGACGTCGAGCACAGGTGGTATGTCCTGCTGCACACACAGACCAGTAGCATTCACTACAACCATCACTATTTCAGTTGGTTTTCTGCTTGTTTGTTTCTAAATGGAAGATCATTCCACTGGTTTTGCTACCAAAAGTACATCTCAAGTAGTGCCAACCTACCCCCGGTCCTTCACGATCGCCTCTTTTAGATGGATATACGTTTCTGGGAAAATGCCCTAAAAATAAATACAGAAATAAAATAAATCACATGTAGGATATGGCATGACAAACATGCATTCAGCAGAAAACAGGGGACGAGGGTAAGAGCACGATCAGCAGAACTGTGACTGATGTTCACTGTTTACCTAACAGAAAGGTGTTATGTCCACCAGTCCCGGTATTACAGGAAAAAGAGACAGTAAGGAGCAGCAGGTTGCATGCTCAAGCACTAGATTTGATACAAGCACCTCAGAGAAGTCAATTCTTTTTTTCACTGTAGGGACACTCATCTTCCTGTAAGAAATGTTGTAAACTCCTGCGAACTATCAGTCACACTCATTTGTTCTTGCTACGCAACATTCTTGGAGTCACTTGTCAAGCTGCCCTGGACCTGTGGTTCTCTAGAAAAGCCCACAACACGTGACAGCATTTGTAGGAATCCACCACTCCCGAGTTTCCTTTATTTAACAGAAACCTTCTAGGAGTGCTGCAATACGTTTTTGTTTTCTTTTCATTCCCCTTTACGCCTGAAAGATGGAGACCGTGAAGGATGTTACCACATCAGTGGTGCCAGGATTCCTATGGGAAACCAGATTTCCATGCAGTTTTCAGACTGGTTTCACAAACTTCAAGAAATTTGGCCGAGATCCACCCATGCATAATTTTTGGACTGTCTTCCAAGCCAAATCAAATCTCTAATCCTACTATTCCGTATAACTATAATCTTACTATGACATATAACTAATGCTGGACATGTACAGGTCCAAGACCATAACAATAAAGCAATAAGCAAGCGTATGCAGATAGGCAACCATCAATTTTGCTAGTTCCGACTACATTACGCATGCTTACAACGGAGGAGTACCCAGTTAATGGTTCTGAAACATTTAGCTCAAGGGCATTTATTTCTGTCGCTGAGGAAAAGGACACAGGGATCAGGAGACCTGCACAATATTAAGACAAGAAATACAGCAGAAGCACAGCAGATTACAGCACCGGATGGGGCCTGGCAAGGTGTGAAATAAAAATTAGTTGCTGAGAAGTGAGGTCATACCTTCTTAGACTTATTTCGGAGCGTGTATCCTCGGTACCAGCCTGTTAAAGGGAAACAAAAAAATTTTTTAAATTTTTTTTTTTTCTCCTGTCTACAGCAATTAAATACACATTGTCATTCTCACCACGCTTCTACAACATAAATCTATTGGTCTTGCTCATCTGAGAGCTACTACTGGGAATACCCCTCTGCTCTGTCTGTAGGAGGCTTGGCTCCTAGGAGTAGAGCCGAAGAGCATCTCTTCCTACCCTGAACTGACACCCGCACTACTACTCCGCGTATCCGTTTGGGCTCAATGGGAAAGCAAACCACTCCGTGCTACACATTCCGCAAGTGTTCCGTAAAGCTTACGTGTTATATGAGCAAGGGAAGGACTTTTTCCTAGGGCATGTAGGGATAGGATGAGGGGGAATGGCTTTAAACTGGAAGAGGGCAGGTTTCGATTAAACATGAGGAAGATTTTTTTTCCTTTGAGGGTGGGAAGGCGCTGGAAGAGGTTGCCCAGAGAGGTTGTTGAGGCCCCATCCCTGGAGGTGTTTAAGGCCAGGCTGGATGTGGCCTTGGGCAAGCTGGTCTAGTGGGAGGTGTCCCTGCCTATGGCAGGGGGGTTGGGACTCGATGATCTGCAAGGTCCCTTCCAACCTAAACCATTCTCTGATTCTATATACACAGCACAGAACTACTGCTGTGATCATCTGCCAGATGAGGTGGAGGCACAGACATGGCACGCAGAACTCCCAGCCCAAGGTCATGTACCACCCATCTGGCAAAAAGAAATACACTCAAGAATCCAACTGCACTCCAGCCCTTTAAAATTCCCTTTTCCATGAACTGCATTTTCATCCAAATCATCTTATAGCTTGTGCTTGAGTTCCACAACGTGTAGGTTCATTTTCTTCTGTGGCTCAGCCTAAAGCCTTCTTTAAAGGAAGGCTGAAAGACAATGTTTTATTAGATTAGGCAAAAAAAACCCAACTCTGAACTGCTTGCCCTGGTGCAGATATTGTTTCTCCATATTATCTTGATAAGATCTAGTAAAGTATAAGATACAAGGTCATAACTGTGATCCTGGAGGCTCAGAAGCGTATGTCACTTTCAGATGTCTGTTTCTTCTCTCTTCAGCACCTGGAGTTTGACCAGTATTCTGATTTCAAGGTCACAGAAATGCAAGTGCATGAAAAAACTGCTGTATTTCTTACATCTTCAGGTGAGCCCTGCTTAATGAGCAGATGGAAGGGAAGCACAGCTCTGGGCAAGTCACTCCCGCTCTTCTTCTGCCACCTCCAAATCGTGTGTGACAAAGGGGTTTTTCCTCTAACGCTCCTGCCTTCATCACCTGTCTCGGCTATATAAGAGCCATGCGTGACCGACCACTCTTTCCACTTGGGTGCCTCTTCCTTGCCATAAGCAACAGTTTCCACCACCTTCAGTCCTCCTGAAGCTACTGTACTGGAAATAACAAACTAAACATTTCAGAAGAAGAATTTGAATGTGAAAACGCTGCTGTGCAAGCACAATGTCCCGTGTATTCTTCTGGGACAGGACACAAACTTGCACTTTCTCTCTGACTGTCAGCCACAAAACCATCATCCCGAATGCCAAGATGCTCTGCCACCCCAACTCTCAACTAACCACGTTCCTAGAGCACCATTTTTGGACTCTTTTCTTAAGGTTCTACTTGCATTGAAACTGAAAACACCGCCCCTGCCTCTTAGCAAACACGAAGGGTTTAGATTATGGTCTACAATGCGTGAAGGACGTCCAGAGCTATCAAGACCGACAACATTGCTGAGCCAAGATGATTACGTTAGGCTGAGTGGCAGAGGGAGCAGCATCAAGAAGGCAAAGGGATTTAAGGGAATAATCTGGCAAAGAAGAGAGGAGGGGAGAGTGGGGGTTCGGCTTTTGTTTGTTCCCCATCCCCTTTTCCTCCCTGTTTTTTCCCCGCCCAATAAATTTGTATATTTAGCAAACAAGTTTCCATGAAGAACCATGGATCTGAAACCCCCCCAACCATAATTTAGCGTGCTTTTTTGGGTTTTGGGGGGTTTTTGTGTGTGTGGGTTGTGTTTTGGGGGTTTTTGTTTGGTTGGTTTTGTTTGGGTTTTTTTTTAGCACGGTTTTGTCCCCTTTGAATCAGTTTGACCACATAATCCCCAATATTCCAGTAGTAAATTAGGAGGAAAGAAGAAATTCCATTCCTCCCCCAGGATGAAGATAGGATTATACATTGATCATGGACCAATGGATAAGGTACTGGATTAGGGATGAGAAGATTTACGTTCTATTTTTATCCAAGTTGTAATTAATTGAATGGTCAAGTACAAATTCTTTAGGGTGTGACACAAAGTTAATGGAATTTAACGAGAGCATTTTCCCAGTGATTTCAATTCCACTTGACACAGTCTCTCAGCCACAGCTTCCTCATATTTAAAATGGCTTCTTGGCATTAACCATATTCCTGCAAAATATTTTGCAATCACTGCATGAAAGCATGTTGTATATTATTATGCAAAACTATTTCAGTAAGCATCTCATGCAACTTTTTCAGAATTCTGCTCCCACTTTCTATAATCTTATTCATCATTTTAAAAGGAACAAAAGCTTTCAGCAGTGGTCAACTGGCTGCTTGATTTCTTCTTTAAAGAAAAACAAAATCTGCTTGAAGCTTCAGAGGAACGATTTCCTTTAAAGTTCATTTCTTTTGAGTATCTTCTCCAAGCAGAGATGTGCTAAATAGAGAAAAGCTTTTCAGTTGAAGACAACATGGCAAATTTCAGCTACTCCAACACACTTTCAAACTGAAGTCTGATTAATAACGCAGACAACCGTGCAAAAAATGTCATAACGGTGTTTTGTCTGTTTTGTTTTAAATGCAACACACGTCCTCAGTTTTAGCGTTCATTAAATGGATTTTATGCATTTAAAAGCTCAGAAAATCTAAGAAAAAAAAATTACCAAAATTACAAAGTTTAGACAACTGAAAGTTGTACACAGTGACGCAAGCCCAGATCACGTGCTTAACCACAAGGTCTTTGTTCCTCTTCCACTGAAGTGTACGGTCTCTCGCTACCACAACACACACTGCTGCGCTGCAATAAAACAAGGGATTGCTTCATTTACCTACAGCGGCCAGAGGAAAGATAAAGACTGAGACTAGGAACAAATTCAAATGTAAACATATTTTCATCGGTAGAAGAAACTGATTGGAATCGCGGTATGTGGGCACACATTCCTTCTATCCACATCTGGCTACTTCCCACAGCTTGCGCGGAAGAATAATATATACTGCAGATTAGAAAAGATTCCCCTAAACAGAAATGTATCCTCCCCAGCTCACCGATCAAGGACAGATTCCCAGAGAGTAAATAAATCCTGCACTGAAGCAGCCTTCAAAGTATTGGATGCAGCAAGTTTCCTTCTTCTCTTGGCTTTTACAGCAGCATATGCCCAGTCTTGACAATATTTGGCAAACAACAGGATAAGCATGCGCTGCTTATCTGACTATCAAGTAGAAAAAGTCATTTTATAGAAAGACCTCATGTCCTTCTGCCACCAGACAGACAGCCAGAGAAAGGAGGGGAAAAAAATACCTTGCTTTGCACTTTTCAAGAGTCTATCATGACCAAGGCACCTACACAAACCAACCCGCCCTTTGCAGAGTGTACGTGAGTGTTGGTTTTAAAGGGAAAGTCAGTCTAAGAAAACTGGTATCCTCCAGATCTTCATGGATAGGAAGCACAGCATGGTGTCTCAAAGCATGCTCGAGGGCCAACTTAAGAGATTTCAAAAGTTATTTAAAATCAAAGTAAAACACAAAGCATGCAAATTTAGACCCCATTTACAGCGCAAACCCTGCTTACAACTGCGCCCAACAGCAGATCGACAAAGATGCAGCGTGCCACAACCTTCCTTTTCCTGGGCTGAAGGAAACGCTGCACTGTCAACTTGTGGAGTTAGTCAAGCCTAAAGCAAACAGCTCTCAGGTTGTCCCCGTACGGGTTCAACTGCGCTGCACATCAGCACGTAACAGCTCATGCGAGAAATACTTGAAACCTTTCGTTCAAACTGCTCAGTTTCACTCTGATGACCTTCCCTTCAACATTGTGAGCTTCATCCAAGTCCAAGCTGCCATTTACAGGGATGATCACCCAGTGACGAATCCTCGCCATAGGCAAGCCGCAGTCCGGCACAGTGAACACACAATCTACCACGTTATCATTCCCTTATCTTGTGCACTCACAATCCAAACCTAGCTGTGTAGTTGTAGCCTGGACTCACAAAACATCAGGCAAAGCATCTGTTTAGAGCATGGGGAAAGAAAACTTTACTAACAACAGTGCAATGCCAGAGTCTCACCCCAAATTGGGCCAACTTTCCAAGGACTTCCAGCCTTTGCAACAGGCCTCTAACTTTTGATAGCACCCACTATGAGAAATGAGCAGGATTTTTGCAGTTTAGAGGCTTTTTCTCCCATTGTGAGGCCATGGGGCAGTATGGCAGCAGCACCTGGCTGCAGGGATGCCACCTTAAGAGCCTGTGAGACGCTCCGGTCCGTGGCAAAGCCACTTAATGGGAGAAGTTTGTGTGGCACAGAGGTCTGCACCAAACTGGTGTTATGTCTCAAAGCCATTCAGCCAGCTGAGAGTCAGATAACATTTATCGTTAACGCCAAAACCCGGCGCAAGATTCAACCTCGCTGCCAAGGAACAAACCGCGCACTTCAGTTGTGACAGACAGAGCGGAGCCAGCCGAAAAGCCCAGATGCAGAACACAAAGAGCTTTTCAAGTGAAGGCTGTTTGATACACTGAGCCTGCACCCAACACGGCAGGGGGAAGAATATCCGTGGATTTCAACCGGGAGGAAAAAGGAGGCACGTTCTAGCTGACTGACAGAGCGGGATGCAAACTGTGGTGCAACAGCCCCAAGAACCTTCTGGTAAGTCACAAAAGATGCTCCTGTGCATCCTGAGGTAGGGAACAACAGCAAGGAGTGAGATTTTCCAAGTGGCTGTTACCATTTCATGAGAACCTCTGGACAGTGCCGAAACCCCCCCTCCTAAATTCCCTACAGAACGGCCTCAGCCAGGAGCTGCAGGGATAACTCACCCCAACCGAAGAAAAAGACTTCACAAGGCATCTCTGAGCGTTTCTTCTTGCAAATGAACCGCCCTGGTTAAAGAGAACCTTTTCCTAAACTGAGACTTTTGTATCCAGATAAGAACAGCGATTAGTGGAACAAAAAAACCTGCTTTTATCAGACAGAGTTGTATTTGTAAGTATCCATCATTAGCATGAGAAGAAACAGAAAAGGCTTCTTGAGAGAACACCAATTCTCAAAAACACAACCCACAGATGCCTGGAAACAAAGCTGAAAGCTGATGTCCCAAAAGAAAAATAGATACAATAAGACAGGAGAATTTCCTCCCAAGCAGAAAAAAAAAATATCAGAATTTGGAGCACTTAAGATGAATTTATGGGGAGTAAGACCAGACTTGCAGCAGAGTTACCATCTCGGCGACGATCTGCATCTTCTCCTTTGGATTCACAAATGTCTGGCCTGAATTTTTGTCTGCTCTTTCCAGGAAAAGTATTTAGTTGTGCTGCAGCAATTCCTAGGTGCCTCAGTCACAAACTAGGACGCCGCACTGATGGCTCAGCGCACAAAAACAATCAAAACACATTAACTTTCCCAAACAATTTACAATCAATCCTCTCAGGCTGAAGTTCTGAACCGAGACATTTCAGGGAAAAAGGGGATGCCATTTGGGTATTCATTTCCTATTCCTGACTCTGTCAAACAGCTGATTACAGACCAAATATTAGAACTAAACAATGATGCTGCTTTAAAAAAAGAGAAAGAAATACCCCAACATTTTGGCAAGTACAAGATGCATCCTCTTCATGAGGGCAATTCTCATCCCTGACGCTCCCTATTCCTTGTGCCTTATTGCAAAACCAGTTCCTAACTTAGTACTATTCCATACCAATTTTATTCCCATTTCTCCCTCTCTCCCCGCGCCAAACACACTCACCTCTATCACACACATCAGTGTAAAAAGACACATCAGCAACATAATCTGCTTTGACAGGTAGGAACTAACTGGCTGTTTCCAGTGTCAAGGTCAAAGAGAAGTGGGAAGAGAACAACTGGCTAAGAACAGATTGCTAAACAAGCAGCTTGCCACTCCCAGCACATATACTAAAGAGTTTTTGGAAGCTGAATCTTTTTCAAGCTGATGCTGCTTGTGAAAATGATTGAATTTATATTTTGGAAAGAGTATTTAGATTTTGGAGAGCCTTACAAATGAAGTAGTGACTAGTGCATTCTTTAAAATAATTAAATGGCTGTGTTCCATTCTTAATATTGAAATCTTCAGGGGACAGTCTAGTTTAATAAGCAGACATGAAACAGACAAGTGTAATTTTCATCTTGTTTAAAACAGGAATTTTGTTTTCCTTTCTGCAAGATGTTTTACATTAAGGTACATATTATGAAAAACTTCCCAGTAAAGTACTGGGAGAAATAGCCTAAGAAGGGCATGGAAGCTCCATAACTAGAGGCTTTTTAAAACAAATAATGCCAGTTCGTGATATTGCGGCTTAAACCAACATTACTTTTGAAACAATTAGACCTGCCCTCTCCTCTTCTTTCATCCACTGCAAGACACTCTGTTGTCTTGGATCAAAGAACTAATTCAGGTTAAAAGCTACTTTTAAAAGAATTATTGCTGTTTTCCAGCTGGATCAGTTCATCACATGACTATGCAAGCGCTTGGCTCGGCACAAGGAGGAGCCAAGGCAAATAGGTGTGGTGTGAAAGCAGGAATAAACAGCCACTGGTGTTTCTTTTTCTTCCAGTGCTCCCTTGAGATACTACAGAAAACTTACCTTGACAAACCTCTGCCAGAAACAGCATAGATACAGTTGCCCACTTCTGTATTTTATGCTTTTTTAATACCATTTTAAAAGCACAGTGCATACAAACACTCCAGCGCAAATTCTGCACACTGGGGCATTATCAGAAGTTGAGAATCTCTATCTGAAATTTGCATTATTTAGGAAAAAAAACCCTTGATTTGTTAATATTTACTTTCAAAAAACACTGCGAAGTACTTGGAAGTGATCTGCAACCTACCTTCATACATCTCCAAAATGTGAACAGTATCGCCAACTTGCAAGGAGAGCTCCACATCTTGGACAGCATCGTAATTGTATATTGCTAAAAGGGGGAAGAGGCAGGAGAGAGATATGAAAAACACAATCATGACAGCTGTGAGGCAGTCACATCTTGAAATCTGGTATCATGGCACCTGTCAAAGGCAGAACACGAGTTTGAAAAAGCACTATAAAGTTACTAAGCTATCTTGTGTATATAATACACCGGAAGAGTATGTAGCTTATCTATTTCCAGATTCTATCATCAGTTCCTGTGAGGATAAAAAAACATTATTCTTAACAGCCAACAAAGTTTGTCTTTTACCTTTAAGAATACTGATCTGCTACACTACATTAACAAGCTGCATCTTCTCACTTTACTGAAAACCTGCCCAGCAAAGGTCATTATTACCCCAGGCAGAGGTTATGGATCAATTAGGTAATTGTCATTTTTTATTAGTGTTTCACAGGACTAACGGCAAAGTGGCACTCACCAGCACTGGCCAAAACACATAAATTGGATGTCATAAGAAAAACCACCACTATTCTATATTAAATGCCTCAGACTATTTGCTACTAAACGCCCTGTCCAGACCAGAACCATCTTAGCACGAAAACTTGAGATTCTCTGCAAATTTAACCCCTACCAAAGACAAAGCTAATCTGAATGCTTATCGGATTTCCAGTGGGAATAGGATTAAGCCCAGAAGCCCACGCCTCTAAACTGCCTTTTCTCTGGAGCTTTCTTGAGGTGCAAAGTTTCCCTAGGCAAAAGAGCCCTCCTTAGAGCTGCTGGAGGCTTGTCAAGGTGGGAACATTTAATCGGAATTTGCTTTCAAACCCCTGTGAGTACAAAGACAGAATGCAGTCAGGAAAATGCTTTGCTAAATGAATTGATTGGCTAAACCAGAAGAGACCGCTCCTCTACCAAAATGAGATTATCGTAGTTATTTATTTAAAACACTGGTTTAAGTACAGATTACATCTTAAATGCCGCAACGCAATCTTCTCCTATATAAATGTCATATTGAAGTCTCCAAATCTGTTCCCCAAGAAAACGTATTTGTGAAGTGAGCACAATGTTTGTTTTTATAAAGAAGGCAAATAAATCCCGTAAACATTTTCAGGGGGCTTTGGGAAAATTCTTCAGGCTTCAGAGGGTTTGTATTTGAGGAAATCTCTCTGAAACTTAAATAAATAAAAAAAAATTGAGCTCCTATGTCAGGGAATTCGCATCAAATGCCGATCATTTCCGTCAAGATGAGGTATATTGCCTCCTGGCAAGCATCCAGCATAAGCAAATGACTGTGGCTTACCACACCGGAAATTCTCTCACATACACTAGCTTTCTTTAAAATATTGTAACTATAAATAATCCAACAGAAATAGGCCGGCAATGTGAATTCCCTGCAGTATCTGAAATAGACCCCGATCACAGATACTTGTTTTCTTATGCTGCAGGGGCAGTCTTTGTTCACAGCAGCCCAAATTCATGCCCACGGTAACTTCAGCGCCTGCCGCAGCGAATCTTTTACGTTGCTTTCCTGAGGGTTACACGAGTGTTACTGGACTTCTGGTCCCAAGGCACTAGTGCTTCGACATCCCGTTTTCTCTCCCTCCCTGCAACGCTGTTATAAGCCAAGAGATTAAAAACTGACTGGTGATCTGGATATTTGGTTTAGACACCTTAAAGGTCCCCGAACAGGCCCGAAAGTAAAAATCCCATCAACATTTTAGCACATGAATCTGTATAATATTTATGGGTGAAGACAAACAAACATACACAGGAGTAGATCAGTGTGATCCATTAACAATCATAGAATCACTTGGGTTGGAAGAGACCTTCAAGATCATCCAGTCCAACCATAAACCTATGCCAAAACCACCCCTAACCCATGTCCCTCAGCACCACGTCTGCCCGGCTTTTAAATCCCTCCAGGGACGGCGATTCCACCCCCTCCCTGGGCAGCCTGTGCCAATGCTTGAGAACCCTTTCCGTAAAGGAGTTTTTCCTCATATCCCACCTAACCCTCCCCTGGCACAACTTGAGGCCGTTTCCTCTTGTCCTGTCCCTTGTTCCTTGGGAGAAGAGATTGACCCCACCTGGCTACAACCTCCTTTCAGGGAGTTGTAGAGAGTGAGAAGGTCTCCCCTCAACCTTCTCTTCTCCAGCCTCAACAATCCCAACTCCCTCAGCCGCTCCTCAGAAGACTTGTTCTCCAGGCCCCTCCCCAGCTCCGTTGCCCTTCTCTGGACACGCTCCAGCACCTCCATGTCTCTCCGATACTGCGGTGCCCAAAACTGAACCCAGCACTCGAACTGCGGCCTCACCAGTGCTGAGTACAGGGGGACAATCACTGCCCTGCTCCTGCTGGTCACACCATTCTTGATACAGGCCAAGATGCCATTGGCCTTCTTGGCCACCTGGGCACACGCTGGCTCGTGTTCAGCCCACTGTCCACCAGGATCCACAGATCCTTTTCTGCCAGGCAGCTTTCCAGCCACTCCAAGAACTACCTTGTACTGATGGACACCGAGACCATAAACTGAACGAAGAAGCGGTTAACACTGCATTTGATTCAGTTCAAAACAAATCATTCTCCCAGATACAGAAAATAATTCTGCGAGGGTTTGCAGAGGTCAGCAGAAAAGCGCAGCACCCACCTCCCCGCGGCTGCGCCTTGCGCTGCAGTAAGCCTGCCAAATCATTCACGTTCAGCAGGGACATTGCAATCCATTACTTGGATGCGACATCACCAAACCTCCCCAAGGCACAGCAGGAAGCGGCGTGGAAGGATAAAACAATCCAGGCTTCCTTTTGAGTCACTGCTGCACTGTTGGCCCGTAACACGTTACGGGGCTGCCGCGCTACGCAGGAGGTGTCATTCCTCAGGTGAAGTCCAGGCATCAAGCAGTCTATGGGCATTAATAATCCCATACTACTGTCAACAGAAGATTTAACGCACAGCGTCTTGGCCAATTTCTAACTTGGCTGATTACATTCTGTCTACTAAAGGTTCCTCCTGTGGTTACAGCTGGAACCTTCCATCTTACTTTCTGTCTTAAAACGCCGTTTGGGATTCCCGTTTCATGGCTGTGCTCTCCATGAGGAGCGGCTGCTGTTTAGCAATGGCATGTGTGCTTACACGTATAGGGATTCCTACACACAGTTTCTAGATGCCTTGGGTTTCTTTGGGACAAACAGACATTATAGAAATACCAGCCCGTATTTTTCTACAAAATGCTGCTTTAGCTTCAGACAAAAGCAGTCTGAGCAGCACCAAGCCTCCAACAGAAAGGTGGGCGGGCATCAGACGAGCCTTTCTTTCGAGAGCACAGACAGTTAATTCAAAACCAAAGAGCACAACAGCCCCAAGAAGAGGGAAAACTAAACGCCGCGGTTCCCGTCCCCTCACCAAAGATCACAACAGCCACGAGACAGAGAACTGAATATCGCAGTTCCCTTCCCTTCTCTTTCCCTGCTTTACCAGGAAGGTTTCAGATCCCAACACGGAGCATTCACGAGCTAAAGGAACACGCTTCTGCCTCTGCGTATCAAAAAAAAGGCAAGATTTGTGGTATCTTGTTTGGCTGGATTGAATTAAGGAAGAACAGAGGGCCACTGTGTATAAAATCTCCCACCCAGTGGTTACGCACAAGGTTATAAAAGACAAATTGCTTGCATATTTTCCCTGGGAGCTTTACTGTTGTGACCGATGCTTCCTGCTGCTCAAAGTCAGCCCTGTCCGAAAGAGTCCATCTGCAGTTATTTCAACTGCGGAGCCTCTTCTTCACTGTGTGTATTTAATCTGACCTCTTCCAGACTTAAAAGAAAAAGGAAGCTGCGCACAACAAACATGGTCACAGCCCACAAAAATAAAAAGCCTTCATCCTTGCAGCTAGAAAGCAAGAAAAGAGATTTAAAAATACAGAGACTTTTGTCCCCAAATCTGCAGCAATATCTGAAGTGAAGTCTTTTCCCTCCAAGTTAAACTTCAGTTGAGATTTTGTCCTTGAAATTGACACTGGAAGAGTGATTCCACTCCTTTTATCATCCTGAATGAAAAGCAGCACTGAAGTCTCGCAAATTTAATCTAAACAAAGAGGATGAGATGGAAAACATGATCCATAGGAAAGAGATACTGGGTTTGTTTTAACGATCATATTATTTGAGTATAACTACAGGCAATGTATCGTATTATTTAATTTACATGAAGGCAGTCTCCCAGTTTGATTAGTGGAAAGTAAGTTTAAGAAATGTTTTTTGCAGGGATGCATCCAGCCTACGGAATTCATTAGGAGGGAAGGTCAGCGGAGTCAACGCTGGGGCTGGTTTGAAAAGGACAACAGATAACTTTATGACCGATGACAGCAGCCAGAGTAACATAGGTGAAGATAAGGAGAAGCAATTTTCATGCTTCAGGGCAGAAGGTGAGTCCTCAAGGAGGTTGTAGCGAGGTGGGGTCAATCTCTTCTCCCAAGGAACAAGCGACAGGACAAGAGGAAATCTTGGCCTCAAGTTGTGCCAGGGGAGGTTTAGGTGGGATATTAGGAAAAACTTCTTTACGGAAAGGGTTCTCAAGCATTGGCACAGGCTGCCCAGGGAGGTGGTGGAATCGCTGTCCCTGGAGGTATTTAAAAGCCGGGCAGACGTGGTGCTGAGGGACATGGGTTAGGGGGGGTTTTGGCATAGGTTTATGGTTGGACTCGATGATCTTGAAGGTCTCTTCCAACCCAAGTGATTCTGTGATTCTATGATTCTATGATTACGGACTGTGAAGGCACTCTGAAGGCACTGCACAACTGGGCGTGCAGGCTGGGGCTTGGGGGATCCGCTGCTTCCTCTGAAGCATCACACAACAGTCATCATCACCAGAGGCAACGATTGCAGGAATCGCAGCGGAAACACGAGACAACCTGGGCTTTCCAGGGCTCTGAGTAACAGCTAACGGTGAGCCGGAAGTTTCTGAGAAAGCACAGAGTTTGACGCGAGCTGGCACGTGGCACTATTATGATGGGAAGAGCAGGTTTAGTTCCGTCACTCCTTCCAGTTATACGAAGACGGAAGGTTCCTCACAGCACACACTCCCGATCTGTGAAACACCAGACAGGGGCACTTAAGGCAGCAAGAAGCCTCAGTGTCATGCACGGGGCAGAAAACGAGAAGCAGCACAATGATACGATAAAACAAAACCACAACACACTTTGAAAACCCACAAAGCTTCACTTTGTCCAAGCGTCCTGGGAGCAGCCTTCATTTGCAAGAGGTCTCTGTCAGCAACTCATTGAGCCTGACCCAGCTTTTACCGACACCAGTGGAAGTTCTGGCATGTCTCCATGAAAGCCATGTCAGACGTACTTCTTCGGTGCTGACCGGCAACATCCATTTGGAAGGAAGGCGATGGTACGGTCAGCTCCAAAGCCACATATGTGTCTGGACACACTTCAAAGATCCAGTACCCAACTGGACAAGCCATCTCCTGCACCACCCCAGTGCCTTTCACACAGTAGCACCGGCGCACGTTAGAAAGGCGGCAATCGTTCTCTTTTGCAAGAACAGAAAGTAAGACAGGAAACCCAAATGACATAACTGTTCTTCTGCAGCGTATTCAAAGATGAAAACCAAGTATTAATTCCTAGACCCATTTTAACCACAAGTCCATAACTCATTTTCAAGACTGTTGTAAAAGCGAAACCCAACTAAAAATGTCTGAAACAAAAGTGAACGAGGCAGAAACTTGACGCACACTATTTTGCGTGCAAACCAAGCAGAATGAAATGGAATTCTTTCCTCAATAATTTCTTTAAATGAATCTGAAATGCAGATTATTGGCCCGAAAAACCACAGCCGCTGCAAGATCTGTTATCTCTCACTCAGCTCAAAATAACCACCCCTCCACCCATTACCAAGACATGATAACCGCCTCCAAATACCATGTCCCACTTCCCTGAGGTCTGCCCCCACCACTATCTGATAGGAGAGGGCTGTGCCTTGCTTCCTCTGAACAAAGAATCACATTCAGGGCTGTTGCAATAACCAGACTTCGCCTCATTACATCTTTCAACTGAAGAGTCAAAAACTACTGTACGGAAACAGAAGTATGTGCTTTTATGCTGCAACAACCCTGTATTAAGAAATGGCATTTCTGCTGGCCAGCCCCATTTGGAGAAGCCTGGTATGCTATCTGTTGCCAAGATATAACCAAAAAAACAGTGCCTTGATTTAGAAAACAAGGAACTGCCCAAGGAATTAATTCTTAATAGGAACAAAGGCTTTTTGATGTTTGAGCAAAAAACCTTCTTGTAACTTCCCAGGAATTTGTGTCTGAAAAATTGAGAATAGCATAATTAAGATTCATATGTCAGTCTACTTCAAAAAAAAAAAAGGAAGTAAGTCATGGTTCAACACTGAGGAACATGCACATTAACTGACTTATGAAAAAAAATTACTACTCCTGAATTGGTTGATGCTGACACTCAGTCTCAATTCTACTGAGTTCCAAGTGACTCCTTAGCATTTTCAATGCAAATAATCCAGAGTAACAGGATTATGTGCATGGAAATGCTTTAATTAACAGCCATCATTAGGCTTCAGAGTCAAATATCTGACGAGTTAGAGGCAGAGCTTTAACATCTTGTATACTTATTGTTTCAGGCTGACTTCACGCACAGGCTTACGCTTGGAAGGACTTTGACCTACCCTTAAAAATTCTAAGCTGAGTTATCTCAAAAATGGGGATTAAAGCATTAAATGCATTAAAACTGAGAAATTAAACCATCTGCCTATGCAGGAAAATATGGCAAGGCCTTTCTAATTCGGATTCTGTAACTGCCAAATTCTATATTCATTCCTTTCTTTTGAGAACCAGGAGAAAAGCAGGAGGATCCAGATTGTTCTCAACGTGCTTCCAACACGCGCAGTTCCAGCCTAAACTATTCCCATAACCAAACCGCAATACGGGTGTTACCTGCTCACCTGCCGAGGACAAGGATGCGTGTCTGCCAGATGCACAGCTGCCCAAAATCTGCTAAGATCTTTCTGACTTCCTATGAATAACAGAGTATTATCCCAGAGACGGGACAGGCAAATAATCTATGGTTTTGCAGAGACTGTCCTGCACCGTCTACATCAAACTAATTTGGGACTGGGGAAGATTTTGTCTTTCAGTCATGCCATCATCAACTTCTTGATATTCCCTTCTCTCTCTCTCTCTCTCTCTCCCCAAGATTGGATCAGATTTTAGGATCAATGGTTTAATGTCTTAAAGCCCAGATTGCTTTAGAGAAAAACAACTTAACAACCTCATCCCATGGGAAGAGGGATGGCTTCACAACCATTACACGAGTGCTCCAACTAGATCATCTAATGGTCTCTTATGGTTTTAAACTCCACAGACTAAAACCACAGTCAGCCCCACAACAATACTCCGGAGCAAGCGGCAGACCCCATGACAAATTAGCCATCGTATTTTAATTAGGGCTTCTTAGTAGATTCAGATCAGGCCAACTGAGATGATTCAGAACCGTCGAAGCAAGAGACATATCGATGACAAAGGAAAAAGAAATAATCAACTTTTCACGTCTACAGAATTTGCATTAGTGATCTTCCCCTCAATTATTTATTGCAAAGTGTTCATAACACAGTAGCTGGATGAAAATATAAAAGTTTCTGTTCTCAGAGCGCATCTATACAGCAACACAGGACAGTGATATAGATCCTAAACATACACTGATTTGGATACCAGTAATAAAGTCATCGCAGCAGATGCTGTTTCATCTCTCTCTAAGTGTGCTGAGGGTAGAAGCGGACAAACTGTAGCTGCTTCCGTGATCTGAATCGCACAAACCCCCTCCGTTATACTCACGAGAGTCTACGGCAAGTTTTCTTGATGACCAGTGACTTTTCCAAACTTACTTTTACATTTTGTTATAGCATTATGGCATTCTAACCCAGTCTTTGCTGTATACGAGCAGTTATAACACTTGGAAAATCTTGAAATTTCTCTCTCTCTGTCACTAAATGCACATTTTAAAGTGGCTCCACACTCTGCCCAGACGAGAGGACTCTGCAGTCTCGGCCCCTCTGCCTCCTCCTCCTCACAACCAGGCCATGGAAACCAACGGCAAAGAAAACCTACAGTAGGAAAACCATGCAAAACCAAGTCTCTCCAATGCACTTAGACATTTGTACAGACAGGCTGGGCAAAACCCTACTACGGCAGAACCCACTCTGCCTCCAGCTGCTGACTGGAGAATCAACTCAATTCACAGCTCCTAGGATTTGCAATAAAACCCTCAGACCCCAAAAGTTAAACAAATGCCCTCCATCTCCAAAAGTCGAGTTTTTCCTCCCACTCATCTCAATGTGAAGTTTAAAACTCTGCTGATTTTACACATGGAGTAGTTTTCTAAACCATTTTCCTGGAAACACACACCAGAATAGCAGTCTCACAGTACAGAATAGTGAGCGTGCATCTTATTTTACATATGGGTAATTCATACACAAATTGTTGGCTGGGTAATCTTCCTCACTAGGCTCTCTACTTCCTTTTATTATTTTCACTTTAAAGGGCCCTTAGGGATTTTAAGCTCAGATAAAGAATTAATCTACATTAGCTGTCTCAGCTTATGTCTAGAGTAAGAGGGAGCGCTGTGAGCCAATGGAGGAATAAATCAGTACTAGCCGCGGAGGAGCCAACCTGCTCTTGAATATACTACACTCAACTAGATCCATTTGAAAAAAAAAAATCAAATCAAACAAACGAAAAAAATCAGAGCTGCGGTTTTAGTCTCCTTAGAACATCATGAAATGTCCCCTTTTGCAGATACACAGGTGAAAGAAAAAAAAAAAAAAGAAAATAGCCTAGCCTCTCTCCTTCAAGATTCACACTTTTGTAAACTTTTATCAAGTTGCCACCTTTCTACAACAACCATTTAAGGCTGCTTGCAAGATGACCTAGGCTGCGGTTTAGAGGAATGCCCTTGGCTTTTGTTCCCAGTGCATTACCAACCTCCATCTACTTCCCGCAGTCAGCAAGAACGGTGCCTGCCTAGCTGGGTTCAAACATAAAAAGGGAAGATAAAATAACGAAGTGTCAGCCACAGTGTAAAATGCTTTTTAAGGCTACAGTCTGTTTCAGGTCTGGCTGATTCCAACCAACCAACATGCAACAGCGTGTCGGTGTTGGAGCGGAACGAACAGATGCAGGAGCACCCAGCTTGGAACTCAGGTGCCAAAAGCAGCTTCCAAGTGCAAAAAAGATGACAACACGCTGCTTGTTGGGTCTGGAAGGTGGTCCTTGACTTAATGGGTCTCAATTCAGCTGCTGGAAGGTCTTGCAATTTAATCAAGCCAACCTTCCTTTAATTGACACAGAAGAAAAGAAGCCAGTGACATCCAACCACCATTCCCGCTTCTGCGGTACGCAATTCCCAGCAGTACAGAGCTGGCTCGGGGAGGAAAAGTGCAGTGTTATTACTACTGCGCTCCAGAGAAACCTCAGATCCTGGTGCTAGCAAAGATGCCTTTTTTACCAGCCCTAATTTCACAAAGCACATCTACCTCGGCTGTTCAAACACTTCCTTCATTTACCAAGATATACATCCAACTGCTTTCGCCGCGACACGGTGACCTCCTCGACGTGCAGGGTACAAGACAAAACTGCTCCTTTTCAGCTATTGGCGAGGCTACAAGAACTAGATACCATCATGACAGGCAGCTTATGCATCTTATCAGGTTAAAAAGTGCTTGATATTATTGTAAGGTACATATCTTCCAAGCCCTGCAGCTTTGTATCTTGCCTCTTTGAAACCTGAGCAGCAACATCTAGCCTGAACAATTAGTATTCTCCCAAAAATATATTAAATTGTAGTCTTGCCCTTTAGAGCAATCACTCTAACCCCATAACACTGTCTCGACTATCACACGACCACAGAAATCAACAGTTTTACCACTGGCTTTAGATGATGTCATCTATAAAAGAAGGGGTTCATACCTACAGCCTTCTGAGTATTGTAGTACTTACACTCTGGTTTTAACAACTGCATGTACCTCCCAGAAGTTTGAAATCCAGTTTTCACAAAAGTGAAAATGCAGTTGAAATTGACCTTAAAAAAAAAAACCCAACTGGAAATCCAGTTTTCTCCGATTTTGAATGTTTCTATTTTTATGGCCTGTGAAGAAACAGATGCTCATTTACACTACACATACAATTGCAACTGAATTTTTCCAAGTCTGTCTGTAATCACCTTTTTTTTTTTCCCTCCAAGCCTGCAAACATGAAACTTGTGTTCGGACGCATTAAGTACAAAAGTAACTCACACAATGGAACTTTCAAGCAGATTTGTAAAAGCAAAAAACCAAACCTATCCCTTAATAAATTGGACTACTCAGCTAATTCCCAACTTGAAAGCGTGTGGCACTTTCAAAAGAACTAAGTGAATTTGCCACTGGCTTTAAATTACTGTCCTACTTCTTACTGGGCAAAACATCAAAGGAAGCAGGAAGAAAACTTGGAAATACTACTGTACAGAAGTGTGAGTGTACTATCTAATGAGTTTTGCTGTGTGCATTACTTTCAGAGGGAGGGCGGGCGGAGAGATGAGAGGAGGTGTAATGAGTAAAATGCTTGGGCACGGCGTCCAACCGTGCCTACAGGCTAGTCTTCACCGTGAGGTTCACCCGAGTTAAAACTCCCGCGTCGTCTCTTGCTGGCGTCCCACCTACACGTCCCAACGCTAAACTCCAGCCGAGACCCACAGAGGTCATGAAGCTAAAGGGATCCCATTGCACCAGCTGCAAACGTGACCCACCAGAATTACAGCCGTGAAGTTTTAGACAAGTGTTCCCAGGCCTCCAACACCTTCCTCCCATCCCAACGATCAGAAAGAGAAGACAAGCTCTCCCGCTGTTTGCATGAGAAGAATTCATAGCACGGCTCGGCCCACCGCATTTTAAGAAACTTGGGATACGCTGCCAAAAACCTCTTTACCTCCCCTGGATAGCACCTCTGTGGAAACGAGCGCTTGAGCTACCTCGTGCTGGCGGGGCTGACACAAGTAGAATTTCTAATATGCATAACCGTAGGGGTTTCCATCGGCCTCCGTACCTCCAGTCCCGCTCCTTCAACACGGGCTTCCCAACAGATTACTCTCCCATCATGGATGCCTGTGGTTTCATTGATTCACGTTTGCAAAATAACACAAGCTCCAGTCAGAGAACCGGCACTGCGTGGCGAGAAACACAGTCTCACGTTTCCAGAGACCTTTAATTCCGAAGCATTTTTATCTTGCCGCCTATCTCAGGTAACGAGCAAACGGCAAACAGGGGAACAGTGTGGAAACGCGGACCAGGAAATCCTGGCTGGGAACTAAGGGTCTTGCTCTGTAAGGAAAAAAGCCAAATAAGAATATTGATCTCTTTTGTTGTCAAGAAGAATGAAGAACAAGCTACTCCCAAATTTGCAATATTGCAAATTAAAACTGCACAAAATGCAAGGAGATAAAGAATTTGGAACTGGGTACCACACACTGCTGCCTTCCCTTCTTTTTCTCCAGCCACTTTGTTCCTTTACATTAAGCTCCATCTCTCTGCAGCTTGAAGCCCCCACTACATTGTCAGAGCAATGAGAATGGAAATGCTGCAAGATTCAGGTCTCTAATATTTAAGCCAGTTACTCTCGCATTTAAAAAAATAAAGCACTCTTTCCGAACTAATTGGCCACCATTTGCATTCTGAAACAGTATGAGAACTTTAGAGCTGAAGTTAAATTGTTTTATTATTATGGAGGATCAAAGTACCAAGTGTCCCTAAGAGCAGAAAACTATTATCATCTCCACTGTATCTCAGCAAACTTTTTGTGCAGATTCAGCGCTTTTCAGAATGAGGTCCGCTTTTACTGCGGCAACACCTCCAAAAATTTGAGAGTATAAGAAGTGGCCAAAGAATAATCTCCACAAAACAATCACTAGTTTGGTTTTTTTTTTTTTTAGATGCATTCTGACAATGTGCCAGACCTATCTGAAAGCTTCAAGAGGGTGCCAGAGCAATTCAGCCTTTAAACAATGCTCCCCCCTCTATTCCTGGGAGATCTTTCCAAGAGGTACAGTCTGTACTGTACCAAAAAGACATTTTTATCATTTAAGCAATGGGGCCAACTAGCACTCTGTAACATCTTCAGTTTTTGAAGGCAATCATGAACTGGCCACCTAGAAAGCTGTTTAGTAATTCCTATTTATGTTCCAGTTTTATTAGCACATGCTTCCTGGCAAATGCACCAAAATTCATTACAGTATTTTAGGCATTCAATCCCAAGTTAAATGCACTGGACCTGGACACATGGTCTCATTCTGGTAGCAGGAGGATAAATGCCTTTATGACTTTGGACTAAGGTAGTTTTAAGCTTGGCCATGGCTGCGCCTTTAATGTGCTAGCACAAATAAGACTTTTTCCCCACTAAAAGCACTGATTGAAAGAAATGTCCTGCCAGTCCAGTTAAGTGCAAGTTAAATAGAGAAAACAAAACAAAAGCCAAAACAGATTGACTCTCAATTAAAGGAGCTTTGGCAAGTTTGCATGTAGAAGGGGTGTACATTTTTCAACTTCTGAATGACAGGGAAAGATTATTACACTTTTACTGCTTCTTGATCAACGTGCTATTGCTTTAAGTTTTTTCAGTTCATGAACTTTTACTATTTTGCTGTTAATTTCCATAGCCCCTATCTGCCTTTGTGCTAGTGAATACAGCCCTACGCCAAAAGAAGAACCACAATAAGCAAGAGACTGGTGCGAAGTTCAGAACTGGTTGGCACACCCAGCTCGAGCGGAAGCCGGTACTTGCAGCCTGTTGACACCTCTAACATTTAGGCTCACATCTCATCAGCAGGAGACAGCTCAGCCAAAACTCTAGAAGGCAACCAGCACTTCTGGATGCATCAAGAGAGGATTCGGAGCTTCCATAATGGGAACTGACTGTTAGTAACACGGACCGTATGCCAGCTCCTGACCACCGGGACTGTTGGCGATGCTTCAAGGTGGATACCCAAGAGCTAAAGCACCCGGAAGCCACAAGACACTTCTAGAAAGACTGTTTTTCAAAGCAAGAATAAGAAAAGGACCGGTTACAAGTCTTGCTCATGTCAGCAAAGCCTTTGAAGTCCACAGGATTAGTTTCACAGGGAGCTACTTAAGGAGTAGAGTAGTAATCACCAAAAGCAAGAGAAGACAGACTCGGGCTAATATGGATTAAGAAAACCCAGAAAGGACTATGGAAGTTAAGAAGCGGCACAGCCAGCTTTCCCATCAAATAAACTGTAGGCACAGCAGTAAAAATCGGGGAACTAAACCAGAAATAAAGTGTTGTAATAGTACTCTGAAGACTCAAAACTTTTCACTGTCAACAACGCCACGGTTTTCACTTTTTTCCTGCTGAAAGCGTTGCTGGTATTGCAGTCAACACGACAAGTTTTAGACACATTATAATAAAGCAAATGAGGGAAAAAGTGAGTAGCTATAGAGCGTTTCTATCAATAGAGAAGAAACACATCTCACTTCTGCTGTGGGAATGGGCTCTTCCATCCTTCTGTCAGGAACCTGGTGCACAACAGCGGACTTAAGTTCCAAATGAGAAGCATTTTACAGGAATGGCAGGCACAAGGCAAGCAGCAAGTCGAAACAAATAGGAATTTTTGCTCTAATTTGACACGATGTACTGCCATCAGTACTGTGAAACTCCTTTGATCACAGACTGTATGTTGAGACAACTCTGTAGAAGACGTACGAGGTTTGAACACGAAGCCAAGACCTGATAGCCCAGCGTATCAGAAGTTATCACAAATCAAACCATTAGTAAGAAAATCTTATTCTGCAGTAGTCTCTCTTCCCCTCTGATCCTTTGCATTTCTGCTCACATAAATCACAAGCGTAGCTGGCAGGCACTGGTTTACATTTGAAAAATTACTCCCATTCCTAAGACATGACGCAGCTGATTGTAACTCAACCACCACATGCTACTTCAAAAAAGTAAATACTTCTTCACGACAAGAATAGTCCTACGCTCCAGTCCCTCCAGCATGGAAAAATGTAAAGGGTTTAAAAGGCCACCAATAATGATTAGGGGTAATGACCTGACAGTTTACCCCAAAAAAATATACTCAAAAAGAAAAAAACCCACCAAAACCAAAATAAAAGACGATAGATTGAAACTCAAAGGCTGCTGTTTCTACTGTAACGAACAGTTTCTATTGGTAATATGGCTAAGCCACAGCAAACGGCCATGCTTCTTCTGGAACCGGCTAAAATCGAGCCACCCCCTTTCAAACAGCCCCCGATGTGTCTGCATACTTGAAGTGCAAAATGGGGATCCCTGGAATGGGATGTCAGCAGGCCAGGAAAGCTTGGGAATTAAAGCTTCCCAGCAATTTCTCAACCTTTCCTTCCCAGCCCCCTGCCTTTAAAAATGCACCAGATCAAACCACTTTCCACAGAGTGACTGAACTACTTTGTTTAATTAGCTTCACTTCAGCCCAACATTTTAAGGCATTTTCTAAACAAAACATGACTCTGGTTTTACTCAGAGCCTGTGAAGATCACTAAAATACAAACAGTGCATTGATATACCTCATGACCACTCGTCAATACATCGACGAGTAAAGTTTTTGCAGGCTTAATAACATTTTAACTTATAAACTTAACAATTTGGAGAGACCACAGACAACAAATATTGCTTAAGCTTTCCCTTGCTCCTTCTAAGCAGGACATTACAATTTGTGGCTTTTGGTGTTTTCCTGCAAGCTCCAAGTTTGTTCCTGGGTTGATGCACTTTGTGTTATGGGGAGTGAATGGTCCATCATGGCCTGCAGCTGCAGAGGACCAGCCACAACTGGTCCTTCCCCAGTCCTACCATACAAGCTCTACAAAACAGCCACTACCCCAAAAATAAGGGTAAAATTACATTTCAAGAGAGGGTGCATCCAGGTGCAAGCCACCGTCTCCACCAAAACGCAAATTATTCTGGGCCTCATGCCTCGGCGCTCTTTCAATAAAACTTCAGGTAGTAATTTCTTATTCTAGAGGAGCATATTTGTGGACTGGCTGAACAATAGGTGCATACACAGATCAAACTACGTAATTATTAGCAAACACTTCACATCCTGTTAGTTTGCAGTCAAAGGTGGCACATAAAGCATTGGTGCACCTGAGGCATCATTAGAGTCACCTGGAAACTGTTCTAGCTGAAAACTCAGCGCTTTTCATTTCCAAAGTTGTTTTCAGCTGGGTCAGTGCCCTGACCAGGCTTACCACAGCGCTGCTGCCTGCAGGAAGGAATCAGGAAAAGGGGTCTGTCCGACTGCTCGTTCCTGTAGCTGCCTGGATTTGCACCAGGATAGCTTGTGATTCCACAGGCTTCACACTCTCTCATCCTTGGTACCGAAACCATTAATAGTCTTCTCCAGTCCACAAAGGACATTTACACATTGAGAACACATGATGACTAAAGAAAGAATTGCTTTTACAAAGTTAACGCAAGCCCATGTTACTGCTGGCAGAAAAAGAAAATAATTACGTTGTTGATTCCTTATGCCCTAAGTTAATAATTTTAAAACAAGCAGATATTAAGTTAAAAAGCACAGGGAGTCACTTGGGTGTTCTTTCCTTCAGAGCATGCTCCTTTGACTGAAAAGACTCTGCACGAAAGGCATTCTGCAAATTCTACACCTCCTTTTTGAGAAAAGCACTTGAACTAGAATAGGTTACTTCATTTTGTTTGGCCCCAAAACTGACCAGCTTTCAAGGACGATGCACCAGATAGTACCTCTCCTTCCCAAATTGAGAGGTGAAGCATGTTGCAAGGAAGCTTTGTGAGACCCCGAAACTCCTCTTGCTTAAAGAGGCAAGATATTACCCATGAGATGATCAGCAGTGTTTTGTCCCTTCACAAAGCTGAAGCTTCCAAAATCCCATCTGTTACCAGGTTGAAAATTCTTTGCAAGTGAGAAACTGCAAGCCATTTGTCTCTCGCGTATGCTTCCCTAAAAATGCTATTTCCAATCTTGCACTCTGCTGTCTGCCATTTCAAACTCAGCCCATATGCCATCTGTATTTTCCATGGTAAAGGTAGCAGCATCCAGGTTTAGCCACCTGAGGACAAAACTAGAAGGCAGCAAATCAGTTTGAACCCACAATCAGCAAATCCGTAGAATAATCCGGGACATAAACTATTCTGACCTAAAATGCAAAAATCAGACAAGTGACATTGAATGACACTGTTTACTTCTCGGAATTTCTTACTGTGTTGGTATGATTTACAGGCTTGTGTTTAAAATAAATGGAAGTAGTTCTATATTCGTTTCCAAAGCACAGATTACTAACAGCCACAATGTCTGTGTTCTTTCTGAAAAGAACAAACTTCTATCTTTACACTTCCCAACTATCACTTCACCCATGCTACCGTCTAACAGCCTATGTCACACAAACCAGTGGCATTACCCTCGTTACAACCACCTTCATAATTAGTACTAGCAGGCACCTTGGTTAGCAGGTAGATTAGTGGCCCAAGAAGCCCACAATTTCCTCTCAATCCTCATCAAATTCTTCAAATTAAGCACCAATGAGGACTGGTACCTGAGCGCAGAGCTCGAACACAGCACAGGATTCAACTGCAGATAGGAAATGCACAAGTCTGCAAACATCAAATTGACAAAATTACCATTCCATTAATGCCTGATAAAGCTAGTCACTGCATACATAATTCTGTTTGCTGCCTGTGGATTAACACTATCTGTTCTGGCTGCAAAGTAAACGCAAGAGCTGAAGCATTACAGGCTCTGTGTCAGTTGTGTCTGTGGGTCTGCATACAGGGGAAATACGTATTTTTTCACACAGAAGTCAGGGGAGACTTCCCACGGACACACTTTTTCGTCGGCAACGTAAAAGAGGCAGATTTTCCCCTCCACCCTGCTTACTCACAAGCCAGTGCCCTTTCTGGCAGAGGAGCTGTCATAATCAGCAGTTGGCTCAGGCCACCACGAAAAACTCACCCCGGAAGCTAATAAAAAGGAAGGTAGAGGAGTGCCTCTGATTCATCCTACTGCCCAAGGCCATTCCTGAGATAGAAGAGCCTTGCTCAAAGGTGTGCTTAAAAAAAACACCACCACAACCGAGCGCAGCCGATCATACCAGCATTCTATAGGTTACGCGATCGTAATACCAAAAAAATTTTAAATTCCTGATGCTCGGAGTAATCTCACCAAGTCACACATATGTGCTCCCACGTATAAATGGCCACGCGTAAATAGCCTACGCTGAAAGAAACAAAGTTCAGGGTGTACCATACTCCACACCCTCCCACTTACCAAAGCAGAAACCAGATAAGGTTGTGCTGCGCGTAGTAACTCTGCAGCTTAAGCGGCAGTTCTGCAAGACGGGGGCTGCTGCTCTGCAAAGCCCCTTTGAAACCCAGCGGTAACTTATTTCAGATTCACTTTGTGAAAAATTGGGCAGGATAAGGTTCTTCACCCTTAAACTCACGGACCGAACTCGAATGAACAACCTCACGGGACTCAGGGCAATTAACACTTTGCGAGCGTGAAATTAAAATTTTTTTCTCACAGCAAGAAACCCACCGTGTTTCACGGGGCACAGAAGATCACTCTTCATTAAAATAAACTATCAGAAGTTGTTTGTGTCATTAGCGGTTTCCTGCCTATTGTCCTCTGCCCAGTTCTCACAGGCAACCTCAGAATTGTGTGGTTTTCAATTTGTCACACTCCCAAGAAAAGGAGAACTTATCGGCGACACCATCAGTTATGTTCCTCCTGGGAAAACATTGAACCAGCATTCAACAATCTCTCCTTTTAAACATAAAGGAGAGGACAGGGCAGAAGGTACAAGGTGTCACTCGGGCTTTCACCCTTCCTGCCTCTACGACTGTCACGATTTCCACTCATAGAATCACAGAATCACTTGGGTTGGAAGAGACCTTCAAGATCATCCAGTCCAACCATAAACCTACACTGCCAAAACCACCCCTAACCCATGTCCCTCAGCACCACGTCTGCCCGGCTTTTAAATACCTCCAGGGACGGCGATTCCACCACCTCCCTGGGCAGCCTCTTCCAATGCCTGAGAACCCTTTCCGTAAAGAAGTTTTTCCTAATATCCCACCTAAACCTCCCCTGGCACAACTTGAGGCCGTTTCCTCTTGTCCTGTAGCTTGTCGCTTGGGATAAGAGACTGACCCCCCCCGCCCTGGCTACAACCTCCTTTCAGGGAGTTGTAGAGAGTGAGAAGGTCTCCTGCAAAGATGTCACCCCGGATTCACCCGTTACAACCTTCTGCTCCTGTCACCACTTTTTCTAGCCGCATCTTCATTTTTGCTGCTACGTTAGAGCACTCTGCGCTGGAAAACACGCCGGGGAGACAAAATTACAAAGGTCAGTCCCGAACTTGCAGGATTCCCGAACCCCGGAGCTCCCAGGGTGGGAACTGGACACGCACCACCGCCTCCATCCCTAAGGATTCAGAGAGTGACCACCCGCTGCTGAAAGCCGGGAGTGGGAGAGAGCACAAACTGGAAATTAAATGGAAAAAAAAAAGGAAGGAATTAAGAAAGCGCAAGGAAGAGAAACGACTGGGGGCTGTGCAAAAGAAAAGGAACGACCCTACTGGGGGGAAGCAAAGGAAGGTGCGGCGCAGGGACACCGGGAGCGGGGAAGCGAGCGCCGGGAGGGAGCGGAGCCTCCGGGAAGGGGACACAGGGGGACACG